>JAIGNY010002634.1:2250000-2675000 GCA_020152595.1 Chiridota heheva
GAAGGGGATGGAATGAGGCACGGAAAAGGGGGTCTACATACACAATTGCTGGACATGTTGGACGGGCACTTATTAGAGCAGAGGCGCTTAATACGTCAAATACGGAATCTGGATTTAATTTTGACATTTAAATTCAATTTTGTTTGTAAAAAGGGCTGGAATGTAATTTTGAAAGCCTTTTGGAGTCTTCAAAAAGTGTCGAATGTTCGATTTTTGAACTTTCTGCTGTTCTGTGGCAGTATTGATTGCAAAATAATTTTCCAATAATTGAAGAGTGTTATGGCCAATGGGTGAGGTTAAAGAAGCAAAAACCGACAAAATTAATGGCTTTTCTATGCAGCCCTACACCAGGGATAATGACCCGTATGGTTGCCATCAAGCGATTTTCTTATCAACATTCCTTTCAGATTATACACAACTTCTTCCTGAAGTTAAGACAAATAAATATATTGTTGTCGTGTTATTACACAGGGAGAAAGGTTTCAGGTATACAACACTTACAGGTGCATCTAATCAGGGCGTTGCCGATTACGCAGGTGACGACCCCGTCATTGTAATTGTGTGTTCACTCGTCGTCGTCGTCGTCGTTGCGAGAACGTTGCTAAATGGCGACTCCTGATCTAATCAACCTGCTGAGTGAGCTGTGTGAATATGTCATATTACGAAATGGGAAAAACAGTTCTTTGTTTGAGAGCTTTGCTATAACAGTATCCCTGCTTGAAACATGGAGCTATGAATTAAATCAATGCATGAAACAAAGATGCGCTTTGTGACAGAAACTTTTTGATTCTTTTTCACCTCCATGAGCCATGATGTTGTTTTTTATTTCAGCATATGTTAGTGCAGGACCCAACTGGTAGTGAAATAGTTCTTCCATTAACTTGTTTGTACAACAACTCTACGAAGGCTTGATCTTGCACCGGTTATGATTCTTCAGTAAAAGGGAAGTTACAATTTTATTATTCAAATTTATTTTACCATGTTGATCTTAATAATAGTTATTGTAACATTAATTTAGAAGATTCCTATAGCCTACTGAAAAATATTTATAAAACCAAATTTTAATCTTAATTTGAGGGCATTTCTGAATTTTTTTAATGTAGGGCTTTTACTTAGTTTTAACAAATTTTTGTTTAACTTGATGAGAGAATATTTTGCTTAATTGCAGAATACCGCGCAACTGTGTGTGGAGCCGGCTCCACACTCAAAAATTACGAAACAATATAGATAAATCTCAAGTTCAAAGGAAACGCTACTGATATATTCGCCAAATTTAACTATTGGTCGTTCTTAAATATAAAAAAATTCCTGTGGCAAGCGTGGAGCCACCAGAGCTGCTCGGATGCATTTATGAAATTATGAAGAATTTCCATCGCAAGCGTGAAGCCGCGGAGCCACTTCGGTGTAAATTCATTAGATTATGAATGGGCCTTTGGATATTTTCATTCAAAAAGTCTGCGGCCCGGAGCGAAACCTGGAAAAGTCTGCGGCCCAGAGCCACACCTGGGAAAGTCTGCTGGATTTACAAAATATTCCCCAATGTAATTTCGTCCCATTCCACGAAGCAGTTGAACCAAAACAAGGGATTTCGAGAGGACTTGTTGTAATTGTTTCTTTTAAACACTCCGTGTAGCCGAACCAGCGAGTATCGAGTGGACTTGAATATGGATAATTTATTATCTCTTCAAAACCTTTCATTATAATTATACTTCATAAAAGTCCATGGAGCCGGCTATGAGTATTCTGCAATTTGTTAGGTTTGTTTAGACATGGACACCTTTCTAAATGCATTTTCCCGCTTTGTCAGTCGGCGAGGCCAACCTGAAGAGGTTATGTCTGACAACGGCACGAATTTTGGCGGAGCAAACAGAGAATTAAATGAGGTGATGAATTTTCTCAAAAAATGGAAGATCCAAGATGCGACCGTAGATAAGGGAATTAAGTGGAGGTTCAACCCACCTTTGTCTCCTCATTTTGGTGGCGTCCATAAGAGCTTGATCAAGTCTGCGAAGAGAGCGATCTATGCAATACGACATTACAGACGAAGAACTTTATTCAGCTATTGTAGGCAAAGAGGGGATCATGAATTCGCGATCTTTGACATATCAATCGGCATCAGCTAAAGATGCAGTACCACTGACACCAAATCATTTCCTGCACGGACAAATGGGAGGACGATTTGCTTTGGAAGAAGTATTAGACACAACTAGGCTCGACCCACGAAAAAGATAGCGTCGTGTGCAAGAACTGGTACGTCACTTCTAGAACAGGTGGTTGAAAGAGTGGTTACCAACGTTGAATCAAAGGAAAAAAGTGGAAGGAAACGAAGCGAGACCTTGCTGTCAATGAAATTGTTCTAGTAGTAGAGAAGGACACAATACGCGATCATTGGCTATTAGGTAGATATTATAAGTGTTTCAGGGACCAGATGGTTATGGTAGGGTAGTCAAGGTTAGAAGTGGCAAGGGAGAAATAGTCAGAGGTATTACTAAGGTGTGTCCTTTAGAGATCATAAAGTGAGTGTTATAAGTTTATGCCACTAGGGATGAAAGTAGTTTGGGATGAACAGAAGTTGTTGTTAGGATAAATTACAAGTTTGAAATTATTGTGCCTAAGAGAAGTTAGTCGAACATTGTAATTTAGCTCAATAAGCAGGTGTTTTTCATAGGTATCGTACTTTTTGAGATTTTTATTCAGTTTTTTTTTTTTTTGCCTGTTTTAAAGCAAAAGAATTGGTCATGTGAACGTAAAATTGCGGAGAAATTCAGAGATTGAGTATAGTTAATAGTTTTGGAGTTAAATATCAATTAAGCATTGTATGTAACATATATAATATCCTTCATATTCTTGGTGATAGTTCTTGTAGGGACTAAATGTAGGCTATTAGGTGTGTCATAAGTACGGTATGCAATAATACAGACTGAATTTCCAGGTGCTATGGGAGTTAGTGATGGTAGGCCAGAGTATTCTATTCCCTAATGGATAGCATGTTTGGTTGCGTTAAAGTGTCGACAGCAAATAGTCTGTCGAGGAAGGGGAGTATGTTGCTTCCTTAGGGTTTGGAATAATATGGGGGCGCTATCCCACTTATCATTATTTTTGGGGGAGAAACGGTGGGCAAAAAAAAAAGAAGGAGAAGATAGAGAATACATGACGGATTGTGTTTTTTGTGATTTGTGTTAAAAGAACGAAGTAAATGTGTAAAGCGATACAATTTGTGAATTGTGCCAATGCACTTGTTAACGTCACTATCAGATATTTCAGATTATTATCTGATGGGTACAACTGCATTGTCATGATTATTTAGCGCATTGTGCTATATATATATATATATATATATATATATATATATATATATATATATATATATATATATATATATATATATATATATATATATATATATATATATATATATATATATATATATATATATATGTATACATATATATACTTTTCCCCACCCCATCCACTCTGCCAACCACTGAAGTATGAAAAGTCCATAAATTTGGGTGGCTGGTTTTGCAAACTAAGACGAGAAAATAATTTGCTCTGGGGGTGATATAAAAGATAATCTACCTATATAGGAAGCTGGAATTGCAAATTGGAAAATTATTAACATCAAATTAAAAAACTAGGTAAAACTAAAGAAAAACAAGGTATTATTAATTAAATATTTGGTAAAATTATAAAAATATTCAGTAAAATTAAAGAAAATGGTGAAATTTCCCAGAAAATGAGGTAAATTTCCCGAAAATGAAAGAAATTGCTCAAATTTGAAGAAAATATCTAAGAAATGAAGGGAATTTCCCGAATATTTTAAAAGATTTCCAGATAATTATTATTCAATCATTTGATATGTATCATGACCTGCAATACCTTTATTTTACCTTGGTTTCTTTTTCTTTTTCTTTAACAAAATATACTCAAATATCATAGGAAAATTGGAGAACTTACTGTTGTCGTAAACTCAAACATGTATGATATACATATAAATCCATGACCTATTCTTAAGGACGCTTGTAAATCTGGCTTGGCATACCTTTACTTTGGATTTTCCTGACAAGGTTTAAGGGAATTAGGGATAGAGGCACGAAACAAATTAGTTTGTTATATGTACTATTATAACTTGTACAATAATTATCGTATATGTCGATGCTACATGTATACAGGAATAGAAAGCAAATCTAACAGAATTGGTTAAAATAAATTGAATTCTGACACTATTACAAAAAGCAGAAAGGTTTGGAGGGGGGAGGATAAAAGGCATGAATTAGGGTCTTTGGGGGAAAATAACGTTAATCTAAATCATTGGGGTAGCTTCCCCCTTTTCGCCGCCGCGTGCACTAGTCATTGCATTGAGCAGTTCAGGAAGTTCAGCCAGTGAGAGAGTTGGCAACTTATTTATTGTAGATATGACTGTTCTGAAGTAAACGGTAAATACATCACTTATTCAGGCCTCTTGAGTAAACAGGCTTCAAGCCCATTCATGGGAAAGATATTAAAGCAGCTTCAGCGCCATTTCTTATAAATGTAAGCTAGTATAGGTCCGAGTCAAAAGGTTTTTTTACTAACTCAGGTCGCTTTTGATTTTTTGTTTGTTATTCTTGTGCAGACGGTATCTGTTACGGTATCTGTTTCTTTGTCCTCTATCTTATATATGCAATAGAGAAGCACGGCAATATTGCTTTAACACGTAATGTACGAATGCATAAATGAATAACTTTTAAGTAGGCAAATTCTGAAGGCGGAAGACACAATTGGTTTTCCCCCTCATTCCTATATTCTCTTTAAACCACAAAATTAATTGAAGCAACTTTCAGCTGACACTATTCCTAATTAAAGTTTTTTATTTTTTTATTTCAAAAATCGAGAATGGTATGTAAGAATGGTTCTAACTGTTTACTTCTTCTAAAACATCGACATAGTATCTAAAACTTGTAGGGAAATGTGATAGGAACTATTAGATCAACATAACAGAGGCCTCTTCTACATATCAAGAGCAGAAACAAACATGCGGGATAATCAACTATAATTCTGAAACACACACCCAAAATGCTGCACTGGTACCAAGCAGCCAAGTAAATTGAAATTGCGAGGAAATCAGTGATCAAAAAGTTAAAAATACATTTTTTTCATTTTCTTAAGAGGTTTCATAAATCAGGATCAAATGGCGATATTTTCGTTGTTAAATCAAAAATATTTTCAAGATATAATCTCTGTCATATGTGGAATTAATCGATATTTCCTGTCTCAACCTCACGACTAATGTTATTATCATTACCACCATCGTCTATGCCGTTATTATCATCAGTAGCATCATCATCGGTAACATTATCGTCATCGGTACCATCGGCATTATCATCGGCAGCAGTATCGTCGGTAGCATCATCATCGGCTGTATCGTCACCTTTAGCATCATCGTCGGTAACATCATCACCATCGGCATCAGCATCGTCGGTAGCATCATCACCGGCTGCATCGTCACCTGTAGCATCATCGTCGGTAACATCATCATCATCATCGGCAGCAGTATCGTCGGTAGCATCATCACCGGCTGTATCGTCACCTGTAGCATCATCGTCGATAGCATCATCATTAGTATCATCGTATCCATTGTGGTCCCCTTTGTCATCATCATTTTCATCAGTTCCATGTTCACGACTACCATGTGAATATGGGTGGCTTTCATCTGTAAAGAAAATGAAGTTTCCATCATCATCACATCATCATCATTATCATCATCATCGTCGTCGTCGTCGTGGTTGTCGTCGTCGTCGTCGTTATCGCCAATTATGTTTGTCTTAAAGAACCCTGGGTTTTATGCCAGCAATGTCTTTCATTATCAATATCTTATTTTCAGAAAACATGTCAACTTTCTTTCAAGTCTAGTAAATTAGTGATGAAATTAGACTACTCCTAGATTTTATTAATACACGTTAGTCACATTTCAATAAATTTGTCTTTGGGTACCATTTGATAGCAAACACCTAGCTTGACAGAGAAAGAAACAGGGTGACCCATGGGTTACGACATCATTTGCAAGGTAGCAAGAGCCATGAAGAGTCAGCCACTTCAAATGGAAATCAGAGAGGAATCGAACACAATACGTTGCAAGTGTAAATACATCATAGGGCAACTGCAGGAAGCACACCAAGAAGGTACATTCACTCTCAAAATGATGCTTTGTGAACAATATTATTGATAGACGGGAAGAGCTGAAGAGGGGCGGATCCAGAAGGGAAGTATGGCCCCTGAGATTTTTCCGATAATACTTTTTTTTACCATGAGATAATTTTTAGTCACGGTCTATGTAAATTCTTTTCTATTTTTGGGAAATTTCATTCAATGTTTGGGAAATCTCCGAGAAGTCTTTGAGAAATTTTCGAAAAATTTAGTCACGATTTATGTAAATTTTCTTCTATTTTCGAAAAATTTCATTCAATGTTTGGGAAATCTCTTTCAGTATTTGAGAAATTTCCTTTATTTCGGGGGCAAAATTTCTTCGATTTTAGGTACGTTTTCTTCCATTTCATTCAATGTTTGGGTTTTTTTTTCATTATTGGGCAATTTGTTTTTGGTTTTCGTGAAATTTTCATTCAAATGTTGGACTAGTATTTTTTATCCAATGTTTAGGAATTTCCTTCATTTTTGGCCAATTTTTCTTGGATTTTCGAGAAATTTCAATCAATGTTTAGGACATTTTTGAGAAATTCTCTTCATTCTCGTGTAATTTGTGGAAAAGTTTCTTCATTTTGGGGCCAATTTTCTTCAAATTTAGGTAAAATTCTTTTAATGTTTGGGGGTTTTTTTCACTCTTGTGCAATTTTTGAAATTTCTTTACTTTTGGCACAATTTATCTTTGATTTTCGGCGGGTAAATTTTCTTCCATTTTTTAAAAATTCTCTTCAATATTGGAAAAACCCTTTTTAATGTTTTGGAAATTTCTTTCATTCTCGTAAATTTTAGGAATTTCTTTTATTTTTGGGACAAATTATTTCTTCGATTTAGGTAAAAAAATTCAACTTTTGGTAAATTTCCTTCATTTTTGGGCATACTTCGGTAGGTTCTCTTCAATTCTGGGGCTATCTCTTTTAATTTTGGAGAAAATGTTTCATTCTCGTTCAATTTTCGGAAAATTTCCTTCAGTTTGGGTGCAATTTTCTTCGATTTTTGGTCAAATTGTATGCAATTTTTGGTATATTTCATCGAATGTTTGGGAATTTCCTTCATTTTGGGACGATTTTTCTCCAGTTTTTGGAAAATTCTCATTGTATTTTTGGCCTATTTTATTTAATGTTAAGGAATTTCCTTCATTTTTAGGCAATTTTTCTTGGATTTTTGGGAAATTTCCTTCAATGTTTAGGATATCTTTGAGAAATTTCCTTCATCTCGTGTAATTTTTGGAAATGCTTCTTCATTTTGGGGCAATTTTTCTTCGAATTTTGGTAAATTTCCTTTAATGTTTGGGAAATGTTTTTTCATTCTTGTGCAATTTTCCAAAATTTCCTTAATTTTGGCAAATTTATCTTTGATTTTCGATAAATTTTCTTCGATTTCGGGAAATTCTCTACATTATTTGTAATATCCCTTTTTAATATTTTGGAAATTTCTTTGATTCTCGTACAATTTTTAGAAATTTGCTTCAATTTGAGACAATTATTATTTTGAATTTTCGGTCATTTTTCTTCAACTTTTGGTCAATTTCCTTCATTTTCGGGCAATTTTTTCTCAATTTTCGGTAAATCTTTTTCAATTTTTGGGATCTCTTTAAATTTTGGGAAAATTTCTTAATTCACGTGTAATTTTCTTCAATTTTCCAAAAAATTCCTTCATTTTAGGTGTAATTTTTCTTGGATTTACGGTAAATTTTTATTGATTTTACCAAAATTTCCTTCAATTTTTTTGTTAATAATAATTTCCCAATGAAAAGAAAACCTTTCAGTGAGTGCCTTTCTCTCTGCTCCCCGATTATAAGACTGAACTCTTGTGGGGCTTTGTCCCAATATCTTCTATTAATCATGAAAACAGGTAATCACATTATCTCTGGTTTGGTTTGGCTTGTCCCCCTGACATTTTATCCTGGCTCCACCCTTGGGGAGGGGATTGGTGTAGGAAATTATGATAGGCATGTTCGAAGGAAACGGGAAAAGGTAAACTTAGCAGATTAGGTCTAGATGAAAGTAATGAAAAAAATACATCGATATTCTCACTGTCACAAGTTACTGCTTCTGCACAGCATACCACATACCTAAACCCATCTGCAAATAAAAGTGCAAAATTGAGCTATCATCACAGTGACATATAATTTGTAGGATAACTAATAGGGAAAGCTCAGATGGTTCAAATTACTTGAAGAATCATCTTCAAGTTTACGGTTGTTTTTTTCTATATCACGAACCATTTCTATTCTATTTTTATTACGTGTTGTTTTATTTCTATTCAAATTCTATTGCTTTCAAGGGAAGGCCGGCTATGGTTATTTATACATATTTCCCTACCCATCGTTACTACTGTATGTAAACATTTCGTCCGTCACATTTCTGCAATACATTTGGGTCCTTCTTCTATGGAACGCCACCAATTATGTTCGCCAAAAATATGTTCGAAAACTAATAAGTTCGCAAAATATACGTTCGGAAATCATTATGTTTGTAAAATATACGTTCGGGAACCAAATATGCTCGGCTTACAATATCTTCGCGAAAAAGGTATGTTCGCAATTTGTAAGTTGACAAAACATTCGCCCGCAATCACTACCTTTGCTACATGCTCGCAGTTTGCAAACATGTTTCGTGATCCTTTTGGCGTATGCTCGGTTAACAAATGTTTTTGGTGAGCCTTTTGGCGTAAGCACTGTTAAGAAACGTTCGTCGCAAAGTGAGTTCGCAAAGAGTGGCGTATACACTGGTATTATGTATGAGTCATTTGTTCTGAAGGCGTGGCCTTCTGGCGTTGTTCTCCTTTCCAAGGACATCTTACCTTTGGATAGCTCGACCTTGGGGGTATTTTTTTCTCTGCTGATCACTGGTTACAGGGTACGTAATTCAACAGAAACGTTGGTGCTGCCACATGAAAGTATAGCAGATAGTGCAAACTAGGAAGTAGAAGAGATAGTGCAAACAACGAGCTGCCACCCACTTTGGTGAAAACAAGAACGGCTTCATTTTCGTGTGGGCAACTATGGGAGAAAATGTATCATGGAGATAGGAATGGTGACCGCATAGCGGTGTATAATTATAAAGGCCTCTTAATATATAGCAGAGTGATTTTTGGTGCCATCAAAATGGCCCAGGGACATAGGCGGTGGAACCGGTGACACAGGGGCACGTGCCCCCACTTTTCTCTAAAGTTTAAAAAGTTATCCTTTTTAGGGAGAAAAAGTGCCCTTTTTTTGAGGAAAAAGTGCCCTATTCCAGAAGGAAAAGAGCCCTTTTTAGAGAACGAGCCTGTCTTTTCAAACATTGAAAAAGTGCTTCTTCAATATACATGATCTTTTCATTGAAGAAAGTAACACAAATATCGCACTGGAAAGATTAAAATCAGTGAAATTTCACGCGCTCGGCGCAAACTCGCTATTCGAAATATTCCTAAAGACAAAATTGGGAGCCCAACAGCTCTACATCGGGCCTATTGTACTTTTTCATACTAGAAAGGCCTTTTTCTCTGCCTACTTTTGTTTAAATTTCCCAGGCTGAACTTATAATTTGTAAAAACATTTAAAACATAGTCTAGCTAAGGGTATTTATATACACTCTTAAAAAGGAATGGTTAAATTTTAACCACAACTTGGTCAACTCTGCACCAAACCAACTTTGGTCAAATTGAACAACAAATTTGACCACAATATGGTCAAAATTGTCCATAATTATTATCATATTATGGTTAATTTTGACCACGTTATATGGTCGTTTAATTTTGACCAATATTGGTTCGGTGCAAAAGTGACCATTAAATGGTCAAATCTGACCATTCTTTTTTTAAAGTGTGGAGGGTGCGAGCCACCCCAAATATCATTAATGGGGAATCTTTGAAATGGGCCACGCAAGACAAAACGTACTATTTGACATCTTTGACATGCATCTGCGCAGGGCCAAATTACTGCTTGGCCATTGCCATCAAACTAACATGCCCTCTCATACCTTCTTTGTAAAGATTAAGAGATTAAAGATTACAGATTTTACCTGTTTACAGAGATAAAAAAAAAGGTTATTTAAAATATCATAATATATATTAGTTCCCTTATTCAATTTTTATAATCGTTCTTTTTATTGACAGATTAAAGAAAGTAGCATAAACAATCAAGATCCTTTATTTGCTTTTCACATTTAATTCAGATACGAAATATATTCCGATTTATGAACAAACAATCATAATCTAGAAGTCTATATAATACTAATTTCAAGACTTATGATCTATACAATTTCCAATTTTGTGTAGAGTTTGAAATAAATTTGGTTATGGACCAAAACATCATGAATATTTGAAGCTGTAAGTTGTAAAAGAAAAAATAATAAAAGGGAAAATAGGCACCAGTTATTTTCTGACCGATAAAAGTTTTTCGGTGGAGGGAGGTGGAGGGGGTTGACCGTATAAAGCTCAGTACTGCTGTGTTATATGTTTTAAAAATACAAGTTGAAAAGTGCCCCCCAGATCCTGTGCCCCCCCCCCCCTCCCAGATTCAAACATCTTCCGCCGCGTCTGCCAAGGAACCTATTGTAGATGGAGGGTAGGGGCCCTCGGAACAATGGGCAGTCCAACACTGGCATAAAAAATGCATTTTCAGGGCCTGACCAAATTGTGTTACGAAAGTTCCACCAACAGTGACGTAAAACTAGAATATTTTGGTGGAGCGAGGACAACAGATTAGTATCATCTAATCCGTATATTGGCAACAGGCAGGAGCGTAACTTAGGGGTGGAGTGTGTTACACCCCTACAAAAAATATGTTTGTAGAGCAATTCCAATTTTGACTATTTCGTCGGGCAAAAACATGGACCAATTCTGAGGAAAAATTGCAAAACAAAATACTTTTGAAAATGTTCTGAAAAATACCATAGTTTTGTTGTTAACTTCATGGCTGTGCGAGTAAAATCCTGAGCCCGATGATCTTGGGCCATTTTAAAGCATCAAGAACTAGAAATCTTCAGAGCTTCTTAGGACTTCCGGCCTGCAGGGGCATTCTGTTTTTGCATTGCCACGTTTGGTACTAGTACTCTGCCCCAAACAAAAATGTCTGGCGATGTCACTGGTTGTGGGGTGGGGTATGTTCTATATTATGTGATTGTAGAAACATATCGTTTATAGATAAGTCAGGCAAGTGTAAATTTTCTTCGGACAAGTTTGTGGTACTCCAGCAACCTCCCCTCCCGCACTCAAAGTCTAGTTTCGCCCCTGGCATCAGGGATCAGTATTTAGGCACCCCAACAAGAAAATCAAGGAAAATTGGTCCAATGTTGACTGATGACTCCTTTGCCTCCCCTCACTTTAAGCTTCTTGTCAAGTGGCATAGCTAGGGACATTTGGGCCCGGAGCGACCATTCAAATGGGCCGTTTACTTGGTTTCAGCCTCCGACTCCTGCAAGAGCGTTAGTAGACTGAGAGAGGTGGGGGTGATGTATGATGAACCGACGAACTCAAATTAATATATATCCCATTAAAAAAAAAAAGCCTTCTAGCCGAAAATCCTACAAAATTGCTCAAAACTGTTTAGATTTTCCTATAAACTTTGACTGAGGCTTCGTGGGTGGGGGAGGGGGTAAAATTACCCTGCAACTCCTTTTGTTACGCCACTTCACTAGAACCGCAATATAGTATACGTGCTTTTCGGGAGGGGTATCACACAAATCAGCGGTGGTGGAACCGGGGGCTTTGGGGCTCAGCCCTGTGACGAAAAAAAGTGTGTGTGTGTGGAAGGGGGTAAGCTTAGCTCCCAAATGTTTGTTCTAAAATGTATACAATTGAATATACTTTAAGATATCACCACATCAAAACAAATTTGCTGCTTAAAGCAAGTTGACTGCGTTTTCAGACATGATTGTAACCCTGAGGAATGCCGAAATCGCAGAAATTCCTGAAGATTTTCCCCTGGCCCCCACTATGGTTTTGCCCTTTGACCCACAAGCACCTCCACGGATCCAGCCCCTCCCCCACCCATCCTAATATTTTGAACGCTCTGCCGCCCTTGTTAAATAAATAGTTCAGGGGTCAAACAAGTCCATGTTATATAACAGAATTAGAGATTTAATAGAAACAAAAATGGCAAAGAAAGAGTTCAAAAATCTTCGTTAAGGAGATATTTAAGCTTAAAGTTTGGTGTCTTTTGTGTAAACACGACTGAAATTCATACTTTATTTATTCATTTAATTTTTAACATCCGTAAATAGAGGCTAATTGGTCCAGGTTCCTCGTGACATTAAACGGTCAATAACTCCAAGATTATACCGCAGAAACCTAAAACACGACCCCGAGATTTTACGTATCATTGAGACATGAATATGCATACGCCATTGTTTCCGAGCACATTTCGCGACGAACCATCTTTTGCGCGCATACAAATTGCGAACATATCTCAAGTGAAGGTATATATTACGAACGTATCTTTAGCGAGCATACAAATTGCGAACGTATCTTTTGCAAACATTTAAGATTGCGAACATATATTTACCATATATTCGGGAACTTATTTGTTCCCGAACATGTGTGTTTCGAGCATTTATTTTGTGAACATATATTTCCTGAGCATATTAGTTTTCCGAAGATATATTCTGCAACCATATCGTTTCCGAACGTATGTTTTGCGAGCATATTAGTTTTCCGAACTTATATTCCATTATTCTGCGACCACATTGTTTCCGAACATATGTTTTGCGAACATATTTTGTGGTCCTTTTGGCGTTCATATTCTTGTTCCTCAGAAGACCTTCAGCTGTCTGACTGTCAAATATTCGAATATTCAAAAATATTCTAACCTTAAGCAAATCAGCAATACAAAGGTGGCAATTGCAGTTTGTTGGTGAGATACATACACGAATTAAGACAGGTAGAACTAGTTTCTTAAGAACCATTATTCTATTTCTGCCATTCAAAACATGGGAAAATAAGTCAGGTAAAAAGATGTGCCGAAAACTAAAAAGAGGTAAAGGTTGTGTTCCAAAATCAATTGGAGCTACCTGAATTTGCATCTCCCTCTCGTTCTTCTTCTTCGCTAGTTGATTCTCCTCTTTCTTCCTGTGCTCCTTCTCCTCCTCTTCGCCCTCCTTTCCTTCGCCCTCCTCCCCCTCGAACTAATCCCCTTTGTATATTGCGACCCTGTCCTCTTGTTCCCGTTATTTCTTCACCTGTGTTGTTGCTGTCGCTATCTTCTTTAGAGCTGCGTTTGCTACCTGTAAATCAGTAAACCAGCCAATACATCAGTTGCATGTGCACATTTTGTTTAATGTACTTTCGGTGAAACAGTGAAAGAAAGAGAGTTTATACATTTCATCTTGTGTTTCCACAATTTCCTGAAACGAGCCCACAAATCACAAAATTCAGGGGCGTAATAAACGGGGGAGGGGCCCCAATTAATTTTCCAGAGACCAATAATGAAAGTCTTACGAATTGATTTTGAAGAGTCAGATTCCATGACTTTTTTTTTCTGGAAATTTCGTCAATTTTCGTAAAATTCTAGTCAACAGTTCATTATCGTGCAATTTGCTTCAAATTTCGTGCAATTTACTTTCATTTTCGGGAAATTTGATTTTCAATTTTCGAGAAACTTCTATTTATTTTTGGAAAATTTCATTCAATTTTCGTAAAATATCCTTCATTTTCGTGTAATTTGCTTTAATTGACTTGACATTTGCTTCACTTTTCGTACAATTTGCTTTAATTTTCGTGCAACTTCCTTCCTTTTAGGGGAAATGCTGCAATGTTAGTGCAATTTCTTTCTTTTTCGGGAACATTTCTTACATTTTTGAGAAGTTGGAAGTCGGGAAATGTTGCCATATTTTACCAATATTTCCAATAATTTTACGATCCCCCTCCCTTTACAAATAGTTTTTTGATAAAAGACTCATATATTTTTGCACTGAGGTTTGTTGGGACAAATGATACAATCTAGCCCCCCAATTTCAAGAACTTTCCTACGTCGCTGACAAGCTTTATCCAAAACAACAACATTTTCCGGGTTAATTCGGGCTGTCAGGGGCCACATAATCATATCTGATAATCTCAAGCTTACAATTCAAAATATTCTTCACGCAAAATTTGACTGATAAGACTGCATGTGTTTAAATGTATTCTTCAGGACTAAAAACTGATCAAATTGTGGCGGCGTACATTTGATTCCAGAACGATACTGATTGGACTATCAATGTAAATGCACATTGTACAATTGCGCCATTGTGTTTCAACCAATCAAAACACCTGAATAGAAATTAATTCACTTCCGCGTTATAGAGACGATAATTGACCTTTAAACATATGTTACCCTGTAATCATTGTGTAAAAGTTTATGGCTTTGAAAAAATGAAGAAAAATTGGTGTAAATTCCTAGTTAATCCGTTGTACTATAATCTGATAATCCCTAAAATAAAGGAATTGTTATTTATTGGTAAAACATGTTCATTTAGTGCTAACAATCATAATAATTACATAATTTGTATATTGCGTTTATTTTGTATAACACAAAAGCGTCTTGGAAACTTAAAATGAAGTCAAAATAAATGACAAAACAACTGATTATGTACATCTGAAAAGAAGGATGTCACGTGATCATTATACACAGCTGCACAGGAAGCAAAACAGTTTTAAAAGAGTCTAAACTGCTGAAGATATGGTTTCTTAAAACGTCACTTCTGCCGGGAGTGAGTTCCGTAAATATGTTCCATAGTATAAGGCTTTCTAGTCAGTGGCGTAACTAAAGGGTTAGGGGGCGGGGGAGGGGGGAAGGGGTGTCGGATATTTTGAGGAAAACCTTCGAACTTATATTCCATTATTCTGCGACCACATTGTTTCCGAACATATGTTTTGCGAATCTATTTGGCAGTTTGGTGGTCCTTTTGGCGTTCCATAATCTTGTTCCTCAGAAGACCTTCAAGTGTCTGACTGTCAAATATTCGAATATTCAAAAACATTATAGCCTTAAGCAAATCAGCCATTCAAAGGTGGCAATTGCAGTTTGTTGGTGAGATACATAAAAGAAGATAGAGAGGTAGAACTAGTTTTTTAAGAACCATTATTCTATTTCTGCCATTCAAAACATGGTATAATGTGTCAGGTAAAAAGGTTTGCCAAAAGCTAAAAAGAGGTAAAGGTTGTGTTCCAAAATTAATTGAAGCTACCTGAATTTGCATCACTCTCTCGTTCTTCTTCTTCGCTAGTTGATCCTCCTCTTTCTTCCTGTGCTCCTTCTCCTCCTCTTCTTTGATTCCCTCCTCGTCTTTCTTCCCTTCGCCCTCCTCCCCTTCGCCCTCCTCCCCTTCGCCCTCCTCCCCTTCGCACTCCTCCACTTTGTCTTTGTCCTCTTGTTCCCGTTATTTCATCACCTGTGTTGTTGCTGTCGCTATCTTCTTTAGATCTGCGTTTGCCACCTGTAAATTAGTAAACCAGCCAATACATCAGTTGCATGTGCACATTTTTTAATGTAATTTCGGTGGAACAGTGAGAGAAAGAGAGGTTATAGAATCTTATCTTTGCTTCCATAATTTCCTGAAAAGAGCCCACAAATTTCACAAGATTCAGGGGCGTAGTAAGCGGGGAGGGGGCGGAGGCCATGGCCCCAATTAATTTTCCAGAGGCCAAGTACCATTTCCCCACCCCCTCCCCTTTCCCCTCTAATAATGAAAGTCTTACGAATTGATTTTGAAGAGTCAGATTCCATGGCTTCTTTTTTTCGGGAAATTTTTCGTAAAATTTCCGTCATCAGTTCATTATCGTGCAATTTGTTTCAATTTTCGTGCAATTTGCCTTCCTTCTAGGAAAATTTGTTTTTCAATTTTCGAGAAACTTCTATTTATTTTTGGAAAAGTTCCTTCAATTTTCGTAAAATATCCTTCATTTTCGTGTAAATTGCTTTGACTTAAAATTTGCTTCACTTTTCGTGCAATTTCCTTCATTTTCGGGAAAATTTCGCACATTTTTGAGAAAGTCTGGAAGTTGGCTTTCATTTACGTGAAATATGATACATTTCCAGCAAATATACCTTAATTTTCGGGAAAATGTCTTCAATTTTCGGGAAAATTTCCTCCATTTTCATGAAATTTTCTTCATGTTTGTGCAATTTCGTTCATTTTCTGAAATTTTCCTTAATTTTTTGAAAAAGTTGTTTTTAAATTTTGTGAAATTTTCTTCAATTTTCGTAAATTTTCCTTGATAATCGTCAAATTTGTTTCAATTTTTGTAAAATTTCTTTCATTTTCGTGAAAGTTTCTTCAATTTTTAAAGTTTCCTTAATTTGTTTCATTCATTTTCGGGAAGTTTTCCAGAAATTTTCTTTCATTCTTGGGAAAATTTCTTCAATTTACGGAAAATATTGCCAAATCTTACCAATATTTCCAATAATTTTACGACCTCCCTCCTTTTACAAATACAATTTTGATATAAAGCGGATATTTAAGGAAAAACCTTCAAAACGTTTAAGGAAATTTTGCTAATTCTAAATACCGTAGATGGTATACAACTGGACTCTAACTGTCTAAGACCGATGACTTTCATCAGGGTTACCAAAACAGTCCAACATACAGACCTAATGAATTTCTATAGTGTGCAAATTTTCCGACTTTTTTGAAAATTTCTGCCCCCCCCCCCCTCCCTTCTTCTGAAACCTCCCGTCAAAAAATGTCTAGCTATGTCACTGCCTCTAACGAAGAGTGTTATATTTATTTCGTGGGGCACACGATTTAAGTTTAAATAGGACTTAGATTGGACCCAGGCTACAGTAAACAGGTTTCTCTGGATAGTTCCTGTAAATACATGTTGCACCGCATTTAAGTCCCAAAATGTAACTTCCCTCTTCTTTTCGTGGTGAATTTTGGTATACACATCGAAGTTTCGTTTCCCCCTCACCATCTCCTAAACTTCGAAAAAAATAACAATGGGGACTGAGCGCCACTTAAAACACCATTGGGCGTGAGGGTCATTCATGTACCAATGGCATCCATATACCACACCAAGTCCGCCGAAAGAATCGCGAGTCCCCGAGGCAAACTAACATTTGAGGACGCTCATATCTCGAAAAAGTCTTAAGAGAAAAAAGAAACGTCTCTAGCTATTTTTAGTCCAATTTAAACTGTTTTCGGCATTGTAAAGCATGAGTTTTCGCCGATTATGGTCATTTTACTTTTTTGGTCCCATAAAAATGTGAAATTTTGAGGTGCCATGCATGAGCGCGGGCACAGGGCAACTAATCCTGCAAGGTCTATGACGCCAGATTTAGCAATATAAAAGGCTAAACTTGCAAAATGTTTAACAGACAAAAACAGATGTTGTTAGTTACCTGCTTCGGTGACGGTCACGATTACGGCCAAAATGACCACTGCCGTTAGAAGAAAGGCTCTCATTTTTTCACTTCAAATCTTTGATTTGTCTGGTGTAAACAAACAGAGATGTATGTTTATTAGTGAGAAACATAAAAATGACAGTTCTATTCTGAACCATAACACACTGACAAAGTAGCTGTAATTTAAAGCAAGTTACCATGGTAATATGACGATGAATATACTACACAATTTAAAGTTGATGATTGGTCCAAGACACGTACACAAAATCTGACAAGCCAATCAATTACCGTCGTGGATGCAAGCCGCTAAATGACGCCACTACCAGATTTACTGCTGACGTTCCAAGAAATAATTTGTGGACAAAAAATAATTCGTGGAATAATTAGTAGTTAAATACATCGATATTATCAAATTAAAGGACGAGTTTTCAAGTTTAAAGCCGACCAAAGAAAACAAAGATTTTTTTTTTAACGACCTTTTAACTAGTAAAAATCGCTGTTGATATCCTTTGAACTGTTGAACGTGTCAAGCAAACGAAAGATCATCAATTTGTTTTTGCGTCTTTGTCAGTTTGTGCCATCTTCTTTATTTTGCAGTATTTAAACTAAGTAGTTTATCCCGGTAACGTTTTCATCTCAACAATGAAAAATGGTGTTTGATAACGATCGCATCCGTCAAATGTAACACCACTAACTGACTAACTGACTAGTTCATTTAAACTTCAACGGCTCAATATCTTTGCTTTGTTTTCTTAAACTATATCCAATATAAAAAAATGATGAATATACTTTTTTTAATAATTTTTTATTACGATTTTATAATCGAAGTGTGCTCATTGAATGACTTTACCGACTGTTGTAAATTGACAGTTAAATATGATAAAATGATTAAATCAAAGGTATAGGACATCGAAAGACATTTTCTGTTTCGCATATCATTAAAATTAGCCAAAAAATTGTGAAAATAGAGGTCTTTAAATTTGGAAGAAGAGAAATTGTGAAAAGGGAAGACAAATCAAAATCTGTATCTGGGTAGTTCCATTAATATAGGGGTCTAATGGTTTGTGGTGTACTCAGCTAATTTGTTTACATCGTGATAAATTAAGGTTCACTTGATGAAGCTTATTAAAGGATTTGTTGTTCAAAGTGACTGTATTATACATACGAAAATTATCTATTCTCTTTTGCCTGCAAAATATATGGCTCAAAAGCTCAACAACTCTCGCGTGTACATGTGATATTATGACTGTCCATGCATCTTACACGCAGAGCAAATATCATTATATGCTGCAATAACACAGGCAGTATAGCAAATATAGATATGACCATCAACCAGTGGCGTAACTTCTGGGGTCAAGAGGGGAGGAGCCCCAGGGCCCCAAGGCCTTAGGGGCCCCGAGCAAAAAATTACATTACATCAAATAATGAAAATTAGCCGGATTTCCGATTACATCACTGTATATTTCATGGCAACTTGGGCGGCAGTGATGTATCCAGCTTTCGACACCAAGAGAGGGTGCCTGAAATAGGACTTTATAATCGGACTTCTACCTAAAAAATGTCCAATACTACTAGTGACTAAACGACTTAAACTAATACATATTGGCGAGTTCTAACAAACTTTGGCCATGCAGGCACTGCGATCTTGATAGGCTAGATATATCAGTGATCAAGCATGTCCATCTTATATGAAAGAGGACTTCAAAAGAAACAAAATGGTGAAGAAAGCATCGCAAAATCTTATTCCGTTAAGAGAAAATTCAAGTTTAAAGTTTGCTATCATTTCTGTTGACTGGTTGAAACGACTAAAATCAAACGAGTTGTGATGTCACAGCCTCAGATGCCTCAAGGTCGTTATGTATTTTGAAGAAAGTTTATTACAATTTTTCACTATTTTAAATAATTTTTCCTCAAACTTTCTTCAGGTGGTATATTATAAATACCCTTCCTAGATTAAGTTTTACTGCTTTTTTTACATATCCCATGGTTTTTAAGCCACTAAATTGCATGACAAAATATGATAGAATACATAAAGACTGAGAAATCGAGGCTATAACTTCACAACTAGTCTGATTTCAGTCGTTTCTACATAAATGATTCCAAACTTTAAATTTGAATATCTCCTTAACGGTATGAGATTTTTGAACGCTTCCTTCACCATTTTGTTTCTTTTGAAGTAGCCTTTTAGATAAGATAAACATGCTTGACTACTGAACAATTCCTTTAACTGCGATTTCTATAAATAAATCAAAATTGTGGGAAGTCTTTCAACTAAATTTAGGCAAAATTTAAACAAATTAGGGCATTTTCAACCACATTCGGGCTGTTTCTAACAACCTTTGGCTGACTTCTAAGCAAATCTGGGCGTTTTAAAGCAAATTTGGGCGATTTCTAACAAAATTTTGAACATGTTCAACCGAATTTATGCAAAGTTTAAGCCAATCTGGGCATTCATCAATCACCTTTGGCTTATCTCTATCAAACTTTGGGCAACTTATAAAATTTAATCAACAAAATTTGAGCCATTGTTAATCAAATTTAAGCAATATTTTAAAACCAAAATGCAATTTCTTACTCAAACATGTATATAAATGTATCCTACTTGAATATTTCACCATACAAAGCTTACTTACGGAATTCCGCCAGGGAGAGGGGTCTACAGAGGTGTAGTCAGGGGATTTGGTGTTGGACATAAAAAAGTGTCAGATGTAGAAAAAAGGTTCAGAAAGAAAAGGTTTCAAGTTTGGTAATATGAAGGTCTATGGTAAAGGTTGCAGGGGGCTTTTCGATTTTTAAGACTTCGCAACAAAATCTTTTTTTTTTTTTTTCGCTTTCCATAATTGCTTAGGTGGTGGGAGAGAGAGAGAGAGTTGAACACACAATTATTATGACGGGGTCGTCGCCTGCGTATTCGGTTATGATAGTACAAATGCTATCACGAAACGCTTAATACGACCCGGACGAGAACACAGGTACGACGTACGGACAGACATTACATCGACAACCAAGTCAATGTCCACGGCCTTTGATAACCAGTTGTGGTGCACTGGCGTAAGGTGGTGGGTGACTATTCTTCTCTTACAAAGGTCTATTATTCTTGAAAAGCAGAACACCCCTTCCTTCCCCGTTGTCGAAATTCTGGCTGTGCAACTGGGAGAAAGATGCCCCCATTGAATAACTACTGTTTAGTGGACATTTCCACGTTTACACCCCTTTGATCCCCATCTGATGAATGAAGTATAACCCTTGATCCATAGACCCACATATACTCATGTCACAGTTGATCGTTTCACTAACTTGAGGGGCCCATTTAATTTTTCGCCCCGGGCCCCCAGGTAAGTCGTTACGCCACTTTCATCAAAGTGGGCCATGGTGACATGTTAAATAGTTAAAGCTAAAAAATATGATCAACTCCAAAACCTGCGTTATATTCTTTGTAAAGTTCGAATATTGAGCATTTTAATTTCATCATATTTGTGTTGGTGTCTCTGTCACCCGCGGGTCATCAAGTTATGCATAAAGCAAAACGTTGCAACAAAGCTTTAACCTACTAAAATATCATGAACATTTGAAAAGTGGAAACAAATTAAGTACAATCGATAAATATATGATAAACAACAAGAAAATTTTTCATATTTCAAAGTTTGAACATATAAAAGGTTTGCCATAAAATGTTACAGTTTAGACCCCTAATTAATGAAACTATACCCATGTTACAATTTTGTATATTTGCTTCCTGTCTATATAAATTATATGATAAAAAATATCCTTTTTATGTTGAATGGGGTATAGACAAAATCGAAAAGCTTTTCGCCTACAGCAGATATACTTCCCTTCAAAATTCATATCAAATTGTTAAAATCAATGTGTTACTGAAATTACACGAGAAAGCTCAGCTGAAATTCAAACAAGTAGTAAAACGGCCATTACTGATTGACTTTAAAGTTTTTACGTGTGTTTAGAACAATAACAGCTATTATGTTGCCTATTCCTATCCATATAGGCTACCCTTTTTCGTATGAAAAGCTTTCTCACTATCGTTTTGAGGGTTATATAACTTTTCTTGATATCCCATACCTTAAAACTAAATATGCCAGTAGTATATGGTGAGTGATGTGCGGATTGGTGGTATTATTGCTGCTGCGATGATAACTTTGCTGATGGTGAGGAAAGCTGAGCGAATATTTAGAAATCAAATTTTAAGAAAAAATCAGAATATAAAAACCGAAACTTGAAAACAGACAAAATAAGATACGACATGAAGTAAACTTAGCTACAATTAAACATTTATTTAAAAATAAAGAAACTATGACAAAACCTTGTAGGCTAAATAACTATGTAGGGAAATGGGGTATTTATTTCTTGGTCGGACATTTAGAAGGAAAAAATCAAAAACTTAATTTCATTAATTAAAAGAATTCCCGGGATATTTGATGGCAAATTTGACCAAAATATATTCAATATTATGTTAAAGAAGCACTAGACCGAAAGTGAGGGCGCTCATTTTTGCCAAGTTGACAAGTACCTCCAAAATTTTCCGATTGAGATGACACAAAAATGACACTTGTCCAGAACAAGCAAAGCAATATTGGATTATCAGGATCGAGTACTAAATCAGGGTCTAGAGAAGAAAATAACTGTGAAGTTTTAACCTGAAGAAAATTGAGAGACAATTTCCAATCATCAGTTCAATTATTTTCAATAAAATACATTAAGAATTGTTTAGGACGAATATATGTGAGTAGTAAGGGGTCGCTATACAGCCGCTTACCAATCAGAAGCGGCTGTATAGTGGCCCCTAACATTTTTTTCTCGGGGTCATCAAATTGCCATCACAGGATATTCTCCATTATTCCATAGAGTACTTTTAGCGAGGTGTATAGCTCATTTGCTTATACTTAATGATGGTTCTGATTGGTCAGCGGCTGTATATTGACCTCTAAGATTTTTCATCTGGGTCATCGGATTGCCGGCACAGGATATTCTCGACGACGGCATAGAGTCCTTTTATTGAGGTGTATAGCTCATTTGCATATACTTAATGCTGGCTTCTGATTGGTCGGGTTCTGTATAGTGGTCCTGAGATTTTCCATCTGGGTTATCGGATTGCGTCAGAAGATAGGAGGGTTTTTAGGAAACCGTCTGAGAAGTGTTGTTTCCGGTGAATCGACGGTCATTTTGGAGAGGGCACAGAGAAACCCACTCCAGAGGGAGGATTTTCAGAAAACCGGGGCTCCCAGGATACGTTACCCTGGTATTTTCCAGGGTGGGGTGGGGGTGGGGTATCGTGGCTACCACACCACTCATTGTCGCCCATTTAAAAACAATAAACCATGATAATATGTTGATTAGAAGTTTAGATTTGTCAAAGAGTTTAAGTTGATTAAACTGTAAAAGGCATCAATATTATAGATAAATCGCCATGCTAATTTTACGATTGTCGATAATATCGTCATAATATCGTCACAATTTACTGAGTCACATCATTCGAGAAGACATTGTACTTGACAATTGAGAAATAGTTTTTTTCTGAAACTTGTCATTTTTATGATATGTTTTTTTAAAGGTGTGATTTGAGCGACGATAGTTTTTAAACGGTGTGATTTGAGAAGACGTTTTTTTCTGAAACTCATCATCTGAGAGGCAGCTTTCTGGAACTGTCATTTGAGGCAGTTTTTTTCTCAAACGTTTTTCATTTGAAAGGACAAAATTGTGTTTTTACGAGCAAAATGCGGTCTACGGGGCGCCTAGAAATGGCGTCTACGGGGGGACTGGCAGGACAGATCTGAGCTTTAACGCGAAAAAGGGGGTCTACGTGGACTTTATTCCAACCCCCTCCATTTTCCCGTCACCACACTTGAAAGCAAAACATAGCAAGAAAATAGTATGTATCCGTGTGGGTGTGCATTATGTTCTTTGTTAATATCGACCAGTCTAGGACTGCACGGAGAGAACTGCCATGAAGGCGGAACGTCGACGAATCTTGCGCCATGCTTATAGCATTACTTAAACCCGATTTCGTCACAGAGTTATATTGCCCTATGCGAGGTTGGCGAAAATTCATTCGTTACCGTCGTCTAACATCAGGCAATTCTAGCGTATCAAGGGTAAGCAAGGTGTGTATTTCCTTGTGATTATAGGAATGTATGCATCTTTCTTTTACACTATGAAAACGACTTCGAGTATGCATCCCCTAAATCAAAAACTAAATAAAATATTAATGTTCAAACTTGAAAGTGTAAAAGTTTTATGCTAAACATTATATCGCCGACACCGAACGTTGATCCCTATGCTTCATTCCTGTTTCTCAGGTTAGGAAAAATCTGCATGAAGCCAAACTTAACATAATATGAAGAAAGAAAAACAAAACATTACATACGTACGTATTGATAATGAAGTAATACTCCAATGCGTTTGCGTTCCACTACACTGACGATATACGCAAGGTCCGTTCTGTCCAAATCCTGAACTAGAAACGAAGACCTAGCAAACAACAGCATTTTGGATGGATATTCACTCACGCGATGTGATTGGTCACTTGCTCTTACCTCTCTATACCGCACATGTTCCACAGATAAACGTGACAAAACAATGAACGGTATTGTCTATACACGGTAACTGACGTCATTCCACTTTGGTCACTTCCTCTAACACAATAAGAACGGATTCACAGGTCATCGATCACATTAAGGACATCTAAACAAAGGATCTATATTAATCCAATATTAAATAAACAAACATAATATATGAATGTTTTTTCTCATACTATTGATATCGATTTATTTTTGGCCACGCAAACAGGCTTTATTATAATAGACAGCCTTACTCCCATTATTATACAAAGAATACTAAAAAATTAAGACTGAAGGCTCACAAACCCACATAACAGCCGATAGCAAATCAATGCGCAATATATACACAAAATCGATCGACTGTATTTGTCATATCCTACATTAAAAAAGGCTCGTTCTACCATTTGACAAAAGACATAACTCAGTCAAACAGTCAAATTGCGCTCGCTTTCTCTGATTTCTACACTGAGTACGTTAATCAATCCTAATGCATGTTCTGAAATGACCTCAGAAGCAGCACCGATTAACCTGATGCATGCACTTGGTACATACTAAACACTCATATAGATTTAAAGTGAAATTTAACAAAGGAAACGGACCTACGCAATACCACATACATCAACATTTACACCAAATATGACGGATCTACTAAATATACCAAGATAACGGTAAATTGGAGAGAAAAATTGATGCTGAATAAGTCTTTATCAGTCCATTGCCTCGCGGGTCGACCAGAATAAGGACATCTAAACAAAGGATCTACATTAATTCAATATTAAATAATATGGATTATGAATGCTTTTTCTCATACTATTGATATCGATTTATTCTTGGCCACGCAAACAGTAAACGGCAAACATTATAATAGACAGCCTTGCCTTCATTATTATACATAGTGTAGGAAAACTGTTATTTTCCTAAGCGAGACGTGTACAAATAATTAATTTCCCAATTCATGCATAAAACTGATTTCGATTCATACAGACGTTATTTTTCCAAGTTTAAACCATTTTCCTTCAGTCTAGACTTAGCAGTTGCTGGTCATCTGTTTTATGTATGTTGTGTATCTTATGACAAGTCAAATTAATGTTATCTCTCTTGCTCATGACCTTTGAGATGGGAGGGGGGTGTTGTACATCATAAGCAAGGCTATGAGGGACAAGAAGTTACAAGAGAAATAATGAGCAACAAATATTTGAGGGACAATGGGAAACATTCGAAATGAGGGACAAGAGGAAAGATAAGAAATGAGGGACAAGAGGAAAAATAAGAATTGAGGGACAAGAGGAAAAAAAAGAATTGAGGGACAAGAAATATAATTAAAATGGGTAACGGTAAGAAATAGTTAAACAATACCTGAGTATAAGGAATAAGTTAAGTTTTGCCCTATATAAAGAGAAGGAATTTTATACACTGAGTCAGTTCAAAATTGTCATTTCTCAGCCCAGTACTGGTCAGTTCTCATCAGTTGTTCGTCGCTTAATGCCATCTGTAGCTGTCTAGCAGTTCACTTATATATCACGCCTGTACATAGTTGTGTATAGAGTAGAAATAGAGAGAAAGAAGTTCATGAAGTTGACTTGTTCGGCATCGGTGTGGGATTTGACTTTGTTAATTTCGTCGATTGATCCTTGCAGAACACAACATAACTGAAGGAGAAGAAAAGACTGTACAACTCGATGGGAAGATTTACAGATCGGTGGATCAGTACTCATCAACAACGCCAGCTCGCCATGAATATCCACTGATTGACTTGAAAGATATTTAGATGACACCAACATCATCACATCCAGCCTCGCCACCAACAACATCACATCCAGCTACACCACCAACATCATATCATCCAATTATACCATCAACAGCATCAGATCCAGCTGCACCACCAACACCGAATTATCTAGCTATACCATCGACAACATCACATCAAGCTGCACCACTAACATCAAATAATCCGACTATACAACCAGCAGCATCACATCTAGCTACACCACCGAGAGATAGGCAGCAAGAGCTAGCCGCAGAACTTACAGAGAGATTGCAGCCATATCTTGCAGAAAGCAGCCATCCAGACAATCCCTTTCATGTGACCTCAAGTCATTTTGAGCGCCCTTTAATGGAGTCATCTCAAAACACAGCAAGGCCCCACACATCACGTAGACTGGAATTCCGAAACGATCACATTTTTACCGATGCTGACGACGACAGATATCTACAAGCTATGCACCACCAGAAGCAAAGCACATTTATCAAGGCTGAGGCTTATGATCAAATTCCAAGAAAAGTTCCAGCATCATCTTACAACCTGACAACAGGGCAAATGATCTTTGATTATCGCCAAGATATGAGTTATCATCACAACCAGAGTACCACACTTCTAACCCCTTCAGCAGCATGTTACACCATCCAGAAGCCAACACCACAGAGTATATGCCACGTCACTACAATTCTGACTCAATTCATCAACCGTCAAACCTTGATGTTCCATTCAGGACAAGCACTGAGACGACGTAACATACAGGCATGCCTCCACAGCCCCGCATGATGTATTGGAACCCTTGCTAAAGATTATTTTCTAGATGCTCTTGATGATCTAGAATTACGAGTTGGTATATACCAAGCCAGACCACAAACATTGGACCAAGCCATAAAAGCTTCACTAGAAATTAAAGCCTTTCAGTTTGCAGAACGGCAAAGAAGTGCTCTTGGACGCAAAATTGTGAGAGCAGTAGAGGTGAAAATGATGCTAAATTTCCTTCCACATCATCAAGTGCAAGCTACGAATTGAAAGATGCCAAAAAGACCCTGACACAGCAAGTAGAAGATTTTCAGCACAATGTGGACCAAAGACAGAACACTGATTGTAGAAGAAAGACCATTGATCTCAGTAAGATTCAGTGCTATAAATGTAGCGAGTACGGTCCTACAAGAGCAAATGTCCGCAGAAAACTGAGAAAATAGACAACATAGGAGAAACTCAGGCAGCTACAATTTCTTCAAGTACTCAGTAGGGAAACTAGACATTGTCAAGGTCGGGGGCCAGAACTTGGCAGGCACAAAAGTAAATGGGACCAAAGATGTCTCAGTACGAGTAAACAACATGTTAGACATCAACAATGGATTATATGCGATGGTGCAAATCAACGAGAAGAAGATACATTTTTTAATAGATTCTGGTGCTAATGTAACTTTACCGAAAACAGCAATTTTCAACTTGATGCCAGAAAATGACAAACCAAAGCTTTATCTAGTGACATGTAAAATGACCTTAGCCAATTGTCATAAGATCACTCTTGAAGGGTCGACTGATTTACAGATAACGCTTGGCCATTCTACAGTTTAACATCAAGTATGGGTTGCAGATATTGAAACAGATGGCATTATTGGATACGATTTCCTCAAAAAGTATAATTGTGTCATCGATGCAGGTGAAGCACGTCTCACCATGAACAATAAAGAAATCAGTCTAAAAGAAAGCCAAGAAGGACCTGTTATCACTGTGAGAGTAGTGATGAAAGAGACTGCCGTCCTTCCACCAAGCACTAAAATCATCACGCCAGGACAGCTGCAGGGCAAAATTAAATCTGAAACCTGTCATTTGGTGTAGCCTTTTGAAAGTTTCAGTCAAAAGAAAGAAATCTTGGTCGCAGATGCGCTGGTCCACGAAGAAGCAGGGATGGTACCTGTAAGGATGCCCAATTTATCCTGCGATCGAGTGACAGTGCTCAAAGGTACAACAGTGGCAACCTATGAAGTGGTGGAGGAAGTAAGCTGTACTGATACTGAATATCCTCCCAAAGGAAATACTCCCCCTGCTGTACCACCACATTTGACTGATCTTTATGCAAGAAGTTGTGATCACCTTAATGATGAACAGAAATAACGGGTAGATGTACTGCTAGAGGAATATGAAGACGTCTTCTGTGAGGGACCATCTGACATTGGCAGGATGAAAACTGTCAAACATACAATTAACACCGGCAACAATTTTCCAATAAAGTAAGCTACAAGAAGACTACCATTATATAAACAGGAGGAAGCCAAAATACAAATGAGATGTTGACTAATGGTATTATCGAGCCATCATTTAGTCCGCGGGCTTCTCCAGTTGTCCTTGTAAAGAAAAAGGATGGGTCAACCCGGTTATGCATCGACTATCGGAAACTCAACATTACGCATAAAGATTCACATCCATTGCCGAGGATCGATGACTCCCTAGACATGATTGGAGGTTCAAGCTGGTTTTCCACATTGGATTTGTCCAGCGGTTACTGGCAAGTAGAAATGGAAGAGGAAAGGCAAAAACTGCTTTCGTTAACAGCTCTGGGTTGTTTCAGTTCAAATGTATGCCGTTTGGATTATGCAATGCACTAGTAACTTTTGAAAGACTCATGGAGCATGTCCGCAATGGCCTGCAATGGGAGACGTGTTTGATTTACCTGGACGATGTAATTGTACATGCGCCTACGCGCAATGATTATCTCAACCGACTGGAAAAGGTTTTGATGAGAATGACGGAGGCTTATCTGAAATTGTCACTAAGAAAAAGCTGCTTATTCCAGAGTCAAGTAGAATATATGGGTCATGCCATCACCAGCGAGGGCGTATACACAGATGCGAAGAAGATAAACTCAATCTCGAATTGGCCAATTCCCCAAACAGTAACAGAAGTACGAATTTTCACTGGTCTATGCACTTACTATAGACGTTTTATAAAGGGCTTTGTGAACATAGCAAAACCATCTTGGCACGGATGCATCTAACTCGGATATAAGTGCTGTCCTTTCTCAAGAGCAAGATGGTGAAGAGAAGGTGATAGCTTATTTCAGCCAAACATCATCAAAACAAGAGCGACGTTATTGTGTCACCAGAAAAGAAGTCCTTGCAGCTGTGTGTGTGTAGTGAGACACCTTCACCATTATCTCTTTGGGCGAAACATCCTACTTAAAACAGATCATGCAGCACTTTGGTGGCTATTGAACTTTAAAAAGCCAGAAGGACAAATAGCAAGATGGATCGATATACTTGGCACGTATGATATTGAAATACAATACAGGCCAGGAAAACATCATTCCAATGCAGACACTTTTTCCAGACGACCATGTGAACAATGATTGTTCTGTTATAAGCAGGAACAAAAAGATGATCAACTTGATGACTTACATGCTGAACTTGCAGAATGCACTGAAAAAACATCCACGAACGAAAACAGATGAGAGATTCATTACCAGATTATTACCATGTATGTCCGCTGTCAAGGAGCGTGAATCACCAGAAAACACACATGGTACTACCAAGGCAAACAATCAACCGCTGAACCAAGATGACACCCAACCAAACCCAACATGGTTAGAACGATGGTCCTCAGAAGACCTGAATTACAAAGTGAAGATTGTAACATCAATCCAATGCTAAAATGGAAGGAGCAGGATACTGAAAGACCTGACTGGAAGTCTGTTGCTGTAGAAAGTGGCACCACAAAGTATCATTGGACAAGATGAGATCAACTCCATTTAAGAAATGGTATCCTCTATTAGAAACTCGAGGTCTGACCTTGAGGATAAAATAATTTGTCAACTTGTGGTACCAAAAGCTATTCAGCATAAAATACTGGCCATGATGCATGATCACCGTACTGCTGGACATCTTCGGATCAAAAAGACATTGGACAGATTGCGCCAGCATTACTATTGGAGTGGGTACAGGCGTAGCGTTGAGAAATACTGCAAAGACTGTCTTCTGTGTTTGTCACGGAAAGTGCCAAAGAAGAAAGCACACGCTGGCATGAAATCATACATTGCAGGTGAACCTATGCAACGCTGTGCAATGGATATCATGGGGTCACTACCGATATCTTACTCAGGCAACAAATAACATCGTAGTCATTTCTGACTATTTTACAAAGTGGACCGAAGCCTACCCAATGCCGGACCAGGAAGCACAAACAGTTGCTTACATCTTTGTGGAAGAGTTCGTTTGCGGAATTGGCTTTTTTCTAGAACTTCACACTGATCAAGGTAGACAGTTTGAATCTCACTTATTCAAAGAAGTGTGCCGTTTGCTCGATATTTTCAAAACCAGGACCACCCCATTTCACCCTCAATCTGATGGAATGGTGGAGAGGTTTAATCAGACGCTTGAAGACATGCTGACAATGGTTGTAGCACCTGGCCAGAAAGACTGGGATGAGTGGCTTTCATATTTACTGATGGCCTACAGATCAGCAAAACATGACACAAGCCACTTTTCACCAAATGAAATAATGCTTGGGAGAAATATACCCCTTCCTGGAGATTTGCTCGTCACCTCACCACCACCAGATGAAAAAGCAACAGAAATGACAGATTATGCTGAAAATCTAAGAGAGAAAAAATGGAAAGATTCACTACTGTGCTCGAAAATACTTGACAGTGGCTGATGAAAATAAGAAGAAAGGGTATAACAGAAAGATGTACCTCAACACATACCATGAAGGAGACTGCGTTTGGTTACTAAACAGAAATAAGAAGAAAGGCATCTCACCAAAATTGCAACAGCGATGGAATGGACCTTGTGTAATCCTGAAGAAAATAAATGATGCAGTTTTTCGCATTAAAGGAGCACTAGACCGAAAGTGAGGCCGTATTTTTAATGGGTCCCCCCCAAAAAAGAATGCTTATTTGGCACGCAACGGTATTAAATTATTCTGGTTAATATGAATATTCAAGTGATCTTAGCCGTCACGCCGTCTGTGGGCTATGGAGGCAAGAAGTGTGTCCATCTGTTGAGGATGATATTTGTAAAATTCGCAAAAACAAGCGCCCTCACTTTTCGGTCTAGTGCTCCTTTAAGATTGGACCCAAACAAGCCAAAACAGTACATCATAATCTACTAAAATCGCACCAAGGAGAATCCAAACCCAATTGGATAAATTTGAAACCCCAAAGCAATACCAGGTCCATGGCAACACATACCCGCTAATTGAAAGCAAATCGCACCAAAAAGAGAACTACAACAAAAGCCTTACCACAATATGTACCTGCAACTGCAGCAGCAAAAAGACAAAGAAAACAACCAGACCGGTTTGCAATGACATTTTCAGCAACTGACCTTACATCAAAAAATAACAAATAAGATGAAATTATGACGTAACTACAACCAACCACCTCAACTTTCCCTTCCCAACGATGAACCCTGAGGATGCAGACTATACCTGTACCAGTCATACAGGAGAAGTTTGGAACATTTATATACAAGTAATAAAAAGCAAAGCGTTATTTTCTTCTGCATGGATGAATCTAAGACTTATTTTGTGTGAAACGAGTTATAAGCTGATGCTTGGATACAAGGCCGTATGGATTGATATCTGGTCACGGAGTGTAAAGTTTCGTCATATACGGGATCGTATCAACCTATGCGAAAAAATAGAGATTCAGGAGAGTTTAGATTATAAAGCATTGACATTGATAAACCTGAAAAGTGTGGGGAACCTGTCGGTACGGTTTACTCCCAATATTTGAATAGATGTAGACAGTTTGCACATGGCTAGGATATACAGATTTTAATCTAGTGGGCCAGCTAACTAAATTTGTGGAGATATCCTTGGGATATGTGCTTGAATTTATACAGCATAAGGTGAAATTAAAGTCAGTTGCTGCCGGTGCAACACAGTCTTCACGCTGAAGTAAAACCAAACTCGGATGTATCTCGGGTTACTCTGTTCATTCATCAACTAATCTATTCACAATGAAAAAGTTGTCTACGATACAGATTTCTGGCAAGACAGGATCATTTTTTGTTATTTAACAGTACCCCGTAAGAGGGGCGGAAATTAGCCCTTTGGGTTACTTTTGGCTGTGACGTTAGGTTATAAGCGGAAGTAACCAGATGATACCTCATGAGCAATTAGGATGTGTCCCGTACCTCTCTACAACAACCTGGTGCAAAGAAAATGCGATTGGTATTTGGCTCTGTCACGGGTGATTCAACTTGACGTGTATCGATCATGTCAAAAAGAAGGTAAAAATTTGCAAATTTCCACATTATAGAATGTTTATCGGTCTGAAAAATGCTGAGGATATGAGAATGCAACTTTGAAGGAGAAAGTCAATTTGCCAATCTTCCCACCAATCAAATGACATCTTCCTGTCACCACAACACCAGAAGCTAATAGGACAACCCAATCATATTGAAGCTACGTGTAATTTCCTCTTTAATAAACCCACCTGTCCCGGTCCTGATCCACTTTACTTGATGCAGTCAGCTCTTCATCAGATTGTTGTTAAAGAGCATCTCATCATTTTACCCTTACTCATTGAGCCCCATCACCTCCAGAATTCAGTATCTGTTCAAAAGACTGCAGTAAACTAAGCTGAGGTTATGAATGAGGACTGGAGGCAATAGAATCAATGCCCATCATCGCTGATGTTACCACGACCAGAGGAGGGCACACCATCTGATGTTTTGTGTTATCTGTCTTCTTTTAATGCACAGTATTTACTGAAACTTGGGACCCTGTGACATGTTTCTGTTTTGTACAGAAGTGAAATTATTTTGTTTGAGGACACTAAAGTTGGTTTGCCTTGGATATTGCTGTGCTATGTTTCTAATTTGTTTTCGTATATTTTGAGGATAATAATTACTCAAGGATAACTTGTGAAATGTCTCTTGCATCATGGGAAGGTCTTCATTTTGAAATATGACTTTGACTTTGGAACAGTCCTAAAAATCTGACCTCTGGTTTTGTTTGGTGTTTAAGTTGTACCCAAATGTTTATCTACTGCAAAAACAAACCAACAGTTACGTTTGAAATTATCATAACAGCAGTAGTGAACTATCTGCTACATTATTGTGTTACACAACTTTAATGTGTACAGTTCTATTAAGAAAAAAAAAAGGAACAAGTGGAGAAATGTAAACAAAGGTTCCACCTGCTGGAAATGCTATACATGTGAACATGTTTTCATTGATAAAACATTACTGTCCTATTTCTCACTTCAGAGATGATCTCATAAATCACCCAGTCTTATATGAGGACAAGCCTTGACTTCAACAAAACTTTAGTGAATTCTCAAAATATTCCTGATCATTTTTGTTTTCTTGTTTATTTTGGAGATGCCATTGATAGAACAGATGGGGTTGAAATTTGATGCTCTTATATTGTATAACCCCGAATTTTGGAATGTGTGCATAGGAAATTTATCCAAAAGAAATTGCAGGAAATTTGTAAGAAATGCAAGCATTCGTTTTCAAAGAATGTTTGATTATTTTTTTGCTTGCCGATAATGGAATTTTTTATTTACTCGGGACGAGTAACTAAAAGGAAGGGCTAGTGTAGGAAAACGGCTATTTTCCCTATGTGAGACGTGTACTTTAATTAGTTCCAAATTCATGCATAAAACTGATTTCGATTCATACAGACGTATTTTTCCGAGTTTGAACCATTTTCCTTTAGTCTAGACTTAGCAGTTGATGGTCATCTGTTTTATGTATGTTGTTTATCTTGTGACAAGAGAAAGTAATGTTATCTCTCTTGCTCATGACCTTTGACATGACAGGGGGATGTTGTACATTATAAGCAAGGCTATGAGGGACAAGAATTTACAAGAGAAATGAGCAAGAAATATGTGAGGGACAAGGGGAACATTAGAAATGAGGGACAAGAGGAAAGATAAGAAATGAGGGACAAGAAATATAATCAAAATGGGTAACGGTAAGAAATAGTTAAACAATACCTGAGTATAAGGAATAAGTTAAGTTTTACCCTATATAAAGAGAAGGGACTGTATACACTGAGTCAGTTCAAGATTGTTATTTCTCAGCTCAGTACTGGTCAGTTCTCATCAGTTGTTAGTCAGGCTTTTTACCGGAGTAGAATAATGTCATCTGTTGTATAACCGGAAGCCAGTAAACAGTGATTATCGTCACTGAGATGAGTGTCCATGCGATGATTGAGCCTGTCTCTAAGAAGGGGGACGTTAGCCCGGGAGTGAAGGTCCGTGAGACGGGTACTGCGGGGGAGTCTCAGAGCCAGTCGAAGGGACTTGTTCTGGATGACTTGGAGTTTGGCAATGTGACCAGAAGGGGCATTGAAAATGGCTGGGAGGCCGTACTCAAAGATGGGGCGTACGAAACATTTGTAGAGAGTGAGGAGAGATTTAGTAGAAGATAGAGTTGAGGAAGAGACCTTACACAGTTGGGCAAGGCGACGGCGGCCTTTGGAGTGAGTGGCCTTGATGTGGGTAAGCCAGGGATGAAGGCGAAAGTTGCTGGTGAAGGTAAGCCCAAGGAAAGTGGCTTTAAAGGAGTGGGGAACAGGCACACCATGGATATGGACCATAGGGAACCTCTGGGCTTTAACAATCCTACGATTGTAGATGGGAAGGGAGACAGTCTTTGAAGCGTTGATTTTGATTCTCCAAGTAGAGCACCAATTGATGATTGTGTTGAGGTAGGATTGAACGGTAGAGACCCGTTGGGTGGGGCGGAAAACCGGGGACCAGATGGCAATATCATCAGCGAACTGAGAGAGTCGGATGTTACCCTGCGGGGCAGGCACGTCGTTAACGAAGATGTTGAAAAGGATGGGGCTGAGAGTAGAGCCTTGGGGACGCCAGCATTGGGAGTGTAGGAAGTGGAGCGGTAGCCAAAAACTCAGAAAAAGCAAGTCTGTTGGAGAGGAAAGAAGAGAGGAGGCGAGTAATACGAGGGGAAAAGCTAAAGCAGGAGAGAGAAGTTTGTAGCGTAAACCATTGTGCCAAACAGCATCAAAGGCCTTTTCTACATCCAGGAAGAGAGCGAGAGAAGGAATGTTGCGATTGATGTAAGAGAAAATGCTTTCAGTGAAAAGAAGAAGCGGGTCAGTAGTGGATCTATTGGGACGGAAACCAAACTGGTAAGGGTTGAAGAGGTCGTTGCTTTCCATGTAGTCGGAAATGCGCTTGGCAAGTATCTTCTCAAAAATCTTGCCCAGTGTCGGAAGAAGGGTGATGGGGCGATAGTTACGAGGGCTGCTGGGGTCTTTGCCGGGTTTGGGAAAGTAAATAACCTTCCCTGACTTCCAGCTGGAGGGAAAGTAACCCAAAGAGAGAGAAACATTGTAGAGAATCAGAAGATGGGTAAGGGAATGAATATCAAGGTTTTTAAGAATGATGTAGTGAATACGGTCAGGGCCCGGGGCAGTGTTGCGAGTGCGTTTAAGGGCTTGGAGGACATCGGTCAAGGTGATGGGAGCATCAAGGGGGGAACCAGAAGGAGCGGTGGGTGTAGGTGAAGGATTGAGAAGGTGAGAGTTGTCATTGACAAAATTGTCAACAAGAATAAGCTGAGGTTCGAGAAAGGTAGGATGACGGGGAAGCTGTTGGATGTTACACAAGGTAACGTTAAGAAGGTCAACTTTAGCTTGGATGTTATAGACAAAGTCCTTGGTGTCATGGAGAGCATGACAAGCAGCTTCCCATTCAGATTTTTGTGGAGTTTGATACACTTATTTATCACGCCTGTACATGGGATGGTTTGTGTAGGCGACGTTTATCGTGGATGAGGGCTAAATGGCGAGGAAGGGCGAGCGGTGAGGAAAAAGTTCCTGAAGTTGACTTGTTCGGCGTTTAGTTTACAAAGTTAAATCCTAAAACAAACCCATTCGGCTCACACTACAATAGAATAGTAAAAAATTAATACTGAAGGCTAAAACAAACCCAAGCCCTACAATAGAATAATAAAAATTAAGACAGCCGATAGATAAAACAATGCGCATTATACAGTTATGTACACAAAATCGATCGAATGTATTTGTCATATCCTACATTAAAAAAGGCTCGTTCTACCATTTGACGAAAGATATAACTCAGTCAAACAGTCAAATTGCGCTCGCTTTCTCTGATTTCTACATTGAGTACGTTAATCAATCCTAATGCATGTTCTGAAATAAACCCCAAAGCAGCACCGATTAACCTGATGCATGCAATTGGTAAATGATAAACATTCAAATAAACTCGCGGGAAAAATCGATACTCCATTCTGCTAAGATTCAACATTTTCTACCTCTGATATTAATTTTCCGGAAGTATAACGTTTATTTTTATTTTACCTTGACACTTTGAGAAGAATAATTCAGCAAATGACATATAAGAAACATTTTTTTGAAAGTATGTGCATTTTTTCGAAAACGTGAATGATTTGAGAAGTCGTTTTTTCTGAAACTCATCATTTGAGAAACAATTTTTCTCAAACACTATGAATTGAAAGGACAAAGTGAGTCTTAATGGAGGAAATGACCAAAACACGTGAAAATGGCGTAAATCAGGGAAAATAACGTAAAATATGATAGCTATCTTCGAATTGTATAACGCGATGATTAAACTCAATTACACCATACGTAAGTGCCAAATGTATGTAAACAACCAATCAATATAGTCTGCAATCCAGCCTGCTCCATCGATCGACATTTAATTTGGTAGATTACCTAACAGTAAGAGGGCGTTGCTCTCCTTTTTGGCCATTGGAAACATATCATGCGTTAATCCCACTTTTAAAATGTATTTCTAAGGTAGAAAAGGGCAGGGAAGGATGTATTATGCATGTATTTTTAAAAGAGAAAGGGCTATGGGGTGGAGGAGGGGGGAAGGGGTATGTCGTTTGAAATGGAATAACAGGGGGGAAATACTATAGAAAAGGAGGTAAAAGACACAACAACAAGAAAGACGTTGACACTTCAAACTTGCCTTTTTCCAACTTATTGACACAACATTATTGTCAGAAAATAGCTCGCAGGCTATATGACGTCTGCATATTAGCACTGTACAGGACATAATACGTCAGAAAATAATATGCAGGTCATATGGCGCTAAAAACATCACTAATCAAACAATGAATATTTACAATGAAATTTTAAAGTAACATCAGCAGTTTGAGGAGTCCGGTTTACTTTATCTATCACTTATAAGTTTGCGATACAGCCTTCTCTTTATTCAAACTTTCCTTTCAAAACAATGCCAGAAAATAAGACGCAGCTTCTATGACTTAATAAGATACAACAGTAAACATTTGTAATCAATGTTCAAACAGGCGTAGATAACTCTTCTTCTTTTGAAAGTTCTTTTTCTTCTTCTTTAGGTTTCTCGATGGTGGTGGGTGATATATCAAGCTTTAAATTTACCTTACGTCGTTTTGACAGGGTGGGAGGTGTCGACGACGACGACAAACTGCAGAACGGGGTCTTTTTTTGCGGGTGAAACGATAGGTACTTAGACTAGTGCTTTTAAATGTTCTACTGCTTATAGGCCTTCCATGTTCGTCAGTTTACACAATTTGTTTAGGTTGAGAGAAATTCTGTTATTTCCGGGTATGACCGTTTATTGGCGACTGGTGAGTCCGTTAAAATCGTTTGCATTGCGTGGTCAAATGGCGTATATTCACAAGAATGTTTTCATTTTCTGCAGTCAGACTGATGTAAATCTGTTTTCAAAAAACAAAGCGTAACTTTTCAGGATGTGACGAACCGCTCATGTGATGGGCTCCGTTGACGCTAGACGTATAGTAATGCAAGACGAGTTTAGATATTATATTTTTGTTTTTACAGAGTTCATTCCAAACGCCTTCTTCCATGGCGATGCCTTCAACCAGCTTCAACAGTGACTCGAGGTATTGTACCGGAGTTGGTTTTGACACATTTACCGAGATGAACGTATTTGATGCTTTCAAACTGCGATGTAGACACGTACACGTCCTATCCTATGGGATAAGCTCGGGTCACCCATCCGCGACTATCTCTTACTTTGTCATAAATCTTGAAAGGTATGTTGTTCGGACTCGATGAAGGTGGTGAGAATCGCATTTCTCCCGTATGTTTGTTAGGGTAGTACACATTACTGTTCCTCTCGTTTACTTTTTTCCAACCGGTTAAAGCCATGATGTGCTTTTTCTCGGAGAGCTATGAAAGAATAATGGGTATTTAGAGAGTTTCATTACAATGACGGGGTCGTCGCCTGCGTATTCGGTTATGATAGTACAAATGCTATGTAATCGGACGAGAACACAGGTACGACGAACGGACAGACATAACATCGACAACCAAGTCAATGTTTACGGCCTTTAACAACCAATTGTGGTGCACTGGCGTGTCTACCCACCCCAGGATTGAACCCGGGGCCTCGTGGTCTGTAGACAGGTATGAAAACCGCTACACCACAGTAGGTAGGTATGATGGGTATTTTTTGGATTCAGGTACTTGTATAACTTTTTTTAGAAGAGGGCGCTAATCAATTATCAGCCGACGACATCCAGCTTCGTTCCAATCGGCAGATATGTTTTTTGACTGTAAGGCAATGTTGCAATTGTCACACGTCGGCTCTTTTTCTTTCTCAACAGGCATACACACGGGTGTGAACACAAGGTTGGGTTAGCTGCACATTTGCTTTGTAGGAAGGCAGGTCAACAAGCGTGGTAGTCTTTCTTGCTTTAATGTCGAGGTTTTCTTGCTTTATTGCGTCTTTTTCCTCTTTTCAAAATACACACTTGACGAAAACTCTCGGGACGTGTCAAAGTCATCCATTGATCAGGTGTGAGAGCGATTCCTGTTTCTGTAGGGACTTCGCCGATTCCTAGAATGTTGCTGTTCTTCCTAGTATGTATACTAGAGAATGTCTTTGAATGATGAGATTGTGACGTAGCATGCTGCCCAAGCGCCAGCTTTAGCTTTTCTTCCGATGGGATATTTCCTTTAATTTCTTGAGCGTATCCGTTACCAAATGAGCTCGTCGGCTTAACGTCGACCATTGTTTGGGTGTGAGGGCAATAGCTTTCTTGGTCACCACAAGTTCGTCCCTGCATTTGGGGGTGTAAAATACTGTCGTACATGAACGTAAACTTTCCGTTAAAGACAGAGACGGTGAGGTAGCGCTCGCCTCCTAAGGCTACAGCTTTCTTGTCTTGTGTACCGGCGTGGACATCGATTAATTGTTGCGGGCAGGTTGGTAATGCAGCGAAGCTGCTAGTGCTTGTTGATGTTTCTATGTTTGTGCCTGAGTTTTAAAGAAATGTTAGGCCTACTCGCAGTCGTCGTCGCCTCTTTATGTAGCTTTCTAATATATGCGCATGCGCAAACTCATCAAGCACCTTCTTTTTTTCAACGATTCACCCCAAGGAAGGGACCGTTCCGGCTTGGTCATTTCGGATAACTCAATATTGTTTTCATAGAGGTTGCTAAACAAATCGATCATCATTTTGAAAAACATCACTCGAGTTATAATCACCATTAAAAGAACATCTTATACGCATTTTAAGTCAATCACCATTAAACGAACGTCTTAGGTCATCGTGTTATCCGTAATGAGTGGTCCATTTTGACCGATTTTGAGGGGACCATTGTTTTTTGGGGGGTGTTTTTCAAACTATTCAAAGTCACCTGAGGTGAAAACGTCATCAAGTTGTGCTTTCAACACACACGTCGATAATAAATATATACCCAAGAGCATCTCACAAAAGAAAATCCTCTGCCCTGTTTTGATTTATTTGAATTTGACTGTAGACTGTCTGTAACATACGGTTTGGCATAAGGCCAACTCATAGCTAGTACTGGTTAAACCAATACGAAAGATGGAGTATGACGTCAGTACAAATACGATTGCTAGCAGTCACCCAACACTTTTTATGCTGGATGGGGTCCTGTTAGCAAATAAAGAAATTTTAATTTTTTTTCTCCCGCGAGGCAATTAACGGATAAAGATTTATTCAGCATCATTTTTCCCTCTCCAATTTACCGTTATTTAGTAGGTCCGTTATATTTGGGGTAAATTTTGATGTCTGTGGTATTGCATAGGTCCGTTTCCTTTGTTAAATTTCACTTTAGATATATATGAGTGCTTAGTATGGACCAACTGCATGCATCGGTGCTGCTTCTGGGGTCATTTCAGAACATGCATTAGGATTGCTTAACGTACTCAATGTAGAAATCAGAGAAAGCGAGCGCAATTTGACTGTTTGACTGAGTTATATCTTTCGTCAAATGGTAAAACGAGCCTTTTTAATGTAGGATATGACAAATACAGTCGATCGGTTTTGTGTATATAATGCGCATTGATTTGCTATCGGCTGTTACGTGGTTTGTGAGCCTTCAGTGGTCATTTTTCATTATTTTTGTATAATAATGGGAGTAAGGCTGTCTATTATAATGAAGCATGTTTGCGTGGCCAAAAATAAATCAATATCAATAGTATGAGAAAAACATTCATATATCATGTTTGTTTATTCAATATTGGATTAATATAGATCCTTTGTTTAGATGTCCTTGATGTGATCGATGACCTGTGAATCCGTTCTTATTGTGTTAGACAAAGTGACCAAAGTGGAATGACGTCAGTTACAGTGTATAGACAACATCGTACATTGTTTTGTCACGTGCATCTGTGGAACATGCGCGGTATAGAGAGGTTAGAGCAAGTGACCAATCACATCGCGTGAGTGAATATTCATCCAAAATGCTGTTGTTTGCTAGATGTTCATTTCTAGTTCCGGCTTTGGACAAAACGGACCTTGCGTATATCGTCAGTGTAGTGGAACGCAAACGCATTGGAGTATTACTTCATCATCAATACGTACGTATGTAATGTTTTTTTTTCTTTCTTCATATTATGTTAAGTTTGGCTTCATGCAGATTTTTCCTAACCTGAGAAACAGGAATGAAGCATAGGGATCAACGTTCGGTAACGGCGGTATAATTTTTAGCATAAAACTTTTACACTTTCAAGTTTGAACATTAATATTTCATTGATCCTTTGATTTAGGGGATGCCTACTCGAAGTCGGTTCACAGTGTAAAAGACAGATGCATACATTCCAACAATCACAAGGAAACACACCTTGCTTACCCTTGATACGCTAGAGTTGCCTGATGTTAGAACACGGTAACGAATGAATTTTCGCCAACATCGCATAGGGCAATATAACTCTGTGACGAAATCGGGTTTAAGTAATATTATAAGCATGGCGCAAGGTTTGTCGTCATGGCGCTTCTCTTCGGATAGTCCTAGACCGGTCGATGTTTACATACAACATAATACATACCCACACGGATACATACTATTTTCTCACTCTGTTTTGCTTTCAAGTGCGTCCGACTGGAAAACGGGAGGGGGAGGGGGGGGGTGGCGTGGATTGGAATCAAGTCCCACGTAGACTCCCTTTTTCGCGTTAAAGTGCAGTTCTGTCCTGTCATTCCCCCGTAGACGCCATTTTCCCGTTAAAAACAAGTTTTGTCCTGTTATTCCAACAATTAAGTCTTGTAGACCCCCTTTTTTCGCGTTAAAGCGCAGTTCTGTCCTGTCATTCACCCGTAGACGCCATTTTGCTGGTAAAAAACAGTTTTGTTTCTCAAATGAAAATATTTATGCAAACAAACTGCCTCAAATGACAGTTTCAAAAAATTGTTACTCAAATGATGAATTTAAGAAAAAACCTTTTCTCAAATCATTTACGTTTTCAAAAAAATGTCGCTCAAGTTGTTGCTCTCTGTGCAAAGTTAATGGGATTTAAAAATAAATTTTGTTCTCAAATCGTTCACGTTTTCAAAAACGTCTTCTGAAATCACACGGTTTAAAAAATATCGTCGCTTTAATCACAGCTTTAAAAAAAAGAAAAATTCTAAAAATGACAAGTTTCAGAAAAATCTCTTTCTCACTTGTCAAGTACAATGTCTTCTCGAATGATGTGACTCAGTAAATTGTGACTATATTATCACGATATTATCGATAATCGTGACATTAGTATGGCGATATATCTATATATTATATACCTTTTACAATTTAATCAACTTAAACTATTTGACAAATCTAAACTTCTAATCAACAGATTATCATGGTTTATTGTTTTAAAATGGGCGACAAGGGGAGACCATGATACCCCACCCCTACTCCACCCTGGAAAATACCAGGGTAAAGTACCCTGGGGCCCCGGTTTCCTGAAAATTCTCCCCCTGGGATGGAGGTTCTCTGTGCGCTCTCCAAAATGACCGTCGATTTACCGCAAACAAGACTTCTCAGACGGTTTCCCCTCCTCTGACGCAATCCGATGACCCAGATGGAAAATCTCACGGGCCACTATACAGACCTTGATCAATCAGAAGCCAGCATTAAGTATATGCACATGAGCAATGCAACTCGCTAAAAAGAATTTTATGCCGTCGTCGAGAATATCCTGTGAAGGCAATCTGATGACCCAGATGAAAAATCTCAGGGGTCACTTTACAGCCGCTGACCAATCAGAAGCCAGCATTAAGTATATGCAAATTGAGCTATACACCTCGCTAAAAGGACTCTATGGAACAATGGAGCATATCCTGTGATGGCAATCCAGTAACCCCGAGGAAAAAATCTCAGGGGCCACTATACAGCCGCTGATTAATCAAAGGCGAAGTTATGACGTCAGAGCAAAGCCGGCTTCTAATTGATCAGCGGCTGTATAGTGATCCCCTTACTACTGATTTGACGTCACTTACAGTAGACTTTGTACACGAGTCCTTTTCAAACATGTGTTATCTTCAAAACTAAATATCGCCCGAATGGAACAAGGTACTAGAAAAGGTTCCTCACAGTTTGTTTACTGAACTAATCATTTAATATGGAACGGGGAAGATTAATTCTCTGAAGGGCGGTTTCCCCCTCCCCTGTTTCTGACTATACTGTTAAGTATTCTAGGTAAGGAAAGACTAAGTACGTCCATAGTATGTCATGTTGGTCTGGTTCTAAGAAAAAAGTCGTTAAATTATTGGTTCTTCTGGTATAAATTTCCAAACACTGAAAAAGTGTGACATACTAGGTGCATATAGGCGGCTATAAGAGATTTTAATTGAGGGCAAAATCTGATGGGGTGGGGATGGAAACAAAGAAATATTCCCGTAAATTGTCATCTTCACTTTATATGGTAAAGAAGTAGATTATTAAATAAAAAATTGATAAAAACATTATATTGATATCGTATTTCGTTTAGGAGTTATTGCATTTCAAAGCTTCACCAGTATGTCGAAAAAAAGATCTTGCAGTTTAAAGGGTCATGTCATAATTGCAGATCCAAGAAAATTGTTTAATATGAAAACTTATTTTTCTTTCATTTAGAGTATAAGCGACAATAGCAGATGCATGGGCTAAACACGTTCTTTTTAAATCCATTTTATATTCCATCTCAATGATTAAAAACAAAACAAAAAACGTTCCAATCATTTAGAAACACGAAATTAATTTATAAAGAAATACATAAACAGATAAATAATGATTTGGATTTGCAATTATGACATCAAACTTTGTACTGCAAGGTCACTTTTCAACACACTGGCAGACTGGTGAATCTTTAAATAAAATAAGTCCTATACACTTATATAGAATAAGATATAACATAGTTTTCATCATTGTTTTTAAATCCCTTTATCATAAAAATGAACATTCACGGGAATGTAAATTTAATTATACATAATAATTCAATTAAAAAAACAGTGATTAGCACATCTTTGGGCTGGGGCAGGAGTACATGTCAGGGAAAAAAACATCTCCCCAAAATAATAGAGGCCATTCAATCAGTATACAGGGATATGCTAAGTATCATCTTCATGCAGCCAAGGAGCCATGGTATAAAGTAGTTCTTAAGCAGTACGAATATATACAATAAATGAAACAAACACCAAACCTTTTCTTGCGTCTTCCTGTTCTCTCTGTAGCTTTCAGTTAAATGATCAAAATGACGTTGTTAGACCAAAACGAGTGTTTCGTCAGAGGCACACGTTGTGTTTTGTAAATACCGTTAATCAGCTGGAGTATCGATTATTCAAGGTAAAATAAATGAACAGCTGAATACAAATGACGGTATTATATATCTGCATATAAGCATCTAAAGTGCACTGTATGATATGGGCAATGATTCTTTGTTGTGTATATCTCCATAGAAATAGGGAACCACCCATGTGGTATGCTGGCAAAGTAGCATACGTCTTATTTCCAAGAAGAAATGTTCGCAACTTCAGAAGAAAGGTTTCCAAGCACACGATGGCGGGGTGTAGGATAATTTCTCCCAATGTTTTTCATTACTGTTACTTGCCTCCTCAATAACAACAAAATCTAGTATTCCCCACCATCATAAGATGGTGTGGTGTAAAGTGAAGTGAACTTTAAGTGGAAATATGATGAACGAAGTTATACAAGTACTCATTGTCTAACGGTTGCTACTATCTTCAACAACCATCTAGCAGTCTGAATAATCAACACTCACTCACTCCCGTAACGTGGCGTCTAAGACGTCAATTGTGCGAGCACGCGTCTCCATTCTTTCCGATCTCTCGCAATCCTCTGGAGGTCCATTCACTCTACTCCTACCAACTCTGCATCCCGTGTGGCAGCATCTAACCAGGGAGTTAATCTAACCAGGGTTGTTAACAACTCCCTGATCTAACCAGGGATATGTTATTTGGGAACATATCCCTGATCTAACCATGGAGATACTATTTGGGAAAGTATCTCCATGATCTAACCAACGGGTTCTGCATTTCTCCCGCTTTCGTTTCCCTTCTACCATCTCAGGTTTCCAGTCTAACTGGGGAGTCTGGTTCAGCTCATTCGAATGACGTGTCTGTCCCAAATAACATATTACTGGTCAGTACCACCTGAGACCGTGAAGATTTGTTTTTGACCTTAGTGAAGACAGTCAGAACTGCCAAGGGCATCTAGACAGCCAAATTCACACAACAGCGCATACACCACCTTTCTCTGGCCTGAGCAAGGACACACATGCAATCCAATCACCAGGCGGTCACTCACTCTTTTTGCATGTGTGCATTTTCAGTTGAGAGCTCTGTTACCGCTATACACAACACAGTATAGCTTTGTATATTGTCTTCATTATTAATATCTCACAAGTTTTAACAAGGAACTGCACATCGTATAACTTGTTGTATTTGTTTGAATGCACACATCAAGGATTTATAAACCTTTATAGATGTTCAGTGGATTACAGATAGGTTCAACATGGTGCTTTTCTTAGTTCGGTAGATTCCTCTCTTCAGGAGAAAAATTATTTTCCCCCGAAGAGGGGAAAACCTATGTAAGTTATGTAATTTCCGGATTTCTATTTACAAGTGCTTTGACCTACGGATTTCAATTAGCGTATATGCGGTTATTGTATGTGCGAAGTGACCAGGCTGCCTTGTGTGCATACCTATTTGTGCAATGGATATTCTCTTTCTTGTTTGATACTGGATGGTGTCTGCGTTGCTTCAATAATTTCCAGCGAAACAGGCCAGAATTTGTAAGTTTGTCAGTAAATATCTCTGAAACGGCGTGATGGATGTCCATTTGGGAACTGAATAAATTGTAGATTATTAAGTATAGATTTTGAAAATGCAAAAAAGAAATTGACCTACTTGGTTATAACATTTCTAGAACCCATACAAGTCGTAACAAAAAATCGTAACGCTATGGCACAAATGCCATAGCGTTACGATTTTTTGTTAGAAGCATCATAGGTTCAACATGGTGTTTTTCTGTTACTTCATTGTGATTTTTTTTTCTTTTCTCCGAAGCAAAGATAAGATTTTGTTTATATGAAATTCTTAACTGTTTGGGGTTTTCCATGTCATGTTCTTATATTTGTTTTTCATCTGCTCTCATGAATATTTACAAATTCTTAATTCACACACATTATCTCCATTTCTCAGACAATTCTGGACAAAAGTGTTGACCATTTCCCCCTTCTACCCCGTTTCCATGTTAGGACATGACTTGGACCTGCAACTCTCTGACTTTCAAAATTCTCTTCCAACATTGAAATGGGGTGGAAAGGGTGAAGAAAATGGTCAAATACTTTTGTCCAGAATTGTATGTTATGGACAAGTGAATTTTCAATTCTGATTTGAACAAAATGGTAAAAGCGTTCAAAAATTGCATGACGGATATTTCCAACTAACAAGTGTTGTACTATTTGCGTAGGAACGACCAAAATTAGACTAGTTGTGACATCACATTCTTCGAAAGTCTCAGTTTACAGAATTTCTTCTTAAGATATTGTGGGTTACAAGTTAGAACCATGGATATATTGTCACCAAAGTTCTAAAACTGCTAAAAAAAGTCTGTAGGTACGTGCAGGGAGCTGTAAAAGTTCCCCTGATTCGTGTAAGTAACGATGGTTTACCCAAGGAGATACTACAGTACTATGCATTACCATGAGAGTAGACTTCCATGGTATTACCATTTGAAAAAATAGGGTATGACTCTTTTACAGTCGACTTTGTGTACCAGTTATTTCAAACATAACAATGTTTTAAATATTCAATCAATTGGCATCGTCTAAAAGAACGAAGATATTGTTTCTTCTCAACTGCATTTAGCGGAACGATTCAACGTTTTCTCCGCATACTGATCGGAATCTATATAGTCAGATAGTTAATCGTATATTTCCAACAATCGTTAAGGATATAATCTATATTACCTATAGAACCTATACTATCCTGCAAGCGCGTAGCCAGAGGGGGCCTGGGGCCTAGGCCCCCTCCCTTCGCAAAAAAAAAAAAAAAAAAAAAAGTTTTCGCTCACTACGGAAATTATTGAGTTTTGTTTTTTATTTCTAAGGAAAAATGCGAGAACAAGGGGACTTAAATCGATCATTTCGTCATTGGAGAGGGTAAAGGAACCTTCATTAGGGGAAACTGACTAAAATTGAAGAAAATATTGTCACTTTTTCCCATTTTGGGGGGCAGTTCCTGCAAGCCTAGGGGGCGTTTTTCAAAAATTTCCTCCATATACGTTACACGCCAACCCATAGTGGTGCGTACGTAGCACAGTTACAATTATATAGGGCAAACTTCACCAAGGGCTGATGGTCTAGGCCCCCCCGTTAAAAAAATCCTGGCTACGCGCCTGCTATCCTGAAGGTTGGGAATATCAAATAAATGAAAATCTTATACTGTAGTCTAAAGTGAGTGACTTCACAACTCAAAAGGAGAATTACGAGTTAAGAGAACTTAATGATTGGATCATTTGAAAACGGACCACACATGAAGATCTTAGGAAGAAAAAATTCAGTAAAAGCAACCACTGTTTTTTGTAGTTATACAAAGAACGTGTTCCACTTTTAACCGGTTTTCAACTATTGTAGTAAGATCATCAAAATGGTCCTCGTCAAAGCTAGGTGGTATATCACCTTTACGACATTTGCTTAGGCATTGAAGTGTGTTATCATGTCTATATTTGAATCTATTGAGTCAAACAATTTCACAACAAGCTGACAAGGCAATAAGTCAAAGCAGGAGGTTACTATCCAATTAAAGAACTATTGGAAAGTAGTAAAGCCAAGTTTTATTTTAATAATTCCCCACTGGAAACCGTTATGAATATTAAATGGAAGTTTTGAGTAAATAAATAAAAATCCCATACAATTGAAACAAATTATCACAAAAATGATCAATAATCACATAAAGAACGTTGGAAAGCAGTGAACTCAAGTTTTATTATAAAACGCCAAATCTGCACATAATGTTGAGAACCGTTATAAATAATCAATGAAGTTTTGGGTAAATGTCACACTAATTATCAAAAAAGTTTAAATAAGCAGATAAAGTTTTACACGAGCAAGAAATATCAAAAATATGAAATAAAATAATTCAATTTGCCAAGATTTGTTCTCTTATCACGTTTAGCAAGGCACAAGCGTACGGGACGGGTGAGACGTTGTGGGGAGGGGATGCATCCCGCCGCATTCGGGCAGCATAGGTCTGTACGCAACTTTTTACGAGCAATTAGATTAAGCAATCAAAAACGGGAGAATTGAAAATGAAGATTTAAAGTTTGCGTTTTTGATTCACCTTTTAAAATAGTTCAAAATATCATGTTGGACAGATGTGTCCGTGTTTATCATTAAGTTTTACTTCACAATATATGCATGGCGGGAATAAATTGTTGGAAAATTTCGAAGCTGACAGCATTGACCATTTTAGTAATACGTGTGAATTATCTGATAGGGAAGTAACGCACCAGCACTACGAAACTGCATGCATGTACACACATGCAGTGGCGTAGCTAAAGTGGGGTGGGGGAGGGGGCAGCGTCACGGTGGTAATTGCCCCCGGAAATTTGCAAAAAGTTGGAACCTTTGCAAAATATAATATTTAGTATATTTGATTGTTTTGGTAATCCTGATGAAAGAGATCCGTCTTTTAAACCTCAGTTATATACCAGCCATCTTGGATTTTTTTTTATTTTATGGTTTTGCCTCCTGCATTTTTTTTAGCTACGCCACTGCAAACATGTATAATTTTCTGCGAATTTTTCGGGCAAAAGTGCTCAGCCCTCCCATTGAAAATTGTCCCGTAGGCACATGTAAGCGGGAAATAATATAAAATAACTTTTTATTCAGCTTGTAAGTTTTAAGAATTTACTATGAATATTGTATTAAAGCAGAATTTACTATGAATATTGTATTAAAGCACTTAAAAATAAAGGCTTAATGAATAAAGGCTTAATGAATATCGCGCATATGCATTAGGCACAGGATAATGCATATAAGCTGGTTGCACCGATATTGCCAGATGCACTCATGCTACGCCCTCGCATCACTCAATCTTTGTCAAGCCTTCCAAGAACTTCAACACAAAATGTACTCATTACAGCATTGAGAAAGAATATAAAATGCTCACCTTCTCGTCGCCGTACCAAAATCTTACTCTTATTCTCAGTGTAAAATATTTGTATCTGTTTAACTGTAAAGTTTTTTTATATTTTATTTTTATTTGATAAAAACACAGTAATTCTTTGCGCTGCCGAAGACATATAACACGGAGAAAGCATAGCATAGTCTATATGTCTGATGTTATAGCACAAATAGGGTTTCCTAAATAAGAAATTGTCAAATTCTTAAAACGTAATTAGGCCTAAGCTCGAGCTAATATGATGGTATTTAATAGTTGTATTTCTTTAAATTGTAAGTAATATACAATGGCCATGCCCTCCCCCCCCTCCCCTCCCCCTTTCCAATCCAGTCGGCTGGATACTCATCATAGTTGGGCAGAGAATCATGTCCAACTCGGCTATAGACCTTTTCATGTCGAACGTAGCCGAAAATAGCCGAACATTGATCAATCAACAGTTGGAGGAATTAGGCGGGCCAATCTGATCAAGCAACCAAACCGCAACAATCGCGCGTGTGCGTATATAATGCTTTTCCGAATACACGAATCATCACGAGAGAAATCTACCAGTCAGCATCTGGAGGAATATTCGGCCAGCCAATCAAAATCCGGGGAATTTACGCGCTAGTGGAGTCAAGCAGACGACACGCGTAACATGACTCGACTAAGCTGATCGAATTCAGCGCATGTGCCATTGCCGGTGTGATAGTAAATCCCCCCCCCCCTCCCCCCTCCCCCCCCCCCCCGCCGTATATTTGGGCCCCCCGGTCCTTATTTCCTAAGGAATGTCTAGTGAATTTGGTCCCCCCGGACTGGTTTTACTGGGTGATTAACTAGTGTGTCTGTACGGTTCCTTCAATTAATTTTGTGTACTGAAGTGATAAGCTATAGCCGAAATTTGTAATGTTTATGTACGAAATACAGCGCCGCTGTACTTGTAGAATTTGACCACAAACAATGTACAGTTTTTTTTTTTCCTCACAGAAATCAATTCATAGATGAAATTCGGCAACACCCTTACGTAAAGATGTCAGCAGCAAAGACTGGATACTAATCACAATATAAACCTGATAACCTATGCTGCGTAATTAAGCAAACTCTCATAAGATCAAATATGGATTTTTAAGGTATGACAATACTGACACAACTCTCATATTATAACTTTCTTTGTTTTTCTCACTTCGAGCAAATGAAGACAATTCAAACTAAAGCCGTTTGAAAATCTGTTTTTGTTTGTTTTAAAAACACCTCGCATCATCGTCGGTCATCAAAGTTGTAGTTTATGAAATTACATCCTGTGTAGAAGAGCGCGGACTGTTTTTTTCTATGATGGAGGACCAAACTTACTGGATGGCTACGGCTTTATGGTCTGGGGGGACCAACTTTCTAGGAAAGAAGGACCGGCTGGGCCCAAATTTCCTAGCGGACCGTTTCTACTATGAAGGGGGACTTAATTTACTGGATGGCGGCGGCTTGATTGTCTGAGGGGCCAAATTTTGTAGAAAATTTGGGCCGGGCGGCCAAAATTTACTAGAAAATTGGCCTATTTTTCCTTTTGTTTTACCAAAATTTTCAATTTGATGTTAATAATTTCTCACTTTCACTCGCAGCTGGGCTGGGAAGGAAAAAAAACTGCTGGGAAGGTGAACTCTTCTCAGGAGGCTACTGCCCCTCCCCCTGCTTCCAATGCTCTCCTCTGACTACATCCAAAAATTGTATGGTTAATGGTATCATTGGTACCAACGTCCAAAATTAGTTTTATCATCAGAGCTGTTGACCAAATGTGCCCCCAATATCGTCAGGTCTGGCTACATGCATGCCAAGCTGTACAATCATGTTGAAACCTCGATGGCGGCAAATAAAACATTGTATTTTTGCCAAAACCAGGTGTATCTCGGTGTGTAAACCCTATTCCAAAATATGCCAAAGTTTTATTGCTACTAACCCTAACTATGGAATTTTAAACCTAGATAAATTTAAAAGTACTATTGGGAACTGTAATGTCTTGCAAAATTTATCCGGAATGTGTTCATAATTCAGTCGCAGATGCCGGTAGCATTGAAATACCATGCCGGAAGCACCGGAATGACTAACCGCATCAAAATGCAGTGCCGGTAATATGAGAATGGGCGGCAGCGTGGGAATGGCCGGCAGTGTGGGAATGGCCAGCAGCTTACAGTAAGTCACTAAATGGTGGAAAGATGAAAATTTCACCCCGCTTTAATTGTCATCTTCAAAAATTGGTTCTATTTCATCACTGTCTGACTGAAGGATGCGGTTCAATCAGCCAATGAGCAGATTGATGACTAACGAGCAGACTGAGGTACTGTGACCAGACTGATGAACAGCTTTATTGCTTCCAGAACAAAAGGTTGGTGGAGAGGTCCCTTTACAAGCAATGTAGATCTGGCTTACATTAAGTCACATCAGATTTATAACAAGTTGTATCATCCCTTTCTAATTCTTTATCTGATCAAATCTGGGATTCATATGAAGTCTAGATTGTATCTGGGATAGATATCTGGTTTTCTGTAAAAGGACATCTCCAACAACTTTTTTTTTCTTTCTTCTTTTGACTTCCTTAAGAATTATCATTCCATTATAAAATCACTGTAGCAACAAGCAAATTGTTCCACAGTGAGCAGATTGGAGACCTGTAACAATGTTTAAACATTCAAGGATGGCCAGGGTTGCAGCCTGGGGGGCGGTTCTGCAGTCTGTAATTCCATTACCGACTGCGGAATTGCCCCCAGGTTACCCTGGAAGGGTCCCGGCCCTTCTGTATATTCCAGTTCAACCCATTTGAAGTTTTCATTAGGTTTGAGCTGGGTTGAACTGGGCTCAAATAGAGTAAAGCAGATAACCTACTTCAACCTAGTTCAACCCAGTTGTTCCACTTTCCATATTAACCTAGTTAAAAAAAACCCAGTTTAACCCACTTGAACAGGAATTTCCAGCAGGGCATGCTAAACTTAGGCAATTTGCATTAGAAATTCCACAAAAATAATATATATATATATATGTTTTATAAATAGTACTCAGTAAAATATTCAACTCTATTAAAAAAAAACATGCAACATCGATAGGCACCAATGTCAAGCATGGCATCACAAATGTTCGGTGTATCTGTCTACATAGCTGTGGAAAAATGGGATAGCCCTGATCGGGGCTAGAACCCAATACATCCAGCATCTCAGCCGTGCACTCTATCAACTGAGCTACCTACTCCAAATCAAAAGGCTTAAACTGCATAAACTAGTCGGCCCACTAGCTTAGGCAGTGCAGTGCAGGGTTTAAACAAAATTTAAGTTCTTGGTTTACAGACAAACGTACAGAAAAAACTTGGAATTAATTTAGCTTGACGAACATACATTCATCAATAGTTTTGAAGTTGGAACAATACTCCATGATACATTTCATCATTCAAATGTGAATCGATATCCACTTTTAGAAGTGTCAGTCAGTTCTTCATAAAGTAGCCCAAATAACAGGCTCGGCAGGCTTTATTGCATAGCCTAGCTAGGCTACAGTCAGACTGTAGGCCTACATATGTAAACAACCTATCACATAGTTACATAGGCTGGTAGGTATGTGTTCTGATCTTCATAATCAGGTAGTTACAATTTCATAATAGTACTGTGATGTTCATGTTGTGTACACAGTTGAAGTCGGTGTTAGGCCCTAACTAATTCAATTATTCAAACATATAAAGATTTAATGTATTTTCTTCAAACAGTTTTATAAATTGGGCCAAAATATTGCAAAAACTGATTCAAGCCAAGGGCTTATTTCCTTGAGTTCTTTGTTAGGATAAAACTCTAACAACAGAGGTATTTGAGATGCTTTAAATTCTATTTCTCCATTGGATCAAACTCGTAATAAACAACACATCGCTTACCACTCGTTGGCAATATGAACATATTCATAGATATTCTTACAGGATCCAGGGGTGAATTGTTTTCCTATGCATTGAATCTGGTCATTTGAACATCTCAATAGAACTTTGAAAGTAATTTATATTGTTTTATATAGGCATTGTATGGCTATGTGAAAACAGGCCTAACAAATTATTCTATTCAATCTCAGGTGATAATGGGGGAGATACATCTCCTGGTTGTTGCAAGACATGCTAATTTTAAGGCAGTTGCCACACACATTACCTTCCTAAAGAAGTGGCGTTGTTATAAATGTAGTGGGTGTCCTGCGGAGCTTGCTAGGTATAAGGATCATGAAAAGTTAACAATAAGAGATACTAAAGTGCTTTTCGACAAATGTTTGTCTAAAGAAGTTAAGATTAATCCTAAGTCGTTTCATTTGTATGTTCGCTCAAAGCAAAACACCAAGGTTGTTGGTCCCCTTCAGGGTAATGATGGTGTTACTATCAATAGTGGTAAGGATATGGCTGAGGTTTTGAATCTTTGAAAAGTTTGTGTCTATTTTTACTAAGAGTCCCCTGCTGATGATGTTGTGGATTATCTTATTAGTGTGCACTCTCCAGTATCCATTAAGAATGTTGATTTTTCAGTTGATGTTGTGTCTAAGAAGTTGAAGGGTTTGAATTCAAACAAAGCACCCAGTCCAGATGGTATACATCCTGCTATCTTACATGAGTGTTTTGATGTTCTTTCTGTTCTTTTCAAAGTGCTTTGATGTTGGTGTTGTTCCTAATGATTGGGGAATTGCTAATGTCACTCTTATTTTTAAAAAGGGTGACCACAGTTTGCCTTATAACTATAGACCAGTGAGTCTTACTAGTGTTGTGTGCAAGGTCATGGAGTCCATTGTTAAGGATGTTGTACTAGATTATTTACTGGTCAATGGTTTGTTGAATTTGTCCCAGCACGGGTTCTTACCTAAGAGGTCTTGTGTTTCTAATTTATTAGTTTCTAGATGATGTTACTAAACTAGTTGATTCTGGTCATAATGTGGATGTTGTCCATTTAGATTTAAAAAAAAACATTTGATAAGGTTCTATTAGGCAATCTCATGATGAAAACAAGAGTTCTTGGTGTGGAGGGAAAGTGTGTCAGTTGGATATATTCTTGGTTAGTTGACTGGTCACAAAGAGTTGTTAATGGTGAAGTATCTCCATGGGAAAAGGTCACAAGTGGTGCTCCTCGGGGTTCTGTATTGGGTCTGCTTCTTTTCTTAATCTTCATTAATAATATTGATGTTTCCCTTGGCTCCAGGATTTGTAAATTTGCTGAAGACACTAAGCTGTACAGGATTGTTGATGATGCTAGGGATTCTTCAGTTTTCCAAACTGATCTGGATAAGTCAGTTTCTTGGTCCCAAGCATGACAGATGTCATTCAATGTTGATAAATGCAAAGTTATTTATTTTGGTCAGAACTATTTGGCTTTTGATTTACTGCATGAATGGTTAAAATCTAGTTGTGTTGATCAAGAAAGGGATCTAGGTGTTGTCATTACTAGCAATCTAGGTGTCATTACTAGCAATCTGAAGCCTTCTAAACAGTGTGCTTTAGCAGCTGCAGGGGGAAAGTGAATGCTTGGTTTGATTACAAGATTTTTTTTTTTCTTGGTGGAGAGGTCCTTAATTTGTATAAGCAGTTAGTCAGGCCTCACCTTGAGTATGCCATTCAGGCTTTTATGAGAAGGATAAGTTTATTTTGGAGCAGGTTGAGTGAAGAGCCACAAGACTTATTCCCGAAGTAAGGAATCTCTTTTATGAATCTAGGTTGCGAATTCTTGGTTTGACCGCGCTTGAGTTGAGACGAGAACGTGACGATATGATTCAGGTTTTCAAATTCCTATCTGGTAGTGATGCTTTGACTTTCTGTTATTTCTTGCATGTTCAGGTAATCCTCATGTGACACATGGTAACAGTTTGAAATTGACCAAAGAGTTCTCACGGATAGATATTTGGCATTTTAACCTTTCGCAAAGAGTTGTTAATGAGTGGAATGGTTTGCCTGAGTGGGTGGTTAGCTCCAATTCTATTCACTATTTTAAAGTCAGCATTGATAAATTCTATGCTATGGGCGTCTTTTTTTTTTTTGGTTTGGGCGTCTTTGATTTTTTATTTTTATTTCTGTTTTGTAGTGATGGTGGTGTTGGTGGTGGTGTTAGTTTGGTCTTTTTATGGGGTAACTAATCCTTCTTAGCCCGTAATCTTGTTATGTTATGTTAATTGAATATAAAAACAATTAAGAACTTATGGAGATCATGGCTAAAACACTGAGCCTCAGTAACTATGCTAAGAAGTAACCTGTATTTTTCTATATTTTGTAATTTCTTCTTAAATCAAACAAATTATGTTTGTTTTCCATGATTTAGGAACTAAACAGGATGGAACATACAGGCAAGTTGGACATGTGATGAACCAATCATGTGATGAAGAAGAGTGCGATTGTCTTGGTGCTGAGAGAGGATACATACATAATTACTAAACACCCCCAAGAAATAGTTAAGTTAAAAAGTATCTCTTTGGTGGGAGCTCAGAGCACCTCTTGTAAATCAAGGTTCTCAGGTTACTCCCCAAATGGAAGAAATCAGTGAAATATAATGCAGAGCAAAATGTGGATAAAATTTCTTAAACAAAGCTACCATTTGCTGTAACAGTTAGTAATAGACACAGCTCAACACAAACTACTAAAGTAGATATAGCTAATACATCAGTTCAGATATCACTGACTAAAGTAGACAGTATGCTTAAATCAGACAAGGAATTAAAGAAGTACACTGGTGTTGAAGATACTGAATTGTTTGAAATTTTACACAAGTATTTAGCCTCATGTTGCTCTCAAGCCAATTGTGATATTACATGCCATTCCAGCGATAACACACCTCAGAAAAAATTTCCCCAAATAACAACTCAAAAGCAACTCCTTTTGGTCCTCTACAAACTTAAAAGAAACCCTATTGATTCTGTTTTGGCAAGTGACTTTGATTTATCAGTTGGTAGGGTCTCAGAGATATTTAAATTTTGGGTGAAAAGACTTTATAGAAAATTTAAGATTATCAAAATTTGGCTCTCACACGAACAAATAAAGAAACATATACCCCCTAAAACAGAAACCCATTTCCCAAACTTAGTTGCCATATCCGATTGCGTTGAATTTAGTACACAAGTCCCAAAAGGGCCCCTATCTAGTAAATTATTATTTTCTCATTATAAAAACTGTCACACTGTGAAGGTCATGTATACCACAGCCCCAAATGGAGCTTTAATTCATTGTTCTACTGTATTCGGAGGCAACACTTCTGATAAAGAAATTTTCCGTCAGTGTGATCTGGCACTTAGACTTCAACCTGGGGATGGTCTCATGGTAGATAAGGGCTTTTTAATCCAAGATATTATTCAAGGAAAAGGAATCAAATTGCATAGACCACCATTCTTAAGTGCACAAAAGAAACAGTTCAGTTCAGCTGAAAGGGACTCTGGTCGTTTAATTGCACGATCAAGAATAACTGTACAAAATTTTAATGCACGTATTGCAACATATGCTTTTCTGAAACAAAAACAAATTCCAGTTCTTTATTTGCCATTTATGAATGAAATTTGTTTTGTGTGTGGATTTTTAGCAAATCTTGCACCTTTGATAAGGCGTTTAAGTTATTGTTAATCACTTAGACTTAATTATGTCAGAGTTGAAGTCATTGTAGTCAGTTTTCATCTATTATGAAATACATCACAGCAGTTTTTTTTTAATTTTTGTCCTATATCTTATGAGATAGAGCGAGCAAACCATGGAGTCAATCCTCTAATAGTAGCAGAATCTACCAATATTCATAGATACATAGAGGATTTTTTATAACCTCTATTAGAAGTATCCCTTACAGAATTCCTATAAATGGCTTTATAAACAGTATGGCATCCATCAAGAAAAATAGGTCTTCATATACCATTAAAATTCAAATATAATTCCAGATATATATAAAGTTAAATTTTATATACAAATTAAATTTTATTAAGACAATGCCAGATCAATACATGGGGCATATTTTATTTGGGAATGAAAGAATATATTTATGTATAAGCCAAATAGTAAACAAAATAAAGAGGGCATGTTTTATATGTATATACATATTTATATGGATGCATAAAGCATGATATACCTCAGCAGGTATATACATTTTGTATACATACATGGTTATATACAATCATATAAAGTCAGAAATAATATATATATAGAAGCATATTTTATTTTTGTAATAGAGTATGTCTCTATAAAGTCATACTTGTTTATAGTATGGCATGGTTTAAATGTACTTACAGAGATATATGGCTGCATGAAGCAGATATACAAGTTTTATATATTATATACTATAGATGTATACAACCATATAGTCAGATATTGTTCATACAGAAGGCATATTTTATTAAGGAATAAGACTATATATGTATAGATATATAATACATACAGATACAGATACATATGTAGAGGTGCTGTGGCTGAGTGGTTAAAGAGTCATGCTCGTATTCGAGAGGTACCGAGTTCGATACCCGTCGTGAGTGCTGCATGAATCAGATATACAAATTTTATATATCATATAATATATATGTATACAACCCTACAGTCTTTGAGCAAGACACTTTATTTGCTGCAGTCGACTCAGCTGTGAAATGAGTACCAGCACCGCGTCCCGTCCAGGGGGAGTATTGTACTCTCATTCGCTTGCGCCATGGAAACCGGGGATAAGCACCGGCTCAATGAGCCTAATGGCTCGAATGGATTTAGCTTCTTTTGTTTACAGATACAGTATGTAAGATGGCACATGTTATATTTTATATTAGTACAGATTAATATGACTATAAAGTATTTTATACCTTCTCAGATATACAAATGTTTTTATATCATATGGATGTATACAACCACTTTAAGTCAAATATAGTTTATAAAGGAGGCATATTTTATTTTGCAATACAAAACTATATATCTGTATAAAGCCAGGTATACAGAAGGCATATTTCATATACATACACATTTTTATTTAGCTTTATGAAGCATTGTATGAATTAATTTAGAAAATGAAAAAAGATTTAATGATTTAAGAACTTCCAGATGTTACTATTGTCAGGCTCATATTTGAGTAAAGAACAAATAAAAACATTTATAGTTTCTTTAACAGAGAAAACATTTTCCAAACTTTGTTACATTATCCGATTGCATGGAATTTAAGCCAAAAGTTCCAGACGGTCCCAGTAAATTATTATTCTTCCTATACAAAAACTGCCATACTGTAAACATCAAGTAAACACATAGCTAACTTTATCTCTTTATGACTTATCTGCACACACAGACTGAGTAACAACAAAATGGTGAACAAATTTTGGTTTATGGGCGCACTACCTGCTTTGTAAATCTGATTCCTGTTACCCACAACAATTAGCAAACGGAGGTTTGTTCGCTAGTTATCACCTAGTTAGTTCCGTACTCATGAAGTCATTTGTTATGGGCGGTAGGTGATTCCTGTTACCCACAACAGGCCTAGTTAGTTCTATGGTGGGTGTGGCATAGTTTATGAGGTCATTTGCATGGAATTTATTTAACGGCTTTGTAAATCTGACGTTCCACAATTCATAGGTTTGTTTAAAAAATAGTTAACTTTCAAATGTTACAGGGAATTTGCACACGTTCATTTGAAATCGGACTTTTAATGTCTCTTGTCTTATCTAATAATGAATAGCATGAAATATGATAATATGATCAATGAAATTATGTATTTATTAGTTGTTATATGACACATTTAGCAACAAAAGTCCTGCTTTAAGAACTCTTAAAAGCTGCCAGTATAATATGGAATGCTAAATTCATCTAAATGCAACAAGCTACATTTTTACAAACCTCATCAAAATATAGTAAAGCTTCTTGGAAAGTAACTCACATTTTATCATTTGCATGGCTTTTGATTATACTTGGAGCCATAAAGGTGTCAAAAAAGTGTTCAAAGTTTGGGAGAAATTCTGCTACCCAGTCTGTATCTAAAACGAATCGTTGTGAGAAGAAACAGTCTGATTGAGGATGCAGAAGAGCTAAATCACAGTAGTTGGCAAATGATCTGCATGCATATAACTGCAGCTGAGTTTGGTGATACCATGAGTGATTGGGTTTAAGCATGAAAGATGTACCACCCTCTTTGCTTCCACTTGCACAGTGTGTCAATGGGTATGAAGAATCTTTTATGCTCTCATTGATTGATGTAGCACTCCACTTTACAGCTGTTTTGCACTCTATCGTGTCTGTTTGTACTCCATCGTCCCCTACAACAGCCGGGAGAAGCAGCTAATACTGCTTTCTCTCTATCAACCACAAGGCCAATTTTTGTTACGGTAATATGTGAATCTTCAGCTTTTTCATCAGCATAACGATCTAAAATTGTTGATTCAAATTCTAAACCGTATATTATGGCAGGATATTGATAGGATGACAGCTGCAAAATCGTGTCAACAAATTTTTGAGGATTTGATTTCTTATATTTATAGTAATTACAAAACCTACCAACAATAGAAGCTGTGATTCTGTATTCCGAAGTACAAACCAATTTGAAATACTACTTTGTAGTAGTGTGTTGTGTTAAATCAGTTGTTGTATTTCATTATCATATAAAGTATCTTTGAGCTTTTGCAATTTGACACTCTCAGGGTAAGAAGAATTAATGTTGTCCAGAAGATAAGAGAATGTGGTCATATAATCATCAAGTGGATTTACCATATGTGATGATTCAATGAGATCACCGATACTTACAACAGTATTTAAGAGAAGAGGTTTTTTTCTTAGCATTATAACCAGCTAACTCTTGCAGGAATTGACAAACATTATCTTTGTCTGAATCATACACTTGTGGTAATTGATAAACATCTGGTTTATTTCCATGAAGGCATCGTTTCTGTTTCTTTTGTTTGTCAAATTGCTTTCTTTCAAAATCAATATCGTAGATAGGAACAGATGGTAGTTTTATCTCTTGGTTTGTTCCATGCTTCTAAACGATCTGTGAAAAAGGAAGGGAAAACAATCTATTAAAGGTGTATGAACAGGTAGTCATTTAAATCTACAAAAAAACTTGTTAAATTTTGATCAAAATAATCTATAAATTACAAAAAAGCACCTGATTTTGAATTATGGCTAATCAAAGTTACAGAGAAAAATTTTTAATGTTCATATCAAAAAATGAGAAAAAAAGAGATGGGGCAAATTCTTTAAATTTCTGTTTTATATTTCAGTCACTGGAAATCTCCAGGCTAATTCTGGATAAAGGTTTCACCTCATTAGTAATTGTCCATGTAACTTTTGTAAGAATTTAAATTGTTAGATACTTGTTTTACTATCAAGTCACAGCATATTCCAGCTGTCAGTGTTACATTTTGAGATAATTGTTGCATCAGAAGTAGAAATACACCTTGTTGATGATATAGCTGTGTATAATCATTTTTCTTTCATTTATCAAAATTAAGTAGAGATGTCTGAGGTGATGTTTGCATATTTTCCAACATATAAGAACGATTGGCAATTATGTGATGTCCGAAACAATTGATAGGTTAAGGTGTGATGTTGAAATGGAAGATAAATGGTAAAAACAAATTCAAAGATGACTTTCCTGAATCCTTTGATCTTTGAAGGTTAATGTACCTCATGACAAAAGCCTGTAAATTTGCTCTCATTTTAACAGAGAAATGAAAACAAATTGAAATCAATTGGGATATTTTCACATACAAAATTCCAATGTCACTTACAATTTACCTGAAATTTTGCTTCCTTGTGGCACATTTTCATGGTTTTACAGAAACACAATAAGAAGCACATTAAGTCAATATTATTACAATAATGCCATTTTAATTTAAGGTTATGATTATTCTTTTTAATTAATTTTGCGTTGGCAATTCCGTCTGTCCGGCCGTCGACAGTTTTTCCTGAGATTTCCTCAAAAATGTTAAAGTTTTTTGAGAATTCCTCACAAAATGTTAATGTTTCTTCATAGTTCCTCAAAAAAAGTTAAAGTTTCTTCAGATATTCTTCAGGAAGGTTAGAATTTCCTTACAAAATTTAAAGATTTTCAAAGACACTTGAGACAAGATTAAAGACTAGTTTCCTTAAAAAGTCTACAAAACATTTGATATTTCCTTAGAAGATAACTGTAAAATGATATAATTTTCCATTATTCTTCAGAGATCCTCAAGCATATCTCTCATAGCACTGGAGATTTAAAATTCTTCAAAATATTTGGGATCAACGGTTGTATCAGGCATGATTATTAAATTCCGCCTTTAATATTGTGGTCATTTGCATAAAGCTGCCACAGTATATGAACTGACCAGACTTTTGTATTTAGTATGCTGTCAGGGAGTGTGACATGATGTGACTGCATATGGATATAGAGAGGGATGCCATGTGGGACATGGATGGGGGCCATATGATATAATATATAACATGTGGTATACACCAAGGGCTATATCGGGCATATTCATTTGACTCAGCCTTTTTTTTTCTCATTAAACAACTAATTTGCATATAATTTATCATATGAACTGACACTTTCATACATAGTATGCTAAATCAGGGGGACTGATAGCCTAGGATGGAGACTTGGGACATGGAGCCTATGGGACGTCATGTGTGAACAGGGTTGGAATGCCATGATATATGGTGGAATGCCATGCAGGACATAGGGTGGAATGCCATGGGATGGAATATCATGTGGGACATGGGATGTCATGTGGGACATAGGGTCCTACCCCATTTCAACAAGTCATTAACATATAAGTTATTATATGAACTGACACTTTTATACATAGTAGGTTCAATCAGGGACTGATAGGTCCCGGGAGGCCTCGGTCAGGTCAAACTCGATTTTTCCACAGCTATGCAGACAGATACGCCGAACATCAAAGTGGAAGCATTTCATCTGCACCTCCTACTCCTCATTCAGCTGTTGAAAAGGAGATGCAATGATGGAATGCCATGACAGCAGGACAAGGCATTGGGATGAAAACGCAATGTTCATCTCTTTCAAATACTAAGTTCATGGATCTCCCATAGGCAGCCGGGATGTCATTTGGGATTTGAATGGGATACATTTCATAGGATCCATGTGGGACATGGGGTGAGATGCCATGTGGGACATGGGGTGGGATGTTAAATGGGGTGGGATGGGATGTCATGTGGGACATGGGATGGGATGGGACATGGGGTGGGATGCCATGTGGGAGATATGGTGGAATGCCATGTGGAACATGGGATGGGATGTCATGTGGGACATGAGTGGGATGCCATGTTGGACATAGGATGACATGTGGGACATGGGATGGGATGTGGACTTAGTGTGCGATACTATTTGTATAATTGGCCAGGTCATATGATACGGGTGTCAATTTGCATAGGCATGTGAACCATGACAGTATTTACCGTTCTAGTTGATGATTGTCTTGAAACATTTTGGAACTCTAAAATTTGAGCATATTAAAGTCTAGTTTATTTTGTGCCAAAGAATTATGATCAAGAAAATCAGCAAAAGGCAGTTTTGGGGCAACAAAAATTACCTTCGGCGGCAACAAATCTGGGCGCTTTAACATGAACAGACCCGCATAGGAATTCTATAGGAACGGTTGAGATAAAATATAAGAGGTTTTAGGTGCTGAGGGAGAAAACAAAGGTTTTAAGGCCACATAGAAAACCAAAACGTAGGCAATTTGCATTAAAAATTCCACAAAAATAATATAATTTTTACATAAAAATAGGCCTAATACTCAGCAAAATATTCAAATCCATTATAAAACCATGCAACGTCGATAAGTACCAATGTCAGGCATGGCGTCACAAACAGTATAGCTATTATATATTTTTTTTTTTATAATGCGCAATATAACAATTTGACATCTCCTTGCGCGCCAGTCAAATCCTTCAGGCAGCAGCTCGAGATCAGGGTCCTAAAATTGACTGGACCGTGACAGCAGGAAGTGGTCGAGCACCGTGTGTTTACGTTTCTCTTTTTTGAATAGTGATCAGAGAGCCAGGTAGGATGTTACTGTCCCACCAACAGGACTGACCGCTTAACCTCTCCTCCGAAGGACAGTGAACATCATTCAGCCATTGCCACTTTCCTCAACAGCTGAATGGGGAACAGGAGCTGCAAACGACGCACTTCTGCTTTGATTTTCTGTGTATTTGTCTGCATAGCTATGGCAAAATGTGTTGGCCCTGATCGATTACCTCCAGCATCTCAGCCGTGCGCCCTACCAACTGAGCTACCTACTCTTTAAGCAGGTTCCTGGACCCTATGCTGCAGAATTGAGCACTTTGCGACACATAATCTGTCATAATAACATTTATAGTCACCATCGACTTTATTCCTTAAATGATTATAGAAGTTATGGTCACCATGGAGACTGGAGTGAACATATTTTAAACACTTACCTTTAAAAACTCCACTTGATGTTATGATGTTCAGCAAAACAAAAATATCTCATTTAATTTGAGTTTTTTTACTGGAAATGGTTGTTATGAAAGTTTCGTTAAATGCCATGACTCATCAGCTAGACTGGAAAATATTTTGAATGTTTGCAAGCATAAATAACGACTCAAAGTATTTTCAATGTCTAGGACATTCACACCAAACAAACATATTTAGTGGTGTAGCCAGAAGGGCGGTGGAGCAAGGAGGCGGTCGTCCCCAATATCTTAATATATCGGTTGAGATTTGTGCGTAATGTCGGTACGTTTTGTCTGTTCACTTCAATTTCTCCCTTCCCCCTTCCCAAAAAAAAAAAATGCAAAAAGAAGGAAATTCTAGCTACGCCAGTGCAGAAATTTGGCTAAACAGTCTCCACTCTTGTGCAATATTGAAATGGTATTTGACCAGTTGGATATAGCTTAAAGGGTTGTTCTAATTTCAAATGTATTTAAATATACACAATTTTTGGCATGCACTTGAAGTATGCCAAGGGTACTTTTTCTATTTTAAACATGAACTATTGAAAGATTAAATTTCTGGATTAGCCACTCACAAAATTATTGTCCAAAGCCAGGTGCTTTTCTACAATTTAATGGTATATGGACAGATGGAGATTTTGTTATGCACTATAAAGAGTTTTCTGTTATTCTGAACAGAAGTCTTTAATTTATGTTAAGCATAACGCTTGTGTCCAAATTGTGGCTAATAGAAGTTTGACAACCTATTTTATTGTATCCAGAAAGTTTGAAGTATGATAAAGAGGACCACTTAAAATTTCTAAAGCGATTCTTCTAAATTCCAATTCTAAGTTTAGGTCAATATTTAAGACATACAGTACATCAGACTGTTTCTTCCTGCTTATGACTCAAATGTTTCCACATCATATTCAAATGCTACCATACAAGAACATTTGGGGGATTGATTAACAATTAATAAGTTTTCCTTTAGTGATATTACAAAATTTAAATAAAATTTGCATAATTGATTTAATTAAGGTCTTGAAAATTCTAAATGCTGTAAAATGTTCAATTTTCACCTGATTGTGATGAAATATTTTGCTTTTTTTTCATGGCCATAATTTTTTCTCCAGAAGCTCAAGTTGGTAGATTACTTAAAACAAATCAGATCAAATCCAGTACAGTTTGTAATTTTCAACTGATTTATTGACAAATTTACATGTCTTCTTCATCCTTTAGCCATACAAATCTTAATTCTGTCAAATGCCTTCTTTTCCTAGTTCTTTGCCATTTTGTTTATGATTTTTGCAAAAATGTTTAGTGGTTCCAATGTATTCTTTCATTGTTGGTTGATTTTCAAGTTTTACACTAAATGGCATTGCATATCATGAAAAATGCTAAAAAAACACAGTCATAAACCATGCCCACCATGCATGTCAATGAAATACTGTAGAACATGTTGACAACACTTGTATGATGCAAAACATGCATACGGTTGCACATTTTTCACTCACTTTTAAGAGTTTTACATAAAGCCCCACCTACATGACATTACTACCAAACCAATAAGTCACATATACAGACCATAACTCATCTAGTGTACCATGTGTTTTTAAGTTTTGTGTAGTACTTTCACATTGAGGCACATATATTAGTGATATAACCTGCTGACAAAAGAAGCATGTACACAATTACTGAAAATAACATGCAAGTATGATGCAAACAGACATGGTTGCTATAAATTTTCACTTTTCAAGATGATTTTATTTTATGTTAACCCCCCATTTAACAATATGTCTGACATCACAACCAAAAACAAACAATGGGCTATCTGGTACAGCATTATGTCCTGTATCCAATGTATCTGGAGTTGCTGTGTTAATAATCTCTTTTCAGCAAAACCATATTTAGCCCTGCACACCATATATGATATTCAACAATTTTATACTATAAATAATATATCTATATATGAGTTCAAAACAAACATAAAGTTTTCAAGATTTTAGATTTTTATTAAACCCATGCCTATTCATTGATATGCATGACATCACCACAAAGATACCAGGGCACATATATGGATCATGGGTTATCATGTATATTACCAAATATTATATAAATCCAGTTTATCATTCTTGAGATATCGTGTTTACAAGCTCTTTTAGAAAATCATAAAAGCCCTGCTCTGCCCACTATGCATACTGATAAAAATTCAACAATTTTTTATCTGAACACATACACAGTTAACAATAAAATCATAAATGAAACCAAATATGAAACAAAACAGGTCATGTGGTTGTTAAAATATGAGCATTTCAAGATTTTTAACATTAAGCCCCACCTACTCATTAATATGCATGACATCACCAAAAACAATAAGGCACATTTACAGATCATGGGCTGTGAACCAAATATGACATTAATCCAGAGTATTGTTCTTGAGATATTGTATAACAAGCTTACTGTTTCAGAAAATTATATACAGCCCCACTACATACATGAATACAATGTTTTTATACCATGAACACATACACTAGTTAACAATATAAATGCAATGAATACGAAACAAAACAGACATGTAGTTCTTAAAATATGAGCATTTCAAGATTTTAACATTAAGCCCCGCCTACTCATCAATATGCATGACATCACCGAAAACAATAGGGCACATCTACATATCATGGGCCGTGTACCAAATATGACATTAATCTAGAGTATCGTTCTTGAGATATTGTGTTAACAAGCTTACTGTTACAGACACACATATATACATACATACAAGCTCACACACATGAACACCAGCATGACTGCAGGTTCCTTAAATTCATCGTAGTTTTTATCAAACTTAATCAGGTTTTAATGGTATTAACTGTATGCAGGAAATACTCGTGATTTATCTTTAAGTTCAAATGAACTTTTTTCTTACCTGTACATGATGGCAAGTCCTCTTAAAACAAACGTTTTAATGAAATCTTCCATTGCAAAGCAAATGATGCAATATGCTTACAGGATACACGTTGGATCAGCACCAGCTGGGCATTCACAGTTTGTATGGAGGATTGTCCCGTCATGACTAAGAATCATCATTATTTTGTATGCTATCTTTTTTTGTTTGTGGTTTGCATTGACCTTTTATTATTATTGTCTTCGCTAATTCATTATTTCAAAGATAAACATTCTGTACAAAGAAAAGATTCATGCAATAGGGTTTGTTAGTAAGTTTGAAATGTAAAGTAAAATGCATTAAATTAATAGCTCTGAATGTTTTTTGAAAGATTTCACTTCAGGGTTCAGATTTAGGGGAGGTACATTATTTTAATCATCAGTGACAAATTAAAAAAAAAATTATTCAAAATCATTTTTTTTTTTCAGATTTCATTCTACCATACAAAAAAAGATGACGGGGAATAACAAAATGGTACATTATGATACGATACTGACTAAGTAAACATTAAAAGATAACCAGAAATCAATTTTTTTATATTGCTGGCAAGTGAATCTTGACCTGTAAAAAAAAATGAAAAAGGTAAACAGTTTAGGGGAGTATATGGAGATGCCATTTGACAGCTGTATAAGTCCTTCTGATTTCAAGACTTATATAATCTATCATTTTCCAGCTTTTGTAGATTTTAGTATTAAATTGTTACATTTTACTAAAATTTGGACCAAAATATCTTGAAGACATTGTATATTAAACAAGAACTTGAAAATGGGCCATCAGTAATTTTTGAACTGAAAAAAGTTTAGACATTTTCTGGTGAAAAAGGAGATGCAGGGGTGGGGTGGAGGTTTGACCTTATAAAGTTACACTGCTGTGCTAAATACTTTGAAAATATGATAGTTAGACAGTTCCTGCCCTACCCCCTCCCCCCTCCCACCCAGACTAAAACATTTTCCGCCGCCTCTGATCACAGAGATTTATCAATTAAAAATAATAGCCTACAGTACATGCTTTCAACTCGATTTTATCTTAAATTGGTCACCTTTTAGAGGCCTAAATCTCTACATTCGCTAAAAAAAATTTGCACGAAATTGTTGCAAATGTGGAGGACATTTTGTAAAAAGATCATTCCCAAGTTTGAAATATATGTATCGTGCATACGTAGGCAAAAGGGTGGTGTTTACTTGAGCACAAATCGTAGCATGTTTTCAAAGACAAAGATTCCTGATGTTGAAAATGCCATGATGACGGAATACTCTAATTGCACCAATTGTTGTACATATATTCTGCACAGTACATCCCTCCAACTTAAGAACAAGCGCAAGCTTTTTTTTATGGAGTACAAAATTCAAGTTCTTGCACCGTCTTACCGTAACTAAGTTAGGTCTGTTACGGTCTATACATCTGTATGCAGGCTAGGCCTGTAGTAGCATGGTCAACCACTTTAGGCCTAAGGCACAAACTTGTGATTTCATTTTCAAAACTAAAACAAAATATTGACTAGGCCTAGGCTCAATCAATGTTCCAACTTAATCTTCAATCCTTTGAAACAATAAGATGATCGATTCAGGATATTTGGTGTCGCTTGTTTGAATTTTCATTAAAATCTATCAAAGTTGCAGTCACCTGGAACGTTCCGCGACTGACCCGAATTTCAACCACAGTTTGTTAAACATGTCTAAATACCCAAGCAGGTGTACCAGTAATGTCCGATTATTGAATTCTTCGGTATTAAATTAACAGTAAGTTCAATAAATTGTTATTCTTAACTGTACAATTAACTTATGAAGCATCTAATAAATGCAATTGAAGTTCAATTAACAATCGGTAATCGTAAGAATTTTGTCTGACTTTGCTTTTTTAAGGTGGATAACGTCATTAGGGGCCAGGGTGCATTTCGTGCACTAAATTATGTAGATCTTTGGCATGGAGTTGACTTCTATCCGGCGTAGTGGCATAGCACAAGCTTTCTAAATTCCTTGGCGCACTGGTGTGAAAAAAAGTTTAAGCTTGAAATACAGTTGTCCCATTTTCTTCTAAAAACACTACACACAAGTTATTTACCTAAAATTCCAATAAATCTGCAGAATGTACTATAACTTTAAAACACTCACACTTAAAGACACTTTAACTCCTGCTAGATTGCATTAGACTAGCAATGCAATGGCAATTTTTTTTTGCAATAATGCTGAAATATTTGTTTCTTTGCTAGGCTACTGTATATTTTGTGTATTCCTGTGTCAGTGACTTTATATAAATCATAAATAGAATATTGTTAAAAACTGCATATTCATTATTTGTTCAGTCTTAATCATGTTATTTTGAAATTGAAAGCAAGTTTTGTTATCGCGGAAAGTATAGCAAAATACTAAGCAAGAGAATAAGATTTCTCAAAGACTAACTCACTACTTGGTCGCTTGAAAATCTTGGCGTATGAAAGCAAAGGCCTTGTACCTTCGGGCGTACGTTTTACATGGAATGCACCCTGGATTCGTCAGGGTGGTTAAAATTCGGTTAGGCCTTGGATGGACAGCCATCAGCTAACGGTAGCCATACTAAGACAGCTGGCATCCGTCCGACGGCACTACGGTGTAGGCCTAGCCTAAGTCTACTGCACTAAGTATTAGCCTAACGTTACTTTTCAAACTAATTACTAACGTTAGGCCTAAATTGTGACAACCCGCGTAGGTCTAACGTTACACGTATGTTATTAAGTCTAGAAACGACAGCAATCAGTGAATGTCAGCCAACAAGATAAAACAGATCAGTGACAGTGGGAAGTATTAAAAGGCCTGGAAACGGGGTTAGGCTATTGCAAAGACTAATAGGCCCTAACTAGCCTAGGGCAACCACTTTGCCTAACTAAGGCCTAACGTTAGCTTCTAATCTTAACGCACAAACTTGTGATTTTTTTCCTAAATGAAAGTAAAATAATGACTTACTGTTACCCTAGCTTTATCAATGTCCTAATTACTTAAAATTAAATCAACGATGCAGTAGGTGTACCAATTCAGCACATGTACCAATTCCGCGTGTTTTCGCATTTGTTTATTCGTTTACTAACCATTTGTTCTTACTCTTAAAACATACAAAATCACGAATTTGTGCTGAATTATAACTTCAAAATGTGTTTCCGTTCACGAGTAAAAGAAACATTTTTACCTTTTGATTTGACACTTGATTCTGTAAAAAATCATACTACTTTTTTTCCGTGTTGGAAACAGGTCTGTTCTAGGCCCGTTGCTTTTTTTTTCCTGAGTTACGTTAGGCTTTTATCTGACAATGTCAAAAATGGTGTGAACTATCCTTCTGTCCTTGTAATGCAGATCATACCACACTTTATAAAAGGTTTAAAAGAAATTCAGAAATAGTTTGAAAAATGCAATACGCAAACTTTAAAGGTGCGTCGATGATCTAAGACAGTAGATGGTAATTAACAAACCTATATCGAATGACAGCAAGACTGTGTGTAGTTATTGCTACACAATATCACATTATTTCTTCCCTTCCATAAATTATTTACCATCCTTTTTGGCTGATGAATCCTTAAGTACGCATACGATTGCTGGAAATCTCTGTGCATATTTGATCTTGTTATTTTCACATTATTTAGATGATTCTGTTTGCAGAACTTTTTCATATTTGTTTTAGATTACAACTCAATTTTTAAACCTGCCCCCATCTATCAAATTGCATCGGTTTCAAATATCCAAAATATTGCCGCCAGAAAAGGAAACAAATCCTTGGCATTTCCTAAAGTTTTCTTGGGCTCCATTTCAATATCTGTTATATGATTTTCAAAGATCTTAATATTAATACTACCACTCATGTTTAGATGATACTCAATACCGTCCCTCCTATTATCTTCGTTGTACTAACGACCCACTTCTTCAATTCCCTATACAGATGTAAATCCTCTCGTTTACAAATGCCTGTATATAGAAAATGATATAATAAAATTACGATAACGAACTTTTGTTGTAATTATCGTAGGCATCCTTTCACTTATTGTTCTATTGTTCTTCGTTTCTTATGTGTTTGCGTGTTAGAATTCTAATTTCATGGAACATTAATTTCATAAACATATACAGTTCACTGAATCACTGGATCCCCAGGTCAAAAGTGTTGGGTCTTTTCCTTTTGACAAGTTTAAATATAATAAAGTTATAGCCTGAGCATTCTCTGAAAGCTGTTTTCAAATGATTCACACACACCACCAACTTGAATAAAAGGTCTGAATGAATTCATCCAATGTAGCAGATTTTTATATTCTATATTCCGTTCTCAACTTCCCCAAGATGTATAATGGGATTAAACTTACTAAAGTTAACATTGTAATAACGTGACAGGAAATCAATTGAAAAAGTAACGAACGTGGATTGGCTCCCTTGGTGCAATACAATTGTAAGTTATCTTACTCATAGACTGAGCGAATCTCGGTATTTCTTCTTTCAGATTAAAAGACACTTGGAACTTGGATATGGTATATGCATGAAAACTTTGATGTTTGTTTCATAACAAACCCTAATAGGCTAAATGTGTTTTAGATCAGACGGTAGAACACATATCCTTTGTATTAAGTGTAATACCGTTTGTGTTAACTGTAATATCATCTGTTGACTGTAATATCCTTTGTGTTGACTGTAATATCATTTGTTTTAAATGTAATATTATGTGTTTAACTTGTTTTTCTAAATGTTTCGTCCTTATTGGAGAGTATTTTGTCTAAAAATAACAAACTTTTAAATAACAAGGTTACATTTGAGAGAAGGCATTATTTGAGCGAAGGCTTTATTTGAGAGAAGGCTTTATTTGAGAGAAGGCTTTATTTGGGAGAAGGCTTTATTTGAGAGAAGGCTTTATTTGGGAGAAGGCTTTATTTGGGAGAAGGCTTTATTTGGGAGAAGTCTTTATTTGGGAGAAGGCTTTATTTGAGAGAAGGCTTTATTTGAGAGAAGGCTTTATTTGAGAGAAGGCTTAATTTGGGAGAAGGCTTTATTTGGGAGAAGGCTTTATTTGAGAGAAGACTTTATTTGGGAGAAGGCTTTATTTGGGAGAAGGCTTTATTTGAGAGAAGGCTTTATTTGAGAGAAGGCTTTATTTGAGAGAAGGCTTTATTTGAGAGAAGGCTTTATTTGGGAGAAGGCTTTATTTGGGAGAAGGCTTTATTTGAGAAAAGGCTTTATTTGGGAGAAGGCTTTATTTGAGAGAAAGCTTTATTTTAGAGAAGGCTTTATTCGAGAGAAGGCTTTATTTATGAGAAGGCTTTATTTGAGAGAAGGCTTTATTTGAGAGAAGGCTTTATTTGAGGGAAGGCTTTATTTGAGAGAAGGCTTTATTTGAGAAAAGGCTTTATTTGAGAGAAGGCTTTATTTGGGAGAAGGCTTTATTTGAGAGAAGGCTTTATTTTAAAGAAGGCTTTATTTGAGAGAAGGCTTTATTTATGAGAAGGCTGTATTTGAGAGGCGGCTTTATTTAAGAGAAGGCTTTATTTGAGAGAAGGCTTTATTTGAGAGAAGGCTTTATTTGGGAGAAGGCTTAATTTGGGAGAAGGCTTTATTTGGGAGAAGGCTTTATTTGAAAGAAAGCTTTATTTGGGAGAAGGCTTTATTTGGGAGAAGGCTTTATTTGAGAGAAGGCTTTATTTGGGAGAAGGCTTTATTTAAGAGAAGGCTTTATTTTAGAGAAGGCTTTATTTTAGAGAAGGCTTTATTCGAGAGAAGGCTTTATTTATGAGAAGGCTTTATTTGAGAGGCTTTATTTTAGAGAAGGCTTTATTTGAGAGAAGGCTTTATTTATGAGAAGGCTTTATTTGAGAGAAGGCTTTATTTAAGAGATGGCTTTATTTGAGAGAAGGCTTTATTTGAGAGAAGGCTTTATTTGAGAGAAGGCTTTATTTGGGAGAAGGCTTTATTTGAGAGAAGGCTTTATTTGGGAGAAGGCTTTATTTAAGAGAAGGCTTTATTTTAGAGAAGGCTTTATTTGAGAGAAGGCTTTATTTATGAGAAGGCTTTATTTGAGAGAAGGCTTTATTTTAGAGAAGGCTTTATTTGAGAGAAGGCTTTATTTATGAGAAGGCTTTATTTGAGAGAAGGCTTTATTTAAGAGAAGGCTTTATTTGAGAGACGGCTTTATTTGAGAGAAGGCTTTATTTGAGAGAAGGCTTTATTTGGGAGAAGGCTTTATTTGAGAGAAGGCTTTATTTATGAGAAGGCTTTATTTATGAGAAGGCTTTATTTGAGAGAAGGCTTTATTTGAGAGAAGGCTTTATTTGGGAGAAGGCTTTATTTGGGAGAATACTTTATTTGAGGGAAGACTTTATTTATGAGAAGGCTTTATTTGAGAGAAGGCTTTATTTGAGAGAAGGCTTTATTTGAGAGAAGGCTTTATTTGAGAGAAGGCTTTATTGATGAGAAGGCTTTATTTGAGAGAGGGCTTAATTTATGATAAGGCTTTATTTGGGAGAGGGCTTTATTTGAGAGAAGGCTTTATTTGAGAGAAGGCTTTATTTGGGAAAAGGCTTTATTTGAGAGAAGGCTTTATTTGAGAGAAGGCTTTATTTGGGAGAAGGCTTGCTGAACCTGATACAAGTAATAACCTATCATTACAATATGTTGGGGTCGTTTGTGTGTTGAAATAGTTGGAATTGAAGTTTCAAAATCGCCATCCAGAACAGTCAAACTTCAAAATACGTTGTGGCAACTCTTGCCCAATACACATTGTAACGCTTTACCAACATAACTGTACTAAAGGTGTTTTAATTACAACTGCTCTTCTTTTCATGTTCCTAAACCCATTCTCTTTACAATATCGATTTCTTGCACAACTTCTTAGGAGGGTAAATAAAGTGAAAACAGTTTTGGGGTGTTGACAGGATTAACATAATTTGTATCACGTAAAAAAATTGTATTATTCATTTCAACTGCATAAATGATCTTCTTAAGCAGTAATGCCAAATTTACTATTATATTGTTCTATATACAGATTCTATTATATCCATTATGATGTCATCGTTAGTGATTGTTAGTCCTATACTATTCAAACATTTTTTAATTTAAACTTAAAGGCCAGATATCGTGTCAACGTGGCGATGAAAACACACTACAATTCAATGTTTCTGATTGGTCGAAATGACGTTACTATAGTATGCATCGAATTTATTGGTGGCGCCCAAGCAATTTCCTTAGACGAGCTTCCCTCTTTAAGCGATTGCTTCTTCAGTTCCTATTTTTTCCATTCTAGATTCTTCCTTCGCGACTGTTTGTTCAGAATGTCTTTCATCTGTTGCAATTTCATACATAACGATTGTTTCTTCCAAGCTTTCATTAAGTTCATTTTCGTACGCGTTTTCTGATAAAGTGCTTGGTGTGGGTTCTAGAGGATCTGGCATGGCATAAAACAAGCGTTTCCAAAAAGAGGATCTGTCCGGTCTAGGTAGGTGTTGGTGCTGATGTAAGATTCCAGCTCTTTGTCCAGTTTGCCCTTTAAAACGTCAATTCGCTCTGTCAATACGAGAATGATTCTCTGTGTTTTATCTTTCAGAGCTTGATGATGAGCTTGCTTAAATTCATAGGAGCACCATTCGCTTTCTATATAGTTTTGAGATAAGACGATAATAATTCTTTTGCTTGATTCAATTGCGTTGATAATATTAGTTGCGATGCATTCACCTACGATAAAATCTCTTTGATGGATGGCAATTCTAAAAGGTGGATTATAATTCTCAAACTTGGGTAGCAAGTCTGTAACAACAAAATCAAGATCAAAGCTGCTGAATGAAATGAAGGCATCATATTCTTTGCTCTCATCGTTATCGTCAGTGTGGAAGAAAAATCTCCATCCTGTGGTGCTAAAAAGAAGAACCAATATTTCATTGCGGAAATAGTACAACACGCAAAGGATGATGAGTATCACCAAGAGCACGCCAGCCAATCCAGAAAACAACGCAACCAATTCCCATTGTTTATATGAGATCGTGACAGAGGAAATGTTTCTGCACTTCTCCTGTTGTTCGTCCAGCCAAATTTCCAGTTGAGTCTCATTTCCACCTAAAGCACAATTAATATTTACCACATCTAGTTTTATCGTTGCATCTGTAACGAGTGTATCCAAGACCCATTCCGTGAACCACGACATGTTACACCCGCATTCGAAAGGGTTTCCCCCTAGAGCAAGATCTGTCAAAGAATTTGAATAATTGAAGATATCCTTCGGAAGATAAGTCAAGTCATTGTCATTTATGTGAAAAAGTATTAAGTTAGAAAGAACAGAAAGACTATTTTCTTCAATCACAGAGATACTGTTGTTCGACAAAATAAGTTGCTGGAAAGAATGCGCCGCTATATTCAAAATGCGAGGAGAAATCGTCCTTAAATTATTCCCTGATAAGTCAAGCAATTCCAAGTGCTTTAAAGGAAAAAACGTTCCATCTTCGATTTCTTCAATCTTATTGAATGACAATTCAAGTTTACGCACAGAAGGCAGATCAACAAAGCTTCTTTTATTCAGCTGCATAAGACGGTTTTTACTAAGACTTAAATCAGTCGTTTCGTTTGATATATTACGAGGCACACTTGTCAGATTAGCATTAATACAAAATATATAATAGATGTTGTATCCACAACTTTGGAAACATTTACAAAACGATGGACATGTGCTGTTGTCAGTAACAACGTTGTAAAAATATGTGGGAAATTCTAAGACTTCCATTATCTCCAAAGTTTTCATCTCACCCTGACCATATGGAATTTCACAAAAATACATATTTTTACTATCATAAATCTGATTTGAAAGAGAACGTGAACCGGGCCACCTACTGCTTAATCTCTTCCAAGCTCCATTGTTTTCAGTGAAGATAAGAAAAAACATTTCGCAATCACATTTTAATGGGTTATCCAGTAAATTCGTGTAAAATGGATTTATTACGTTCCCGCGATTATCCAGCTTCCAATTTGCATACTGCAACACTGGAAAGTTGCTTAATGCATTGTTGTCCAAATTCAACCTCTGTAACGTATAAACTTCATTAAATGCTTGTTTGTTTAGAAATGTTATCTGGATATTATTACGGCTTAAGTCTACTCTCTTCAAGCTTGTCAGATTGTAAAATGAATTCTGGTTAACAAAAATAATAGAGTTAACAGACAAGTCAATTTCTTCGACATAAGCCAGGTTACTGAAAAGATACGATGGCAACGTCAACACTTTGTTATTTGACACATCGATGTGTAATATCTCCTTCTCAACTAAAAATTGTGGAAAATTCGCAAACAAAATCGGAACAGAAGTAAATTTGTTCCAATCGAGAAAGATTTTTTTCAGATGAGTAACATCATCGAACCACCGGTAGTTAACTTCTACAAGGGAAATTCCACCAATATTCAATGAGCATAAATTTGAAAGACCACTAAAAATTGAGGCAGGAAGAACTAAGAACAAATTGAAAGCTAGAGAAAGTGACTCTAAGTTATGGAGATTACGAAATGTTCCTTCAGCTATTGTTTGAATTGCATTCATTGATAAATCAAGATGTTGAAGTCTCTGTAGTGAAGACAGGTCATCCGCAAATACATGCGATATTAACGAGGAAGTAATTTTTAGCGACCTTAGATTCGGGAACGATCGTAATATTTCACTTGGGAAGGTATCTATTCTATGATTATTCGAAATTACAAGAACTTCAAGTTCCTTGATAATTTTAAGGGATTCGAGATCCTTATTAGAAAGATCCATGTCGATTAGCTCGAGACTCGTAAGCTTGTTAAGATTGTAGAATGCATTTGATGGTAGTCCATCCGTTAGGTGCCATCCTCTTAATGACAGTTTGGTGAGCGATGGAAGAAATGACCCGTTTGTTGTAGTCTGTCCCGAGGAATTCAGCTGGGTTGATCCATTATAATCGGGTGTATTGCCAATGAGTGCCGATGGATATCCCCTTCGAACAGAAAAAGTAGGGCGGATACTGAACTCTTTCAAATTCAAGAGAGGAGTAAAAAAATCCTCTTCAATAGTATCAACTGATCCATATTGAACTCGTAATTTTTCAACTTGAAAATGTCTACTAAGAGATTCATTTTTCAATTGAATATTTTCACATCCAAATAAGATTAAAAATCGTAGCTCACTATGAGAAGAAATAAGATCGAGGCAAGGAAATGTAGAATCCGGAAATGAATTGCCATTACAATAGAGTGAAATATTGAGTGAGTTGTTGTAAAAAGGTGCCGCAGTGGAACTTACAAATCCAGAAGGACTTTCTAGAAAACAGGAACCCTCAACGATATACGACGTGGTATGTTTCCATGAACAGAACCATTCTTCTAAGCAAAACTCCAGATCAACTGACCCATGGGAGAAGAAGGCAAAGTTTATAAGCACCAATAGCATTCGGGCATCCATATTGCACGTGTGCTTGCAGTCAATTAATAACAAAGCTGATCCACCATTCACATTTAAACAGAGCTCTGAGATTCCTAGTACGTTCCAGTTGAATCTGAAAGAAACAGAATAAGAAACAAAGTGAACCAAAGTTATACTCTCCTAATACAAATACACAAGATAGAATTTCACTTAAAGATACCCAAGGAGAAAGTTACAGTTGAAGATTTCCTAACTGGCCCGAATTTTGATTTTTTTTTTTCACCGGAATTTCGGAAATCCTAACTCGACTTTTTTATTTTAGATCAGAAAATGTTGATAAAATGGATACGTAGGCCTTGAAAGTACCATTTTCTCCAAATTTTATGAAATTTGCTATATAAACTTTTATTATGTTCGTCACGCTCTCATTTAAGATATGCAGGCTGGCCCATCAGTACCACAATACAATTGGTGGGGAAAATAAAGTAAATGCATAGTGGAACTAATGGAAAACCAACCTCTCTTCCTCAATTCTGGGGGGATGGAAGGGTCCACCCCCTCACTTTCTAGATATAACATCATGAAGATCTCATGGAACCCAGATTTTGGACATTGGCATCAAACATCAGATTAAGACGAACATCCCCCTAAATTTTGGGTACTGGCTACTGGTGCACTGTCTACAGGTTCTTAGTCTGGTAATTGACAGGCCTTATCCTAGCATTGTGCAAATGCAGGTGACAGTGAAACAGGACAACATGCTGCATCTTGCAACCAATCCCGCTAAGAAGGACATTGAATCCGCAACAACAAAGACTTGGCTTCAAAAATTGTATGCTTCTGACATATACAAAATATGGTGCTACGATGTACCAATAGTTGGAAAATGTTGCTACCCCTACCCCTGTTAAGTAAGTCGGAAGCATTTCTCATTAGATGCAACTGCTACTTCATTTGAAGATGATGGTAGATGCTGTATCCTGCCATCTACGCCGGCCGATCCGCAATTTGGGCAAATGCAATAATTGTTGATATTGCTCAGATAGAAATTTTATAAGCCATCAATTTGAATTTACTCTGGATATGTTACATTTCACATTCCCATTCTTACAATTCAAGAGAGTATGGAGTAAACCAGCTTGATGTGGTCAAAGGCTGCTTTAACCAATATTTTTCTTTGCATTCACTATCACTGTCTTCATAGTATTCCGATGGCCAAACTACAAAGCACTGTTTTGCCAAAATGACCGTGAGGAGGTCCAGACCAAATCTAGAAAGAACCTTTGGAAGGGACGCAAGCAGAATATTCATGCATTATGCAGGTAATGCCACTATTTGTCTGTTTGTAGTATCCTGCAGTCCAACGCTTCCGTACAGTGCTAAATTGTCCGTAGTCCAACTCATCAGCCTCCTATAGAAGCTAAAATCAGGAGTGTCATCAAAGCCATGAAAAGCCAAGATGTTTAAAGCTAACTCCAACACAATCACAAAGGCAGTACATGACCTGATGACCTCTTCAAGAGCATCTGGGACAATGATATCATCCCTAGTGTCTAGGCCAAGGGATCGAATGTCAAATTGCCGAAACATGGCAACGATTAAAAAATTGGCAAACTTAAATCCTCTATACAGGTAGAAGAGACTTCATGCATCCCTGACGATTGTCGAAGTCCCTCCGACAATCGTCAATCTGATAGGGAGGGTATATGATCGTATTGCATATAGCAGTATAGTGTCATCCTAAATAAGACACACTATGACTGCACACTCTTGATTACAGAATTTGATCATCCGAGTACAGTTATCTCAACAACATGAGAAAACCTTCAGGCGAAAACGGATATACTAACATAACATAACAAGATGACGGGCTAAGAAGGGTTAGTCACCCCATAAAAAGACCAAACTAACACCACCACCACCACAAAATAACTAAAAAATCAAAGACGCCCAGAGTTAAAGAATTTATCAATATTGACTTTGAAATTGTGAACAGAATTAGAGCTAACTACCCACTCAGACAAACCATTCCACTCATTAACAACTCTTTGAGAAAAGTTAAAACGCCGAATATCTATCCGTGAGCATTCTTTGCTCAACTTCAAACTGTTACCACGTGTCACATGATTATTAGCTGAAACATGCAAGAAATAACAGGAAGTAAAAGCATCACTACCAGATAGGAATTTAAAAACCTGAATCATATCGCCACGGCTGGTGTTAATAGCTGATCAGCTATGGGTAACAGACATACTCAGAGAAAGGTTCAGACTTCTCAGAAAGAAGCATGTCCAACCATTACAAGTGGGGTCTTACTCTCAGATTTTGCTTTCAAAAGCATCTAAAATAAAGAAAACTAATCCACCGAAAAAAAGGTCCAGACCCGCCTTTTGGATTAACTATTATACCTGAGCAATATCAATCAAAACTCAAATGATAGTGATCCACATGAGCATGTTTATGACTTAATAAATCTGGGCGGGTCTTATCAGCAAGGATAATGGAGCTCAGAAATATATCACATTAAGGTTATGTATGGGCAGGTGATTTAACACCAAACACTTAACACCAAAGCAAGGATAATGGAGCTCAGAAATATATCATTAAGGTTATGTATGGGCAGGTGATTTAACACCAAACACTTAACACCAAAACAAGGATAATGGAGCTCAGAAATATATCATTAAGGTTACGTATGGGCAGGTGATGAAACACCAAACACTCAACACCAACACACACACATTTTTTTTTTAGGTGTGTAGAATGCAGGTGTAAGCAACCAATAATCAGTAAACATACAGTACAATTCATAACTTTACAAGCAAAACTCTTTAATTATTAATTATCTGTGATGTGAGAAAATATGCTGAAAATGTAAAATGTCGTCCATTTTAAAATTCAAGTTGACTGCCATTTATTGGTTTATCAAGAAAGCAAATCCCAGAGTTGATCCTAAATCTGCTATCTTAAAGTCTTAGGTGAAAATATACCCCACATTAACAGGCAATAACTGTTAAAATAAACACAAGAATGGTCTTTATTTGATAAAGTACATGCATAAATATGTCATTCTAAGTGATATATTAATGGTGGGCAAGGTTTTTTTTTTTTTTTTTATCCAACTAGCCAGTGCGAGTTCAATTTCAACAGTGGGGTTTGTTTTAAATGGTCTACATACAAAAATATCATATAAAATGGCGGCCATTTTGGAATTCCCTTCTTAGGGAAAAAGGTTCACAAACTTTCCGAAAACCCAATTTAGGCCTATTTAGCTGTTTCGAGTTAACATTTTCAATTTTTTTCTCAAACTTCCCGAAGATTTTCCTCAAAATATCCGACTTTTTCATCAAAATTTCGGTAGGTTTTTCTCAAAATATCCGACGTTTTTCCTCTAATTTCCGAAGGCTTTCCACAAAATATCTGAAATTAACCCTCAAAAGTTTCGAAGGTTCTCATCAAAATTTTCAAAACTTCCAAGGGCCGGAGGGAGAGGGAGTGGGGATCAGAGGGAGAAGAAAGATGGGGGGGGGGTAGTTTGGGTTCGGATATTTGGTATGGTTTTGCCCCCGTGCAAAAAAGTCTAGCTACTCCACTGGATGCTTGCATGTGAAAATAGTAGGAATAGAAAGTAAAAAAAGAAGGCCACATTCTAAAAGACGTTACTGAAGAGAAAACTATGGTGACAAACAAAGGGATTGTCAGGGTTACGCAAAGGTGGAAAGTATTACACCGGTATGTATGTAACCAGTGCTGAAATTACGCTTTGAAAAGAAGAAAAACGACGATCGCTTCTTCTCCTGCATACAACAGCGCAATCAGAGCCCCCAAGAAATCCGATGACAAGTGGAAAAATTGCACTGGTTAATCAAATTTTCATCAAATTGAGTTGCTGCTAATCGGGAAATCCCTTCTATTTTCTAGAAATTTTCTTCATTTTAGAAAAAAAAAATTAACTGTTGGGAATTTGGCAAACCTTTGGAGAAATCTTACCAAAATATCTAATAATTTTGCCACATTTTCCAATTTATTGTTCCTCTCTGTGGCATACTGCGTACGAAATAGTAGAACTCAGTGTGTCTATGGACAGATCCCCCAACAGGTGTTCAGACGGACCGGTTCCCCGCAAGACAACATAAATCTAAACATTTTGTTTTACTTTTCGAGAACTATCTACTTTTTTGTTTTGTTATTCCCACCTGAGAGCAAGGGCGGATCCAGAGGTCCGGACCCCGCCCCCTCCCCTTTTTTGAATTTTCACCAAAATTTATAACACTGAAACCATATATTTTCACACAACTACCCGTTTTCAGTACTTGGTACACTTATATAACTAATCATCCTTTCTATTTATCTCTGACATGTCTGATAATTGATATTTATTCAATATTCATTGGAGTTATTAATTTTGTATGAATAGTTTTACAGTGGCTTATTATACTAGCTTAATTAGAAATAACAACATGTTGAAAAGGTGCAGGGTGACAGGGGCTTTGTCCCTGCATGGACCTCATATGCGAACTCCTTTTACATCAATAATTTCAAAAAATAATGAGAGACAACTATTCAATTTTCGCAAGATGAATTTTAACACTCATCATTCGGGGGACCTCAAACCTGCGACTGACCCCTTAAATGCGGTGAAAATATATCTAAAACCTTTTCCTTACAATTTTGTTCTTTCTTTATGGAAAAAATATTCCTTTCAAATTTCAAACAGGCAGACAGGGAAGCAGGAATGTGGAACGGGACAAAATTGAAGAGTTGTCAGGTCTGATCAGGTCAGGATCAGTTATGAACCTTTAATGACAAATATATATATCCGATGGTTTGAACAACCCGAAGGGTTAATTCAAAGCGTTGAATTGACCAGGACTTCAAAGAAGGAAATTTCTTGCCCCCTTGCCTAATGCCCATGCGCGGTCAAAACCATGGGGGTTATCCTCCGTGTTCGTATACTCCGCCTTTACCCTTAAAATTACTCCTAAAATCGTTGAACCGGTTTAACACCTTCAGTTTCACCAAAATATTCAACTTTCAGAAAGGAAAATCTAATAACTTCAGCTGTTCAAGGGACTTCAAGGGTTTGTAAAAACCGTTCCATGCAATTGGAATGGTTCATGAGAAGTTCGGCGGAGTTCTCCCCCATCAATGAACGGTTTTTATAATGTCTGGACAATAACTGAAACAAGTATTTGTATGTGAATTTCATGCAATCAACTTCAAGCCACCTCTGTCTGCCCGTCGAGTACACTAGTTATAATCCCAGGTCGGGAAGCTTCTAGCCCCACCCCGGGAATACCTACCGGTCCCATATTGTATCAGAGCGCGCATATACCAGAAAAATTACCCTCAGCAGATTCTGTAATTTTCACGATTTTATTGAATAAATTAAACAGGGTGGCCGAACCAGGGGCATAGGCTTATCCGGGTACGTGACCCACACTTTTTGAAAAATAAATTTGAGCTCTTTTCAGAGAAAATGTGTGCTGACGCCGATATAAAGCAGTCTTTATCAAAATGAGTACATTTTTATTTAAAAAATTGTTGTTAAATAGAATGTTTTGCAAACCACAATTATTTAGAAACGCAACAATAAACATGATACATTTTGCATTCATGCATGGAAATATACATCTCTGCGCGCTTCGTGTACATGCTGCCCACTGCCATGTGCGGTAACTCAAGTTGGAAATGCGCGCTTCGTGTGCATGCTGCCCACTGCCATGTGCGGTGACTCAAGCTGAAAATGCGCGCTTCGTGTACATGCTATATGCCTGCCCACTGGCCAGTGCGGTGACTCAAGTCGGAAATGCGTGCTTCGTGTACATACCGCCCACTGCCATGTGCGGTGACTCAAGCTGGAAATGCGCGTTTCGTGTACATACTGCCCACTGCCCTGTGCGGGTGACTCAACTTGGAAATGCGCGCTTTGTGTACATACTGCCCACTGCCCTGTCCAGGTGACTCAACTTGGAAATGCGCACTTCGTGTACATACTACCCACTGCGCTGTGCGGTGACTCAAGCTGGAAATGCGCGCTTCGTGTGCATGCTGCCCACTGCCATGTGCGGTGACTCAACTTGGAAATGCGCGCTTTGTGTACATACTGCCCACTGCCCTGTGCGGGTGACTCAACTTGGAAATGCGCGCTTCGTGTACATACTGCCCACTGTGCTGTGCGGTGACTCAAGCTGGAAATGCGCGCTTCGTGTACATGCTGCCCACTGCCATGTGCGGTAACTCAAGTTGGAAATGCGCGCTTCGTGTGCATGCTGCCCACTGCCATGTGCGGTGACTCAAGTTGGAAATGCGCGCTTCGTGTACATACCGCCCACTGCGCTGTGCGGTGACTCAAGTTGGAAATGCGCGCTTCGTGTGCATGCTGCACACTACCATGCGCGGTGACTCAAGTTGGAAATGCGTGCTTCGTGTACATGCTACATGCCTGCCCACTGGCCAGTTCGGTGACTTAAGTTGGAAATGCGCGCTTCGTGTACATAACGCCCACTGCCATGTGCGGTGACTCAAGTTGGAAATGCGCGCTTCGTGTACATACCGCCCACTGCCATGTGCGGTGACTCAAGTTGGAAATGCGCGTTTCGTGTACATACTGCCTACTGCCCTGTGCGGGCGACTCAATTTGAAATGCGCGTTTCGTGTACATACTGCCCACTGCGCTGTGCGGTGACTCAACTTAAATATGCGCGCTTCGTGTGCATGCTGCCCACTGCCATGTGCGGTGACTCAAGTTGGAAATGCGCGCTTTGTGTACATACTGCCCACTGCCCTGTGCGGGTGACTCAACTTGGAAATGCGCGCTTCGTGTACATACTGCCCACTGTGCTGTGCGGTGACTCAAGCTGGAAATGCGCGCTTCGTGTACATGCTGCCCACTGCCATGTGCGGTAACTCAAGTTGGAAATGCGCGCTTCGTGTGCATGCTGCCCACTGCCATGTGCGGTGACTCAAGTTGGAAATGCGCGCTTCGTGTACATACCGCCCACTGCGCTGTGCGGTGACTCAAGTTGAAATCGGCGCCGTGTGCATGCTGCACACTACCATGCGTGCGGTGACTCAAGTTGAAATGCGTGCCGTGTACATGCTACATGCCTGCCCACTGGCCAGTTCGGTGACTTAAGTTGGAAATGCGCGCTTCGTGTACATAACGCCCACTGCCATGTGCGGTGACTCAAGTTGGAAATGCGCGCTTCGTGTACATACCGCCCACTGCCCTGTGCGGTGACTCAAGTTGGAAATGCGGCGTTTCGTGTACATACTGCCTACTGCCCTGTGCGGCGACTCAACTTGAAATGCGCGTTTCGTGTACATACTGCCCACCGCGCTGTGCGGTGACTCAACTTAAATATGCGCGCCGTGTGCATGCTGCCCACTGCCATGTGCGGTGACTCAACTTGAAATGCGCGCTTTGTGTACATACTGCCCACTGCCCTGTCGCGGGTGACTCAACTTGAAATGCGCGTCAGGTACATACTGCCCACTGTGCTGTGCGGTGACTCAAGCTGGAAATGCGCGCCGTGTACATGCTGCCCACTGCCATGTGCGGTAACTCAAGTTGAAATGCGCGCCGTGTGCATGCTGCCCACTGCCATGTGCGGTGACTCAAGTTGAAATTGGAAACCGCCCACCGCGCTGTGCGGTGACTCAGTTGAAACCGCCATGCACATGCCTGCCCACTGGCCAGTTCGGTGACTTAAGTTGGAAATGCGCGCTTCGTGTACATAACGCCCACTGCCATGTCAGCATGTGCGGTGACTCAAGTTGGAAATGCGCGCTTCGTGTACATACCGCCCACTGCCATGTGCGGTGACTCAAGTTGGAAATGCGCGTTTCGTGTACATACTGCCTACTGCCCTGTGCGGGTGACTCAACTTGGAAATGCGCGTTTCGTGTACATACTGCCCACTGCGCTGTGCGGTGACTCAACTTAAATATGCACGCTTCGTGTGCATGCTGCCCACTGCCATGTGCGGTGACTCAAGTTGAAAATGCGCGCTTCGTGTACATACTGCCCACTGCGCTGTGCGGTGACTCAAGTTGGAAATGGTCTCGCTCATGTCGGTATATCGTACCTGCATATCTGTTCTCTGTGTTGACATGGTTCAATTAAGGCTTCAAAATTAAGGAACGTATTTCTAAACAATCATCCTTCATTTAAGACTGATTTTTAGCTTCCAAATATACATTTCAAATATGATTTAAAATCAATGAACGTATTATACATTATAAGCCGGTATATCTCATTCTATTTTAAACTGATTTTTAACATTTCTAAACCCTTCAAATAAATTTAACTTATATTTGTAATTTCAACAAACAGAAAAAACTGAGTAATTCAATATAGCAACAGAGCATTAAACCTATTCTTTGTTATTTTTAAGTGATTTTTCAATATCCGTGAAGTATCATTTTAATGCTGTTCAAGTGGTAAAGCTTGACTGCAAGACACAATCTCATTCCCTCCCTTTATTGCTTTACTTTTTAATACTAAATATGTAAAGGTCACGGATCCAGAAATATAAGCAATGATGCAAATACAAAGAAATCAAACTAACTCGTAACTCCTACATGCAGACATGTAAACCTAACCAATCTCTGCATGGATTTAAGGGAGGTTCCACGATATCTACCTACTGTGGTGTAGCGGTTTTCATACCTGGCTACAGACCACGAGGCCTTCAAGCCTGGGTTGGGTAGACACGCCAGTGCACCACAACTGGTTATCAAAGGCCGTGGACATTGACTTGGTTGTCGATGTTATGTCTGTCCGTACGTCGTACCTGTGTTCTCGTCCGGGTCGTATTAAGCGTTTCGTGATAGCATTTGTACTATCATAACCAAATACGCAGGCGACGACCCCGTCATTGTAATTGTGTGTTCAACTCTCTCTCTCTCTCTTTCTGTGAGGAGTTGGCTAATCTCCCAAAATTGGAGGTCTTTATATCATTAATTTCAATCCCAAATGTTACAATGTAATTGTTTCCCTAAAATGCAAAGAATTCCATTACATGTGGTGGATATCAATTCCTGAAAGCAACTTCGACGTCTATCAGTCTATTTGGAGATAATACAAAATGACTTCGTGCAATAAGATGCATTTTTTAAAACTTTAAGTTGCGTCCGCAAAAATGTTGTAAAAAGCCAAGTTTATCTTGAAAACAAAAAGCAGTATGAGCTACTGCTTTACCCACACATTCTGCACGCATTAGGACATGCTTAGTTCGCACACCATCAAATTAAGGACCATTTACAAAAAGCAGTAGCTCCCCCCAGACACTAACCCCACTCCCACATGACCCACACATTCTGCACGCATTAGGACATGCTTAGTTCGCACACCATCAAATTTAGGACCATTTACAAAAAGCAGTAGCTGCCACCCCTTCCTCCCCTCCCCGACACTCACCCCACTCCCACATGACCCACACATTCTGCACGCATTAGGACATGCTTGGTTCGCACACCATTAAATTTAGGACCATTTTCATGACTTGGGTTTTGACCTCCAACCCCTTATAGAAAATTTTGGATCCGTCCTTGGAAAATATACAGATGGAGGCGAGGGTGGGGGCATATGTCCTAGGAGTTGCGGTTATCTCTAGATATCACGTGTTTTTTGTATGAAAGTTGTAATGTGCGTAGTTATATTGGTTTTTTTTTTTTTCTCTCTCGAAGTTTTAAGTTCAGTAAAACCATTATTCAGAAGGAAAATAAGAAAAATGGTACAACATGAACCAGAAAATGACACCACATACACAGATAAAAAAAAACGGAAAATAGTACAGCATAAACTGGAAAATTGTACAACTTGAATTACAAATTGCAAGGCATGAATCAGAAAATGGCACGTTATAAACTGGAAAATGGCACGGAATGAAACGGCAAATGGAACGGTATGAATCGGAAAATGGCACGTTATGAACCGGGAAATGGTATAACATGAACCGGGAAACAAGCTGAAAAAGTCTCGTCACTTCATATCAAGATGAACCAAGAAACAGTGGCGTGGTGGCAGGGGGACAGGGGAAAGCATCGCCCAACAAAGATTCTGAGGGGGCGCCAAAATCGTTCCGAGAAAATAATTTTAGTCCTGGGAAAATTGACGTGTTAATCAATAACTTCTTCCTATATTAAGCAAGTAATATTTCATTTGTGTTGTCCAAAAGCGCATGAATTTTTCACAGAAAAGACCAAATTTCCCGACCATTTGCACTCGAGCCAATAGATTTCCTGGATTTCGCGCTCGGGCAGAAGCTGATGCATGGCGATAGCTCGTCGGCAATATTTAATATCTGCTCCTGCCAATATTTAATATCTGCTCCTGCCATGAAGAGCAAACAATTTTAAAGAATACAGCTGGTAGAAGCTTTTCGAGAGGGCGCCGAATGCTCACAGGGGCGCAAAAAGTGTTATGAAGATGTGCTTTTATATACTTTTTTATTCTCAACGTTGTGAATATTTTTTCTCAAAGCTTTATTCTTACATCAGAAACATGAAAACCATTCCAAGACCCCAACTAAAGACACACATTGAAGTCAATGGGATCCTGCATTTGAACATTCGTTCCAAAATAATATTCCTTTTAACTATCTTTAGTTCGGAATTGATACGATTTTGAGCAATTTTCTGCATCCAAAATCACGCCAAAAAACGCTACTAGCTTCCTGGGGCTTTGCGCCTTTGGCACCCGGTGCCTAGGACGTCGACCCTGGATTTGACACAATTTTAAGCAATTTTCTGCTCTGAAAATTGTGAGAAATGCAGGGATTCCTGGGGTTTCGCCCCAGCGCCCCTACGTGCAGCTTCGCCCAATAGATAAATAACCATGCACCAAATTACTTAAGGAGCTATAAATTAATATACCTAACAGACGGAACACCAGGTCAACTACATCATATAACAAGTTATTTGTACCATTTACCAAACGTAACACTTTTGCTGGTTGTTCTTTCAGTGTAATCAGGTAATAGGACCGATATGGTGGAATGACCTACCAGCCTGATAATATTAAACTTGTCAATCTGTAAATGTTTTAAAGCGTCATTGGAAAATTTGATCAACTTTAGCGGTATCTCCTATTTTATTTGTTTTGTTTATTTCGGTCCCATTGCGTGAGGAGAGCGGCTTTTATATTTGTTTTGTCATTGTATTGATTTTTATTTGTAAAGCGCCACTGAAGATTGCCAGATCGAAGTGTGCGCTATATAAATTTACGGATTATGATTGTTATAAATGTCACATTTTTCTGCTATTAAAACCATGACAAACACAAACGTAGGGCTTCCTGCGAAACCGTGGGTTCCCAGCAGGCTTCGCGACTTTGCCCCTTTAGCATGCTTTACTTAAAATAATTTTAAGCCCCCCAATAATGAACGTGTTACACATTTATTTTCTTCGGGAAAATCTTAAGCAATTTCAGCGAAATCTTATTGCAATTTTGAGAAAATTTTCTCCAATTTTTGGGAAATCTCCTCCAATTTTCAGGAATTTTTCTTCGTTTTCGTGAAATTTGCTTCCATTTTATGAAATTTTCTTCATTTTCGGGATATTTTCTTCAATATTTGTGAAGTTTTTCTTACTTTGGGAAATTTCCTTCATTTTCCGGAATTTTTTTTTCTAATTTTTGGGAAGTTTCCTTCATTTTTTGGAAATTTTCTTCATTTTGCGGAAATTTTGTGATATTTTCTTTGATATTTGGGCAGTTTTCTTCAATTTTCAGGAAATATCCTTCATTTTGCGGAAAGTGAAATTTTCTTTATTTTCGTGAAATTTGCTTCCATTTTGTGAGATTTCTTTCATTTTCGGGATATTTTATAATTTTGTTGAAATTTTCGGGATATTTTCTTCAATATTTGTGCAGTTTTCATCAATCTTCAGGAAATTTTCTTCAATTGTTGGAAAGTTTTTTTTAAATTTTGGGGATCATTTCTACAATTTTAGGAGATTTCATTCATTTCAATAAATTTCTTTTATTTTCCGATTTTTTTTCTTCAATATTTGGAAATTTTCTTCAATTTCCGGGAAATGTTACCAAAGCAGCTCTTCCGGAGGCTTCGCCCCTTTAGGTCCCCTCCGATTTTGTTTCTTCAATATTTGGGAAATTTTCTTCAATTTTCAGGAAATGTTACCAAAGCAGCGCTTCCGGAGGCTTCGCCCCTTTAGGTCCCCTTCCAGTGTCCCTTTCAGGTCCCTTTCCAGGGCCCCTTCAAGAAGCCCTTCCAGGGTTTTGACGGTTCCTAGATTCGTAACACGGTTCATCCCAATTTACTTTAATGTGCCCAACGTTTTACTCTTAAGAGCTTTATGGTGGGTGGGGGAGGGGGGGGGGGAGGTGGCGCCAATATTCCCCCCTCTTCCCAGTGAAACATGACCCACCTTGTCACTGCTGGCAAGGAAGGAAATTGTTACAAGCATGACATAGATTTTTATCCAAAAAGTGGGAGGACAAGAGGCAAAGTTTCTTAAAAATGAACAGAATTTTGAAATTCTACTAAAAAGTAGGGGGAATATCCCGCTGTCCCCAGGAATTACGGCCCTGCTTACATGACACGTCTATCTCGAACGATATGAGGACAAAAGACAAGAAATTACTTTGATATTTCAGTTCGTTAAGGAGATATCAAGGAGAAGTCGACAGTGGCAGCGCTACGGGGAGCGTGGCAGAAATTGCTCCCACGATATCGCTTTTCCCCGCACAAAATTTTGTAAAGTAACTGGCCGTTTTATAGGCTTCCCCTCCCCCATGAGACAAATTTTCCCCTCTTTTCCTCATGACCAAAATGCTGGCGCTGCCATTGGAAGTCGATGAGCAACGTCAGGTTTTTATAACATCATCTATCGCTTTTTACTTTCTTTCTTAAGTTAACATTTTTCAACAAATAACTTTTTTGTCCTTTCTTTCTTTAGAATATCTTCAGCTAACAAATCACACTTACTTCACATGACCATGTTTTAGTACCCCGTGGAGCCGAGGTACCCCCTACCTCCATAGTACACACATGAAACATCCAATGGTTAAGTGACAGAATCTCACGCATGTTAAAGGCTTTGAGAAATGTGAGACTACGTTGTCATACTGTCATATGTCGACTCACTCACTACTCACCACACAAATCTAATAGACGTCTAAAATATAAAATACTCTAACAAGAGGGATTTTGGGACGTAAACTCCGTAAAAAACAACTTAAATGACTTCTTTAAAGTAGAAAGACTTTTAGAGTTCTTGTTCCTTTTGATGTTTCCCTAATCCCCTTAATATATAACATTGATTTGCTTAACCACCAAGTTTACACTTTAAGCTTAGGCCTACCTAAAGTATCAAACACTGACCGATGTTTTCTAGAGAAAAAAAAAAAGGAAACAAATTCAGAACATGAACACAAAAGATAATTTGTTTCGTCTTACTCACGTAATTTGTCTCAGAATTGACTCAGGTATGTAAAGGGTGCAGTTTAACTCCAAGTTCCCTACTCGTTCTGACTGTAAGTTTTCCCGTCAACTATTTCCTAGAAATTCGATGAACAAGGTGTAAGCTTCCAGCTTCTGACTAATAGAAATACAAATATACATAGAAGTGTATACCAGGAAAATGATTCAGCAGATCAGTGACCTTTGATCTGTTATTTCATAGGAAAGAACGCAAAACCATGTACTTCCCAACCAGCTTTGTTTATCACTTTGGAGACTATCAGAGTAGAGATCGATTGTCCAAATGACAATGCGGCACAGAACATTCTTGATGACCATATGGCCGAGACTGAAATATTTTGTCATTTGCGTTACATAATTAGCAGTTATTAGTGTACTACTCTGATGGTGAAACTACAGTAAGCTCTGTTAAACAAATTGTAATTTTCTCTGTATTTTTAAAATCAGTGGAACAGCAGGGCTGGGATGTTTCCTTACAAAGTGTGTGTGTGTTCGTGTGCGTGTGTTCGTGTGCGTGTGTTCGTGTGCGTGTGTTCGTGTGCGTGTGTTCGTGTGCGTGTGTTCGTGTGCGTGTGTTCGTGTGCGTGTGTTCGTGTGCGTGTGTTCGTGTGCGTGTGTTCGTGTGCGTGTGTTCGTGTGCGTGTGTTCGTGTGCGTGTGTTCGTGTGCGTGTGTTCGTGTGTTCGTGTGCGTGTGTTCGTGTGCGTGTGTTCGTGTGCTCGTGTGTTCGTGTGCTCGTGTGTTCGTGTGCGTGTGTTCGTGTGCGTGGGTTCGTGTGCGTGGGTGCGTGTATGATAACTCCAGCTAAACTGGTTTTCGTAACATTGATGTACCACCTATCAGGCTATATAACAATTACTTTGATTGGATGCTTCGCTGCGTCGTAAATACCCCCCCCCCCCTCAAAAAAAAAAAAAAAAAATATTTTTTATTGTTATCGCCACCCTGTCCCACATGCTATCCTATATGACATGAAATCTTGTCCCACATTCCATGGTAACCTGTCCCACATGTCACCCTGTCCCACATTCCATGGTATCCTGTCCCACATGCCACCCTGTCCCATATGCCATCCCACCCTGTCGCACATTCCATCCCATTCTATCCCCCATGCCATCCCACCTTCATCCCAATTCCTACATCTACCAATCATTCTACCATCTTTCACCCAACATTCTTTCCTCTAACTCTCATCCCCGCACTTCTATCAACCCAGCATGCCCCATTCACCTACCACCCCCATTCACCTATCATCCCCATTCACCTACCATCATCCATTCACCTACTATCCTAATCCACTTTTTGCCATCACTCATCTACCAAATATACTCTTAAACAACTCATTAGTTTAACCTTCACTATAAGCTCCACTCACTCCATTGCACCACAGCTCCCTCCCAACCTTAACTTAAATCTGACCCTCCCAATAGAAGTCACTGAGCCCAGTTAACTCACGGTCCGAAGTCCTTGTAAAGTACGGGAGCAGTTTGATCTATTGCTGAAGCCCCTCCCCTCCCTCAGCCTCAGCGCTTCCGACGGCACTGTGTCGCTCACTATGGACGGGTGTAAGAGTAGTGCATTATATACAAAAGTTGGTTACGCAACGTATCCGAAGGGAGGAGAGCGGTTCAGATATTTCCCTAATAAAAAAAAGTAAATATTTCTCCCGTAATTACTTATCGGTTTTAAATTGTTTGACTATCATATCAAAATTTCCCAACTTTAAACATTCTGCCTTTACCAAACGATACGACATCACCTCACAGACTGACAGAGATAAATCCAGGATCGGACTGGACTATTTCTGACCAGATTTACCAATGGCGCACAATATACTAACTGAAGAGGAAGAGTGATAGAGAAACCTCCCCTCTCAGCCCCCGAGAGCCGCTCCCGCTTATTTTCAAGGTCATTCGACCATATAAGACACGATTTCAGAAGACATGTCTGCCGGCGCTTCGGACCGCGTCTGCTGGGCCTATAGGCCAGCCCGCCCTTGGATAAATACATGCCTTTTGTGTTTTCTATAATGTCAGAATTAGCAGATTAGCTTCCAAAAAAAGCTCAAAACCTCCAGAAATTAGGTCTATCAATATTCAGCGACGAGCAATGGCCCAACTAGAGTTCTGTGGATCCATGTTGAATTTAGCGCTCGGGCTCCATAACAAACATATCACCCTATTGCAAGTGTCGTTGCTCGGGCTCCAAAAATCCCGATTTGTTTTCTTTCTCGGGTCCGTAGGGTTTACTCATCCTAATATTGCGCCACTTGTGACAAAGATAGCTTAATAACTTTAAATCCATTATAAGCCATGAGAGTAGGTGACATTTCATCAAAATGGCTGCATGGATTAAAATTGACCATTTTACAACATTTGGAATTTAGGCATAAATATGAAAGCTTCCATGCTGATAGTATTAGGGTATGTGTAGGCGGGATTTTAAGGGGGCACTCCCCCACTCACATTTTTTCCCGAATTTGTATTTTTTGTATGGTGATTTTTGGCATCCTAATATGATTTTGTGGTTTTCCCCCTCCCCATCTTTGACTTTCCCCTCCCCACCTTTGACTTTTCCCCCTCCCCAAGCTTGACTTTATCCCCGCCCACTTTGGCAGGCAAATCCCGCCTATGTCACTGGGCTTCCATAGGCTTACGGGAAATTTTCAATAGGGGAGGGGTGAGGGGAGGGGGATAGCACTTTACCTGAAAATTCCCAGAAATGCATAGGGCCTACTACATCCATGCAAAGCTGAAGTTTAAGTTTTGTGGTTCTGTTGCGTTACTCAGGGCGGATTCAGACGGATGGTGGGGAGTTGGGAGGTTGGGCGGGGAAGGCGTTTGGGGTTGGCGTTGGGGGGGGGATTGGCGTGGTGGGCGGTTGGCATGGGGGCATGGCCTGAGAGTTTTCTGATCATGCTTTTTTCTACAATGAGATCATTCTTAGTTACGTTTTAGGTATATTTTCGGAAAATTTCATTCAATGCTTGATAAATTTCCTCAATCTTTTCAATTTCTTTATTTTAGGGTAATTTCTTTTTGATTTTTGGTAGCTTTTGTCCAATTTTCAGGAAATTTCCTTCTTTTTCGGGAAATATTTGATCAATTTCTGGAAAAGCTCTCACAATGTGTGAGAATTCTCATACAATTTTCGAAAAATTTCATCATTTTGGGTTAATTTTTTTCCGGGTTTTTGGTCAATTTTCTTCAATTTTCGGGAAATTTTCCTCAATATTTGAGAAATGTCTTTCTAAATCAATTTTTTGGAAATTTCTTTTATTTTCGTGAATTTAAAGTTTCCAAAAATGTCCTTCATTTTCGGACAATTTTGTCAAATTTAACCAAAATTAACAATGATTTTATCAAATTTTCCTTCAATATTATCTTAACAACTTTCCAAATCAAAGAAAGCATGCTATAAGGAAGGTGAAATCCTTTGAGGGCGTAACTTTCCCCCCTGCTCCTCGCTTCCTAACACCAGAAGACTGCACCCTTGTCCCAATATGCAAAATATGTTCCATGATTTAGAAAAAACTGTTCATAAAACATCTTATCACATCATCCCTGGTTTGGTTTGGCTTACCCCCACCCCCTTTTTTTTGAACATTTGGTGGCCTTTTTCAAGTATGTGGATAGTGATTTACTTTGTTATGAAAGTTTAAGTCTGTCGGTAAGGGGGAGGCAAGATGAGATTATGATACCTGGAAGTTAATATAAAACATGTTATTACATCATCCCTGGTTTCGTTTGGTTCCCCCCTTTCCCCCTCTTCATTCCTGACATTTTATCCTGGCTCCAGCTTGCCCGAGGATCAGATAAACCATTTAAAACCTGAGAGTCTGACATCGATGGCATCATTGCACGCGGTTAATAATTGGACTAATAAATTAACTGATTAAGCCATCGGAAAATCCTCCGAATTATGTCAGTCTGTACATGTATAACTTGTGTCCCTCACTCAGCATTGCATTGAACGGATCCTATCCAGACTGCCAGAGTCCAAGGGCGTCGGAACGGGTGCACTGGGGCAGGTGGGACATATGCCCACCTATAATTTGGTCGAATATAGTTTTTTCGTAAGCTTTCATTGTTATGATTGCGTTATAAATTATGGGTAAATTTCTTAATTTCCCCAGTTGATTATTACTCCAGAATTAATTTTCAATCCTATTATATGTATTTTTTTCAAGTCAAAATGATGTAGTTTACCCGTCAATATTGAATTCAAAACAAGTATTCCATATCACTCTTGTATATTTCATATTGTTAAAATGGCAAACAAATTTGTTTTGGCAATGACTTCAGAAATGTTAACATTTGGCAGACTCAGTGAAAACGACATTTAGCGGTTTTATAGGGTTTATAGGTCAAATTGGTTTGCGCCTCATATTGTAGACTTATGATTAAGTAATCATAATTCTGTAAAATTTAGAAAAAATATTTTTATAATGGCTTCAGCTGATGTCAAAAGGTCAATATTAGTGTATGTCAGTCTATGACAATATCTTATTATAAAGTTTTGGTTTTCTTCAAAATTCTCGATATTAATCAAGAATTTTAAGTGCCAAGAGCCGGGAGATTGCATTTCCTGGCACCAATTTAAAAGAGGATTCCATATACCCCAACTCTTCTTGCCCCACCAATCTGAAAATAGTTCCGGTGCCATTACAGAGTAAAGTGTTTCCTTCCACAATGGAACACGTGAATACTGACTAGCACAAAAGGGAAGCAAATACATCCAGGTCTCATTGGATTAAAAACAAATCAGATTGGTTTGTGGTATAGGCCTGCAGTAATACATAGCTCCCTCTCTCTCCTTAGCGTTCCATTTCCATGCTTTTCCAGTTAACACGCAAAAAAATAATATATTTCTATCCATTTTCTTGTTTTGAACAGTCAAAATGCAATGGTTGACAAATTTATACCGTTAAAACTTAAACCGTAGGTCATCAGGTCATGATCTGATGACGTGTATTATGTTATTTGTTTTAGCTTATTTTGAAACAAAAACTGAAACAGAATATACTTTTTTAGTGAGTAAACATTCTTTCATTGTGCGCCCAGATTGCCATAAGTCATAATATGTTCGATTTCTGGCACGGTTTCAATTAATAAAATTACTCGACATCAAACATGTCGTTTGAAACCGTCGATGTCAGGACTTATCGCACTGTAGGTGAACTACATGTATATACTCTTTTGAACAGATGAATAATCTGAATCTGAATCGGTTAAGTCGGCAAAAATCCTTCAAGAGGACATGAACGCCAACCGAGCGTAAAAGTATGAGTAAAAAATTAAAATAATAAATAAATTAATAAATAAATACAAAACTAGTTAGCAATACAAGTGTTAGTAAGTTAAGCTTTGAAACAGTTGAGACTTGGTGCATGTACAATGTCTGACGGTAAAGCATTCTAATCCTTTAGTGTGTGAGGGTAGAAATAGTGTTTATATACATTCTTTTTAGCATAGGGAACCTGGAAATTAAGGTCATGATTATTTCTTGTATTAGTTCTGACGGTGGGGATAAATTCCATCTTTATTGATGGCGACAAGATTGTTATTGATTTTATATAGCATATGTAGCCGGGTGTTGTATCTTCTTGAATAGGTCGTATATATGATATATTCCATATGCAGGGATGTTTTCAAGGATATGGGGATTTCTCGAAATTTAGGGAGCACAAAGTGCCGAGAGACTTCAACAGTTCATAGATCTCTTTGTCCAGAAAGGAAAGGAAAGTGACAAAGCTTAAGCAAATGTATTTACACGAGTTCCCTTATGCACTTGAAATTTTGCATTCACAAGTTACTGTCTAAAAATAGCGAAGAGATTCCTCTCCCCCTTTTTTGTTGTTGTAATACACCGAATGACCTCATAGCGGGATGCACCAGTATAAAATATATGCTATACTTATTCTGGCAATGAACTGGAAAGAGCACCTCCGTCTTATGAGGAGGCTATTCATATGAATGTAAGTAAAAGCGATTGGAACGAATGGCAATGTACATCCAGGTAGTGACCCGTGTCAAGCTTAAACAGGGGCGTAGGACGAAGAATATTTCTGATGGCGTAATTGTTTTTCAAAACTGTCAAAAGAAACTGTCCGGCGGCTGAAATAAAGAAGGTCGTTGCCTAAAAATCTTGACCTTTCAGCAAACTTTCTGGACCTTTTAGCAAATATTTTGGACCTTTTTACCTTTTGGGGAACCATGGGATCAAACGACCCGGTCGGCCGCCTTGCAACACCCATACCATGAGACATGGTTGTTGTACGCGGCAGAAAAAGAAAGGAAGAGCAAGTTCATTTACAACTTTCTCTGAAAAATGACGAAAATCTTCCGTAAGATTGAGATGTTAAATACAAAAGCGGTGGTTCTCTATTTTTGCGACTATTCATCAATTTGATTGGGTCATTTGATTGGGTCATTTGATTGGGTCATTTGATTGGGTCATTTGATTGGGTCATTTGATTGGGTCATTTGATTGGGTCATTTGATTGGGTCATTTGATTGGGTCTGTCAGTCTGTGGAAGAATCAGAGCAGCAAGTTTCCCTGAGATATATTTCTGAGTAACAAATAAGAAAGAATTAAAACTGAAAGAAAAACTGAAAAAAGATGGAGGGAATATGCAATTGGTGATATGATTACTATACTTCACAGGTGCGGAAGAACTGGTTCCATGCTTTCCTTGTGGTGCTCAGCTCCATGATGAATAACACTTGTTATCGTTGCCTTTACGACGGTCTTGAAACACGGTTAGCTTCAGATAAGGGAATTTAGGGAAGTTGCACTTCTAAAGTGGTCATTCCCTGATTGTTATCCGTACATGTCGTAACTCGTTGTCCCGAAATTTGAATCACACAAACAGCTGTCCTAATTGGTTCCGGTCCCTCACACATGTCAAAAGTCAACAATCCTTAATTTTAGGATCACAGAGTAATCCTTTATTTAGGATCACAGAGTAATCCTTAATTTTAGGGATCACAGAGTAACCCTTCATTTTAGGGATCATAGAGTAACCCTTTATTTAAGGGATTCTGAATCAAAGGTTGTTTTAGAGCTTACACCAGTTTTTGTGCTCCAAATAAAGTCATTAATGGTGATTAACAACGCTTATTTTGACACCGTCGGCAATAACATGGCAACATTTGTTTTAGATGAGACTATGGGTCTAACATGATTTGGTTGATAAAAGTTTGAAGGAGCGACATATCGACGTACTTATCAATAATAGATGTGTGCCCCCAACGAATATGTCAAGGATGTTCATAAAATTTCTTAAATAAAATAATTTGTCAACGTTAATTTGTCCACGTAAATTTAGACCCGTTTAAATGTTTAGGACTTTGATTTAATATATGAACGTTACCATTAAAATATATTTATGCTAGTCAGTACCATTTCTAGTTTTTCTTCAGTATTTACAAAATTGTCTGTATTTTTCAACGATGAGTAGAAGCTATCTGGCAACAAATTGATGGGGTCAGTAAACACTGCTCCTGCAATGTATGACTAAACTACGATTTATTTTGAGGCGAGAGCCCCAAGTTTATGCGTAGAAATCTCTATACCAAAAGATATTTCGCATAACGAATCTATAGCCATTGAATCGCAAAAGATAACTCTTCCTCAACCCAAGGTTGTTGTCACAATATTCCTACCGGCTGAGTACATATGATGACTTCCGTTCCAGGTACTTCCAGTGACACCAAAAGAAGTGAGCAAACACAAGAATTGAACAAACAAAATAGTATTTACTTGAATACTTCTTGCAAATTATATACATATAACAAAACAAGACATGGTACACGCGCACCGTTTTACTCTCCTAATTCCTTGGCACCAATTCAAGCTCAGTTCAGTTATCGTTTTTTTCCTTTGTTCATTCTGTCATTAATTCTTTTCCTCGCGTCATTCCATATAGAGATACAGATTCTTGTAACGTATATGCTCTGGTGCGCTTTTAATTATTTGTTCTCTTTCGCTATGATTATCTTTCTAAAGCTTCTGTTATTCAGTTATTGTTCCTTCTGTTTGTCAAATGTCGCCTTCCTTGACTACAATTTACACTCTTGTTTAATTCCTTTATACCTTAAGGAAACAACCATTTTCATGATAGGTTCGGTTCTGATTTGTTTATCAGAAACATTTCAAATATTCAAGACATTCACAAGACGTTTTGTAGGTTGAATATGTCCATGTTCTTTTCCCCACAGTTTTAAGTCACGTGATTCACTTTTACTATAATTCAAGACAAAAGTTTTACAAACAATAATTAATACATCATTCATATTCTGAAGGCGTTTTGGGCTTCGAAACTTTTGCATCCAAAATCAATTTACAAATTTACACTTTTACTGCCAAAATTAACTCAATTTAGCAATGGTTTCCTATATCCAGTTTCACTAAATCAATACTGATGTTTCAGCACATTTCCCGAAATAACAAATATTAGTTTCTGACAAAAATAAATGTTAAACACTCACGGCTTAGCATGTTTCTTCTATAAGTATATAATCTTGCAGGAAATATTATTTCACCTTGTCTAACACACGGCCTGAGAACATAGGCGTACGGGGTAATTTCATTTGGGGGAGGGTGGAGAGGGGGAAGGGGAGGGGGGGGGAGGCAAAGCATATTTTACCCGAATATTCTGCAAGATTGAAAAATTCCCCGAATTTTGCCTGTCATGATTATGTTAATAAAATCCACATTCCATATTCCCCCATCACCCATTCAAGAAATAATAAGGCGGCCAAATCACATAAGTTGGTGAAATCGTTAGGTGAAAATTGAGAGGTTTTTTTTCTATCTCAGAACTTACAACAGTACAAGGATATGTGATTGCGTCATGATCTCATATTATTCTTATGTCTTTTTCATAGATGAAGGGGAAAGTGGTGGAGAGGGTGGTAAGATCCCCTTCCAGAAAGAAAGAAAGTGTCTGGCCAATTTTGCTGCTACAGAAATGTAAAGGACCCATATAGTCTGGAAACAAACATATCAAATAGTACTCTAATTTCAATAAACCAAAATATGTAATGGCCTTGGCTCCCTTGGTCTAATCTAATCACCAACTTGTTTGGAATATTTCATCCCTAGGAGAACTTCAGTTGCATACAGTTCCTATTACCTATATATGTGCAATATTCACAATGCGACGGTCTGAGTACATAGCTCCCTCTGTCCCAGATTGTATAATTCCATGCACCATACACATCAAATCCCTCCATACATAAGTGAACTAATAGACTGATGAGTTTTTGCTGGGTCGTCAGGTACTGCCCTTAGGTAGCCGAATCATTTAAGCTCTTGCTGTGCACCACTGTATCTTAATTCACATGCGTGCGGGTTCGATTCTCCGGGTATTCCAACTTTGCCTCGACTTGAAATGTTTAAAATTCGGTCGCACCAACAGTGTTGGTTGTGCTTGACGTGGAGCAGGCTTTTGGGTGAACCATGTATCTCAGCCTTCCTTTCCTTTTTTGAGTAATTGATTCAGCTTCATACAACAATGCACTATCATGCAGCCTTGAGCAACATCAACACACACACATACACACACAACTTCGTCACAGCTGCTAATATCACAAATTTGGCATACTTGGGCCTGAAATAAAAAGTTTTAATTAATTTTGAAGGGATATCTTGCAATACCTAATGTTTTTGCCAATTTTAAAAGGATATTCTGCAATATCTACTGTTCTTACCATTTAAAAAAGGATAGTCACAGAATTTTTGTGGTTTGCATCGAATATAAAACGTTGTGCTGATGTTGCATGAACAACTTAGATTTTTAAAAGGAAACCAAAATCAACATTTGAAAGTTTACTTTAAAAGAAATAGTATGCCTTTCTTTGAAGGGGCCTCTGTGACAAGTGCAGTAAATCTTCAGTTTTCCAATCTAACGTCCCGAGTTGGATGCCCAGTGGGTCTTCAACTAGTGCTCCACAACTGGTCAATAAAAGGGCAGAGGGCATCTTGATGCAAATACTCCAATGTTATAAACCTTGGTAAATCAACAACTCTCGGTTCCTGGTGAGTCTTCAACTAGTGACCCTCAACTGGTCAATACAAGGGCAGAGAATATTTAATGTAAATACTCCAATGTTATGAACCTTGGTAAATCAACGACCATCGATCCCTGGTGAATCTTCAACTAGTGAACCTCAACTGGTCGATACAAGGGCAGAGAATATTTAATGTAAATACTCCGATGTTATAAACCTTGGTAAATCAACAACCATCGATCCCTGGTGAATCTTCAACTAGTGAACCTCAACTGGTCGATACAAGGGCAGAGAATATTTAATGTAAATACTCCAATGTTATGAACCTTGGTAAATCAACGACCATCGATCCCTGGTGAATCTTCAACTAGTGAACCTCAACTGGTCAATTAAAGGACAGGGCATTCGATTAAAATACTCCAATGTTATGATCCTTGGTAAATCAAGAACCCTGGTCCCTGGTGGGTCTCTAACTAGTGCCCCTCAACTGGTCAATTAAAGGACAGGGCATTTGATTTAAATACTCCAATGTTATGAACCTTGGTAAATCAACCAAGCAAGTGATAACAAACAATTGCATTTAAGTTTTTTAACATTCTATTATTGCATAAACAATTTCAGCCAAGTGATACAATGACCTACATGCAAAAAAAGACATGTAACTTGTAAGGTTTCAAAACCTTTAAAAAATTAACAAGAAAACTATCTTGAATGTTAAAACTTTCTAACAAAAAAAAAAGTCAACCAGAAAATGTTAACAAATAACATCATATCACATAATGGCCACTATGTTAACAGATAACATCATATCATGTTATGGCCACTATGTTAACAGATAACATCATATCACGTTATGTTAACAGACAACATCATATCACGTTATGGCCATTAGGTTAATAGATAACATTATATCACGTTTTGGCCACTAAGTTAACAGATAACATCATATCACATTATGGCCACTATGTTAACAGATAACATCATATCATCATGTTATGACCACTATTTTGGCAAAATAAAATTAATTGTTTGGTTCCGGTTACGTACCATGAAAAATTGGGTAACAACATTGAATATTTTTTGCATTTTAAATCATTAGAGATATTTATGTCATCTAAATTTGATTTATAATATTTATATACATGCTTCTTTAAATGAAGACACTGTTGTAAGGGTGGGGTTAGGATTGGTTAGGGTTACCGGAGCCAAAGTATTCTTATTTCATTTGGCCTTATACATATCTATCCTATAATATTATTTCTCACTGTCTATATGAAAGAATTCAATATTTTTCTTAGAACTTATCTATGTGAAAGAGATGAGAAAATTCTATATATCTAAACGAACACTTTACAAGAGATAATACAGTGCACAAAGATCATCTTTGAGAAGTAAAGGTGCTTTCTGGGTTATGTACATATAAATGAATATAATACTTTACATATAAAACAAAATTTGATGTAAATATTGATAATATACAAGAATATGTGTGTGATAGAGGTAACTTAATTCACACCAAATGGACCTCTAAAGGAGGTATTGCATCTATGGAAACTATGTGCCAAATGAGAACATTGTGTCATATTGGGACATAGTGTATAACAAAAATCTTACACTGTTTGAAGATCGGAAACTCATCAAGACCTCAGCTGCCATCCTACCTTAAGGTGACATCCTACCTAAAGGTGACATCATACCTAAAGGTGGCATCCTACCCAAAGGTGACATCCTATCTAAAGGTACAATCCTACCTAAAGGTGACATCCTACCTAAAGGTGGCATCCTACCCAAAGGTGACATCCTATCTAAAGGTGACATCCTACCTAAAGGTGACATCCTACCTAAAGGTGACATCCTACCTAAAGGTACAATCCTACTTAAATGTGACATCCTACCTAAAGGTGACATCCTACCTAAAGGTGACATCCTACCTAAAGGTACAATCCTACTTAAATGTGACATCCTACCTAAAGGTGGCATCCTACCTAAAGGTGGCATCCTACCCAAAGGTGACATCCTATCTAAAGGTACAATCCTACCTACGGGTGGCATCCTACCTAAAGGTACAATCCTACTTAAATGTGACATCCTACCTAAAGGTGACATCCTACCTAAAGGTGACATCCTACCTAAAGGTGACATCCTACCTAAAGGTACAATCCTACTTAAATGTGACATCCTACCTAAAGGTGGCATCCTACCTAAAGGTGACATCCTACCTAAAGGTGGCCTTACTTCCTCTTTACTAAACATAACACTGCATGTTATATTGTGGTGCAACAGGGATATCACCTGAAAGAGAAATGTTCCATTGATCAGGAATCCACTTGATGTGCTTCACAAGGATACACAATCCAAGACTTCTGAAGTAACATTGTGTATGGTTCCAAAGCTAAAACTAATACATTTTTATGCGCAATTCAAAATTCACTTTTCTACATAGCTCTTAAAGGGGACATGGTAAAAAATAATTTTCTTACGTATGGACATAATAATAATACCTACGTACCTGATAATAATACGTACGTACTTAATAATATCACCTATGTACGTGATAATAATACGTCCGTATGTAATATCACGTATATATGTAATTATACGTATGTACATGATAATAATACGTACGTACATGTTAATAATACATACGTATGTGATAATAATACGTACATACGTAATATCACGTACGTACGTGATATTAATAAGTCCGTAAGTGATAATAATACATACGTACATAATAATATCAGGTACATACGTGATAATATTTACGTACATAATATCATGTATGTATGTGATAATATTGGATTATGAAGAAACTTTCTTTGTATCGACGGAAACATTCAGACGTTGTGGATGTGGCCATTTTGATCTTGAACAAATTGTGAATGTCTTGGTAGTTACATGGATATTGTTGGATGCACTCGAAATGTGTGGCTGAATGAACTGAGAGTATCACGAAATGATGTGTGCCTCAAGCGATATACAAACAGACAAAGAACTGATGAAAATTTCTTCCTAATTCATTTTAGATGTCTATGGCTATTATCCGATGTTCTGCAGCCAAGCAGAGGCGGTGGAAGATATTTGAATTAAGGGGGAAGGGAGGGGGTGGGTGGCACAGAATCTGGGGGAACTTTCCAACTCGTATTTTCAAAGCATGTAGCAATTATCTAATGTTTTGCAGCTAATGATACAGGATTTCTTTCTGACTAAACCCTAAATCAAAGTAGAGATGTGTAAGAGTTTATCCCTATCCATCTCGGGAATGTATGTATCATTCATTGTATCACGTACACATGTGCTTATGTACCACGTACACAAAATTACGTAATATTATTATGTATGTACGTAATATTATCATAACGTACGTACGTATTAATATCATGCACATACGTAATATTATTATTACGTATGTATGTGATATAATTATGTACGTACGTGATATTATGTACATACATTTTATTATCACATATGTACGTGATGTTATTACGTATGTACATATTATTATCACGTACGTACATGATACTTTATTGCGTACGTATGTGATATTACGTACGTGATATTATCACGTACATACGTTTCATTATCACATATGTACGTGATATTATTACGTACGTTCCTATTATCATCACGTACGTACATGATACTTTATTGTGTACGTATGTGATATTACGTACGTGTTTGATATTATGACATATGTGATATTACGCGTGTGTGATATTATTGCATATATGTGATATTATTACTATTATCATCACGTACGTATACTTTATTGCATTTGAACGTGTGATATTATGACATATGTGATATTATTACGTATGTACGTATACTTCATTGCATATGAACGTGATATTATAACTACGCATTATCATTATCATGTATACGTGATATTATTATTACGCACATGTCATATATTATGATATTATTATGTACATATGTTATATCATTATACGCATACATTCTATTATCACATATGTACGATGATTATTACATATTATTATACACGTACATACGCTTTATTATCACGTATGTACGTGATATTATTACGCACGCTTTATTATCACATACTTATTATCATCACATCACGCATACATGATACTTTATTTGCGTTTAAATGTGATATTACGTACATACGTGATACTGTTATGTATGTACGTATACTTCATTGCGTATGTACGTGATATTATTAGGTACATACGTTTTATTATCACGTATGTACATAATACAATGATTTTTTACCATGTCCCCTCTAGAGCTTCATACTTTTCCATACATACCCAAATGTAAAAAAAAAGTATATACAAATAAATACGGCACAGGTTAAAATATCCCTTGTGCTGTGCATCATGGGAGATTTAATACAAATTGAGGAATAACAATCAATTCACTGTATATGAAGATGCATTTAACATTGGTCTACAAAGGTACACATATTCATATAATGAATGACGTTGATACTGATTATACCTAGGGTATGAGAGTACATGTTAATTTATCACATGGGAAGTTTTGAATGATTAAATCACACTGTAAAAGGATACAAACTTGTCAATGTCTGTGATTTGCACATTCTTCGGGATATTTTGTTAATATAACAAATGTTTTTTATATTTTTATTTTCATATATTTAATGCTATGTCATTAAATTAATTCAAAAAAGAAAAATGTTTCTTATTTCATATATTTTATGCTATGTTATTAAATTCATTCAAAAGAAACATTAAGTCATGTCAATTCTAGCTAAATACTGGAATCAATTACTGCCAGAACAAAGAATACAACAAACTACAAGCTAGTGTGGTTTCTTTTTAGGAAATGACTTAAGATTTCAATAGCAATAATTAGATATTGATCTGACTATCTCCTTTTCTCTGAAATTTACCTTTATTTTTTTCCCTAGACATTGACTGTTCAATCTTTTCCTAGACATTAGCCATTTTCCTAAACTAACTATGTATCTCTACAAAGTGTCCTTTGCAGTTTTCCTACAAAGTGTCCTTTGCAGTTTCCCTACAAAGTGTCCTTTGCAGTTTTCCTACAAAGTGGGCTTTGCAGTTTCCCTACAAAGTGGTCTTTGCAGTTTCCCTACAAAGTGGTCTTTGCAGTTTCCCTACAAAGTGACCTTTGCAGTTTCCCTACAAAGTGGCCTTTGCAGTTTCCCTACAAAGTGGCCTTTGCAGTTTCCTTACAAAGTGGTCTTTGCAGTTTCCCTACAAAGTGTCCTTTGCAGTTTCCCTACAAAGTGTCCTTTGCAGTTTTCCAACAAAGTGGGCTTTGCAGTTTCCCTACAAAGTGGCCTTTTCAGTTTCCCTACAAAGTGGCCTTTGCAGTTTCCCTACAAAGTGGCCTTTGCAGTTTTCCAACAAAGTGGCCTTTGCAGTTTCCCTACAAAGTGGCCTTTTGCTGTTTGCCTACAAAATTACCATTCGCTGTTTCCCTAGAAATCGACCTTATGTTGTTTACATTAATATGGCAACAAACACCTTAACTGAACACAACAATGCAACATGCTGTTTGCATATTGGGTCTTCTTACCCCAAAATATTAAAATGATTGAAGATTGTGGAAAATGATAGTACTGCAAATGAACTGATACGAACACTGGCCCATACTGGTACACTAAATGCTTGGCTCGGCAACATATTCAAAATTACAAAATAAAAACCTTTCATCTTCTATCTTAATAACCTGATAATATTTAAGGGAAATGTGCAGCTATAACAAATCTTCTACACATATAATATGTCCATTTCCCAACAGCATAAAAAGATAAACCAACTATTTCATCTGGTTCCTCCATTGAAATTGTTAAATAAGTCAAGAGAACAATTTTGTAAAATATAGTGGCAGTTTATTGGTAAGAAAAATGAAAACAATTCAAAATTGCACAAATACTAAAGCACACACATTGGCAAGAACTAGAATTGAAAATAAACAAACTAACCAAAAACCCCATTGTAAAATCTTATTCCATTCTCAAGTTAACCAAGTTTCAAGTTGTAACATGGATGCTGCCATTTTGTGTTGAAATCATGCCAATGATGATATAATTTGCCCTATGTGTTAGCACACTTAGTGATCTTTTATAGAATTATCTCCTAGACCCATGCAAAGCAAAACTTATTTCTTAAGGCCATTACACGCCAAAGACAACGCGGCGAGCCATTTTTATACAAAATTGAAATAAAACAAAAGGAAAAGAAACATTTTGACCTCTTGTTTCCAGAGAAGCATTGTCATCGCATGGCTATTCAGATAACTGAAAATTTATCGAAAGGTCTTTCTACGCCCATTAAAGCAAAATTCGCATCGCAACAGAAAATCGCGCCCCACTAAAGCGAATTTTTCCAGTTGGAACAAAAATGCACATCTAACAAATTTTCCAGTATCATCAGAAAGCCTTAATTGTAAACTTTGTCATGTGTAAGCAAAAAGTCAAAGCATCTTATAATATTTGTTTCCTGTATGATTATTTAAAAAATCGCTCGCCGCGTCGCCTTTGGTGTGTAATGGCCTTTAGAAGTTAGAAAATTTGATATAGATTACAAAAAAATGCATTAATATTCTTATGTATACTGGGTCTATGACATTATTTTCAAAAGGCATATGAACAAAATGGCCGCTCCCATGTAAGTTTATATTGACAGAATTAATGTTTTCATAAATCAGAAAATATATACTAAATTGTTTTGTACAATGTGAAATTTATTCCCATGACTTACAATCATTATTTCTGTCTTATTAATGAAGAAAAAGCCAGTTTCCTTTAAAAATCAGTGGTCTGAGTCAGACAAGTCTATCATTAAAAAATACTTGTGACATCTTTACAACTTAATATCTCTACCATTCATACTTGACCACTGAACTTATCCTTTAAAAATAAAGATATTCATACTGAATACTAACAACAGCTCTTCCTTCAGTTGAAGGATTTATCACCATTTTACTGTTGAAAGATTTTTTCACCACTTTTCATTTGGAAAGATTTTCTCACCATTTTTAATATTAGTAATATTAATCTTCCAAGCCTTGTGACATTAGAATACAATCCTTGATGACTATAGACCTCTTCAAATCTGGATCAGCAATTTCCAAAAATTAAATTGAAATATCATATGGCTGAAATTCACATGTTCATAATGGGCCAATCGTATACTGAGGAAATCTTATTGACCAATCAAATACTGGGAGACTATTGGCCATCTACACAAATTACGCAGTATGGGATCAAGCGTATCAAAACATATCACTCGTACGTTATACAGGAAGGTAATACACGTGCGCATTGCTGCTTTCAACTTTTCCTCAAAAAATTTGGAGCTGAGTGGTTGGGTAACAAAGGAAAAAATTCCCAGCAGTTGTTTGGTTGAAATAAATCAATCACATTTGGCAACAATCAATTTCCAAAAGATCTATATGAATGTTTTGTAAATGGTTATAAGTTTGAAAATTTGCCATATTAAAAAAAAAAATTCTTTCAAGAACACACATATCACCAGTTTCCACACTTAAATAGATTCCATGACTTTCAAAATTACAATTTATTTGACTCATTTTCCAAAGTGAAAACTGTCACAATTACTGTTGTTTACTGTTTGTTAGTGGCTCATGCTATACCCTTGAAATTCCATGACTTTTCATGGGCCATTACTCTATACTTCAATGACTTTTCAGCCTTGTGGTCAATCCACGACTATCCTAAGATTGATCAATCCCTGCATTAGGCCCTGTATCTTCTATTTATGATAATCTTTTTCAGATCATCTGGAATTTGAACAAATATTTTTTCCGAGGCCCAAGTTATTACAAATCTTCACCTTTTTGGCAACTCATTGCTTGAATCAAGTTGTCATTGTGAAATGTATGAATGCTGTTATCATGTTATATACATAATGTACTTTAAAATTATGCTCTTAACATTTACAGTCAATGTAATACTTGACTGCTTCACACATGAATGCAATTTAAACTATGTATGTCACAAACAAATTAAAAACCAGTGAGAAGTAAATAAATACAAACATTTGAATAAAATGCCCTTTTATGTTTCAAATTAAAATTCATATACGACACACACACCCCCTATGAAGGTTTGCTGCGTGTTTCACTTCAGTGCAGATTGATAGGGGATAATAGAGTATATGCATTGTGGGTAATCATCCAAGCTCCTCACAGATTACTGTTTCTTCCCAATCACACTCAAGATGCAGACTCTTCATAGATGCAACTCTAGACATTTATTAAGAAAGTAACAAAAAGGCCCCTTTTTTGAATATAGAAGTGTCCTTTTAGTGTTGAGTTATAACTTCACAAATGGTCATTTTCCTAGTATGCACCCCAACTAATGTAGTTTACAATTCCTTCTGTTTAAATGACAAAATCTTCCACACTATCTGTTACTTATTGCACTGATGAAGGTTTATTTTCATCATACCGCTTTTGAAATTTCTTGAACGTTTCTGACATGAATCATTATTTGCAACATTCAATATCTCCATATCATTGAGTGATTGATGAGACATGTCAGTATCATAGAAGCATAAATGGAGAATACTCGGCCGGTGAGTGAAGCTAACACAGTGGGCAATAGGAGCTCAGCATCTCCGTAATATAATTCTATGGTCGGTACACTGATCCACAAACAGTGCTAGAGAAGTGCAATTTGATTTACAGTAACTGAAAATTTATGAGTAATTTTGCAATTCTGGTAGTCTTCTCTGTCATTGGAGGGACAAGAAGCTCTCAACTGAAAAATATGGGCATCTTTTTTAAAGTGAAGGGAAATTTGAAACAACACATGTCTTATCTTTTAATAATTATATCATTGAAAAATAAGGTTTTCAGCACCATCACATGCATGAAAAGTCTTTGAATATTCTGGAGACTCAAGGAAATGTGCCCTCACTTTTCACCCGCCTTCTCCTTTAAATCACTAAACAGCTGCCATTTCCTTTAAATCACTAAACAGCTGCCTTCTCCTTTGAATCACTAAACAGCCGCAATTTCCTTTAAATCACTAAACAGTTGCCTTCTCCTTTAAATCACTAAAGAGCCGCCATTTCATTCAAATCACTAAACAGCTGTCATCTCCTTTAAATCACTAAACAACCGCCTTTTTATTCAAATCACTAAACAGCTGTCATCTCCTTTAAATCACTAAACAGCAGCCATTTCCTTTAAATCACTAAACAGCTGCCTTCTCCTTTAAATCACTAAACAGCCGCCATTTCCTTTAAATCACCATTTGCCTTCTCCTTTAAATCACTAAACAGCTGTCATTTCATTTAAATCACTAAACAGTCATCTCCTTTAAATTTCCTTTTTATTCAAATCACTAAACAGCTGTCATCTCCTTTAAATCACTAAACAGCAGCCATTTCCTTTAAATCACTAAACAGCTGCCTTCTCCTTTAAATCACTAAACAGCCGCCATTTCCTTTAAATCACTAAACAGCTGTCATTTCTTTAAATCACTAAACAGCCGCCATTTCCCCAAATCACTAAACAGCTGCCTTCTCCTTTAAATCACTAAACAGCCGCCATTTCCTTTAAATCACTAAACAGCTGTCATCTCCTTTAAATCACAAACCTACATCTACAAAAAAGTTACAAAAGCCTTCAGAGTACTATTGTGAATCCCAACCTTAACTTTGTCTATTCATGTGTAGAAGTAAAGGATAAATTTTCCTTCTTTACAGCTACGCCAGAAACATATCAATTACTTCTAGGCACACCTGAGATGCATTCTTTGATTTCCCATATGCATGGAAACAAATCACATAAAAAAAAACATTTTACCGATACCATGCAATAATGGTGTACCTGTATTCAACAATAAATAACACATGACTTCCATCTTGAAAGGTAAACTTTGAGAATACAGGTTCCTTTATGAACAACTTATCACCATTATTCATAAATATAACTTGAATAAAATGCATTTTAAAAATGAAAAAAAGCATATGCAATAATACTTGGTTCATATTTGGATACATTTTAATAGTCAACTGAATACATTGTAATGAGGAGATGTTGGAACAGAATTGCACATTAAACCCCAAAGAATCAAAATATACATTTACATCAATAATTGCTACGCAGCCTAAGACAGTAGTGATTATCAGTTACACTGAAGACTCTTAAAATAACAAACAGACAAAATATCTGGAATTGTAAAATAAACAGCCCATTTCCTTAACACATTAACCACTATGAGTACAACTGAGTTGTAACTGTGAATACTGTAAGAATACCAATACAATAAACTTTAAACAATCAGTAACGATAAATATAACTTAATTTTCAAATAAGCTGACTAAAATTCGATATTTCCACTGTTTTCTGGAACCACATTTGTAAATTTTCATGAAATAAAGTGAGAAAATATGTAAACTAAATAGTCTCACATCATTTTGACGAAGAAATTTTTACTTACGAAAAGCGCAATGACCTGGAAGTGGGAACTATGAAACCCTACCACAGGTTTTGTTTTGTACACATTTCTCACAAAGTACCTCGTTACAAACAAATGCTGTGATTCTGCTCAACCTTCCATACAACCCAAAAGATAACATGCTCAACAAGAATTTGGAATAAAACAAGATGAAGTTGATTTAGTTCATTCTCAATTATTTTCTTTCTTCTACTGATGCTCTTGAAATAAAATTGGTTGTTTTAAATATCATCCTGTCATTTCTTCTTGGTTGTTTCTGTCTTTGTTTCTTGAGGCTGTGGGGTAAAAAGAACACAGTTAATTGTATCCAAGTTAACACTGATTGATTGATTTATGATCCTTGTCAGCCATAATGGGGAGCTATCACCACATACACCCACCCTTATGTGAACATCTCGATCCATTTAACATTCATGAAGTGTGTGTTTCCACAAATGATTGGTTACAAACTTTTACAGAATATGGGGAACACATGTTGGGTGATTAGAGGGCAGTCTAGATAGATAAGTTTGATTGACAGTTGTCCTCTGTAAGTATGTAGTGGCAGGCAAGAATCATTGAGTAAGAAGTATGAGAGAAATGGGTGTGGCTTCTCCTTAGGTGTGTGAAGATGATTTCGTCTGGCAAGGAGAATGGTGGATGGTGGGTTGTGTGATACAGCTGGTTAGTGGGTTGTGTGATACAAGCGGGATAGTGGGTTGTGTGATACAGCGGGTTAATGGATGGTGGGTTGTGTGATACAGCAGGTTAGTGGATGGTGGGTTGTGTGATACAGCTGGTTAGTGGGTTGTGTGATACAGCGGGTTAATGGATGGTGGGTTGTGTGATACAGCGGGTTAATGGATGGTGGGTTGTGTGATACAGCAGGTTAGTGGATGGTGGGTTGTGTGATACAGCTGGTTAGTGGGTTGTGTGATACAACGGGTTAATGGATGGTGGGTTGTGTGATACAGCAGGTTAGTGGATGGTGGGTTGTGTGATACAGCGGGTTAATGGATGGTGGGTTGTGTGATACAGCAGGTTAGTGGATGGTGGGTTGTGTGATACAGCGGGTTAGTGGATGGTGGGTTGTGTGATACAGCGGGTTAGTGGATGGTGGGTTGTGTGATACAGCGGGTTAATGGATGGTGGGTTGTGTGATACAGCAGGTTAGTGGATGGTGGGTTGTGTGATACAGCGGGTTAGTGGATGGTGGGTTGTGTGATACAGCGGGTTAATGGATGGTGGGTTGTGTGATACAGCAGGTTAGTGGATGGTGGGTTGTGTGATACAGCGGGTTAGTGGATGGTGGGTTGTGTGATACAGCGGGTTAATGGATGGTGGGTTGTGTGATACAGCAGGTTAGTGGATGGTGGGTTGTGTGATACAGCGGGTTAGTGGATGGTGGGTTGTAAGGTACAGCGGGTTAGTGGATGGTGGGTTGTCTGATACAGCGGGTTAGTGGATGGTGGGTTGTGTGATACAGCGGGTTAGTGGATGGTGGGTTGTCTGATACAGCTGGTTGGTGGATAGTGGGTTGATGAATACAGCTGGTTAATGGATGGTGAGTTGATGGATACAGCAGGTTAGTGGATGGTGGGTTGTCTGATACAGCGGGTTAGTGGATGGTGGGTTGTGTGATACAGCGGGTTAGTGGATGGTGGATTGATGTATATAGCGGGTTAGTGGATGGTGAGTTAATGGATACAGCGGGTTAGTGGATGGTGGATTGATGTATACAGCGGGTTAGTGGATGGTGAGTTGATGGATACAGCGGGTTAGTGGATGGTGGGTTGATGGATACAGCTGGTTAGTGGATGGTGGGTTGATGGATACAGCTGGTTAGTGGATGGTGGGTTGATGTATACAGCTGGTTAGTGGATGGTGGGTTGTCTTATACAGTGGGTTAGTGGATGGTGGGTTGATAGATACAGCGGGTAAGTGGATGGTGAGTTGATGGATACAGCGGGTTAGTGGATGGTGGGTTGATGTATACAGCGGGTTAGTGAATGGTGAGTTGATGGATACATCGGGTTGGTGGATGGTGGGTTGATGTATATAGCGGGTTAGTGGATGGTGGCTTGAAGGATATAACGGTAGTTGTTCTAATTTAAAAAACTTTATTTAACATCTTCTGAATTTCTGATATCTTTCCATTAACTTTCAACTTTGTGTGTGGCATAGTTCTTTATGACCACTATGCTAGCTCAATTAGACCAAATGATATCTGACAGCCTTCTCACTCACGAATGCACATTGGATCCCTCCATGCAGTAATGAGCTTGCGGATTGGAGAACTGCTCATCTTCATAGAACAAATTAAAATGGTACTCATCCTTAAAGGGACATTCCTGTTCATTTTCATTCTCAAGTATATGATAGAGGACTATTAAACACAAGACAAACAAATCATGATATCACAAATTTGTCAGTTTAGGAGTTATTGCATTTTGAAAATTGCTCAAGGGTGCTGAAAAGTGACCTCACAGAGTAGTGTGATGTCATAAAAGGAAATCTAAGAACAATTTTGTGTATTTCTTTCAAAATTAATTGCCCTAAATAATTGGAAGCATTTTTTCAAATTATTGAGATGGGTGTAACAAGTACTTTATAAGTACATGCTTTTCCCATCTTCTCATGAACCTTATACTTTAAGTATAAGAAATACATTTTTTGTTCTTTAGAATTACATAAGAAGTGTCTCGGATCTGCCTTTGTGACATCACATTGTACACTGTGAGGTCACACTGATGAAATTGTTGAAATGTAATAACTCCAAAATGAAATAAGATATCAACATGATTATTATACCAATTTCTTTCTTTAATAGTCCTCTATCATATATGTGTATATATATATATATATATATATATATATATATATATATATATATATATATATATATATATATATATATATATATATATATATATATATATATATATAAATGTATATATATATATATATATATATATATATATATATATATATATATATATATATATATACATATATATATATATATATATACATATATATATATATATATATATATATATATATATATATATATATATATAATGAAAAATCATGGGAATATTCCCTTGAGCATAAACACCATTCATTCACCAGAACTGAAGGGTGGGAACCTCTTAATTTCAGAACGTGACAACAACTTCATGAATAGGTGTTTGAACTCGTGGATGCATACTTACATCTTTTGATCAACATATTTCAAAAACTTGAAAAGCTGTAATACTCAGCTTTGCATAATATCAGATACAACAATCCCTTAATTGCTTCTTCATGCTTTTCTATCTTCCAAGTTTGATTGAGTAATTTCTGACCATATTGCCATTGTCAAATTTTCAAAATTAGAAATACAAAGAATACAATTTTTCAAGTCATCAGCTTTACTCATGTTTAATCTCAAGCTTTCAGAATTGTCATAGCACCTTAGGCAAAACTTTGAAGTGTAATCAAAAATTATTCCAATTTTTCTATAAACTTACTGGGAGAATTGAGAATGAACATGTGAGATCTTCGGTGACTATCATAACACCGGCAGCATTGTCAAACTCTCCGCAGTAATTGGGAGCGCTGAATAACGTAACAAGTTTCCTCTTCTGGAAAAATTGGTAACCATCTTCAACTACCTGTAAATATGAAACAGAATGGAACTTTAATAGATATGATAAAAACTTTTAAAGTAAATCAAATATTTCAAATTTCTGACCACAGAATAACTGTTGCTTCTTAGGGAATTTAAAGGATTAGCCAAATAGTTAGATGTCTCAACCTTGTGTGGTAGAGGACAAAAATACAAAGTTATGAAGAAACTGCTAAGATATCATGTTCTCTTGATAAAGGTGCTGCCTGGTTGTTATACTGCTGTATAGTGTCTACTGTATTGAAAAATAATCTACCTTTTTTTCCTAACTGATCATGAAATTCTACAAAATTTTATTCATATGAGGTTGTGATGTTTCTGATACCAATCATTTCTACAAAATTCTATCAAAAATTTCACACTGAATTTATTTCCTTAACCCTTACTCTCCCGGCGTCATGGTGACCGTGACAGTTACGATCCATTTTACAAAAATTGTTTTGAGTACCTTCCCAAAATCCTGTAGAGCTGCAAATAAGTTCATTCAAACCAGATTGAATAGATCTTTCATAATATGGTTATTTTGTTGGGGGCTTATATTGAAATGTTTTGAATAAAATCGTTACAAAAAAGTGCATTTTTAAAAAAAACGGCATTTTTTTTTTTTGAAAGACGAATGTTATACATGAATATTTTTTCTATTTTGTTTTCTTCAGGTAAAGTATAAAGATAGTTTGAATTGTTGGTTGCTACACGATTTTTACTTGTACTTGGTCAATGTTTGTGTTTTTTTGGAGAAAATATGCCAAAATTTGTGATTTCGGGCCATTTTGGACCTTTTTTGATCAAAAAATTATAAAAAATGGCCCAAATATTGTATTGGAATTTTTAAAATCTCTACGGGTAGTGGAGAAATAGATCGTTCAGACGAACTATTACAATAACAGATGCACCCCCTCTACTTGCCTAAAAGGTCTCTGATGATGACGTCAATTTGCGTCTTTTTTTTTCTCGCACATTCGACATCACAAAATGGCGAGATACAAGTTACAACGTCGAACGTGCCTTCCGACTCCTATGTTTTCTTCAGAATAATGATGACTCAGAGGGGTCGGAAGGTACTTCTGATGAAGAAGATGTACCAGAACTCGACCAGATTGAGGAAGAGGAGAATATAGAGCCTGCTGAGATGGATAGTGATCTGTTCCAAATTACGGAGTTGGTGAGTGTTTTTTCCAAAAATAGCGAAATTACTACATTGTAAATGTGTAGTAATAAAATAAGGCTTATAGAATTATAATGATAAATTAGCAGGGATTTTTTGCTTGTTACGAGAAACAAGTAAAAGAGACACTAAAATCACATATAAAAAAAAGGATTTAGGTCCTTTCTATAATAGCCCGGATGAAACAAATGAAAGCTGAACCCCAATAATAACATTTCTAAATGGACTGAAATATATGTATTTCCCAATGGCAAAATTGTAAATTTAGGCCTACTGAAATATGTGTATTCCCAATTTCACAAAATCCAAGTTCCATTATTTCAGGGGCCGAAATCACAATTTTATGGGGGAAAGTGGAGTAGGGGTCCCATGTTAGGGCAAAATACACATGTTGGGGGTGCCCCAGGCCCATTTAGAGGAAAATGCTTGTATATAGGCCTAGTACCGGTACATTATTTTGATGCCCCATTTTTTGGGACCATGATTCTTTTCCCCTCCCCCTGGCTATGCCACTGTTGTGGTGATGACTAGATCGATAAAACAAACATTTTGGACCCCTGTATGTACACCCGGGCTTCCCGGCTGTAAAAGTCTGTCCCCACGGTTACCACAAAATTGTGGGGCAGGTTAAAACCACAATAACATGTTATGCGATAACATGTTATGCGTATCTTGAAGAGGACGAGCCGCCCGCTACTAGAAACCACAATAACATGTTATGCGATAACATGTTATGCGATCTTTATGTTATGCGATAACATGTTATGCGATAACATGTTATGCGATAACATGTTATGCGATAACATGTTATGCGATAACATGTTATGCGATAACATGTTATGCGATATGCATGTTGATAACATGTTATCGATAACAGAGGACGAGATAACATGCCCGCTAACTCCCCAACCCAAGAGGAAGAGGGACAGACCGTTGAAGATGAGCCCAGGCCCCTCTTCCAGGCCTTCCGCTGCAGTCTCGCCACCATCACCACTCAAAGAATATCCGACTGCAGCGGAAAAAGCTGCCTTCAAAACCAAGGAGGAAGAGCGGGAACGCTCGGCTGCAGGAGATACAACGGTCGAAGGTCATCCCTGCAGCCGATAAAGACTATCATCTGTGGGAAGTACTGGTGGAGAGTGACCGGGATCGACCACGAGGTCTTGGTAACTGGTTATGGGAAGACCAAACTAAAGTAAGTTGAATAAATATAGTTGAATTCTTTTTTTTTTTTTTTTTTTAATTCTATTTGCAGCAACAAGATATAGCAGAAGACTTTACAAATTTGGACCTTTTCAGCAAACATTTCTTATGAATTCGATGTGGAATGAACAGAAGTAAGTGTTCAATAGATAATCAGCATAGTCTATCAACATAAAAGTAGCTGTGAAGCTTGTAATGGCTGAAATTGGGTCAGAAATAAACAGAAAACACTTTCGTGCATAATAAATGAGGTGAATGACCTAATTTGCATATCATTTGCATAATTTCTTATTTAATTTTTTGCAAATGATGATGTAAACATCTTGTTTTTCTGCATTCTATTAGTTTTGGACATCATAGAAGGGGAAAATGCATTTTTTTTGGAAAATTTAGTGCCATACAATATTAGATAAATTATTCACAGAATCGGGGGATAATTTTTAGGTCAAAATGTACCAAATTTTTCATATTTGCGTCATTTTTTTTCTTCTGATTCCTAAAAATCCATGAATAGTATCAAATGAAAGGTCTTTCCAAGGACGATTCAGAAATTCTATCCGTATTTTTCTGCTATTTAGCCACAAGGCACAAGCGTGTCATAAAGATAGAATGTTTGGAGACCTAATATGATAATTCAATGACCTAATCTGCATATTTGAGTTCGGAAATATGCACATTTTTGGAAAGTTCAACATGTTAGCTTTCATAAAAGTCGAACTTGTTTTGGTACAAATGGAACAGAAAGTGCTGAAAAAATCATCTTTCCAAAAATTTCAGAAATAGCTTATTCTATTTTTGGAACCTTGGGAGAGTAAGGGTTAATAGAAAGATATATTTGAATAATTTGTACACCAATTATTCCTTGTACTATCCTCATGAGATGACCATGCTTATCTTTTACACTCTCTTGCTCTTGATTTCTGTTAAAGGTTAAAGTATCTGCTTTAATCACACACCCCTGATCCCCTTTCTGCTGACTTATATCTTTCACCCCCGATCCACTTCCTGCTGACTTGTATCTTTCACCCATGTCCCTTTCTGCTGACTTATATCTTTCACCCTGATATCTTTCACCCCTGATCCCCTTCCTGCTGACTTGTATTTTTCACCCCTGATCCCCTTCCTGCTGACTTGTATCTTTCACCCCGATCCCCTTCCTGCTGACTTGTATCTTTCACCCCGATCCCCTTCCTGCTGACTTGTATCTTTCACCTTGATCCCCTTCCTGCTGACTTGTATCTTTCACCCCTGATCCCCTTCCTGCTGACTTGTATCTTTCACCCCTGATCCCCTTCCTGCTGACTTGTATCTTTCACCCCTGATCCCCTTCCTGCTGACTTGTATCTTTCATCCCTGATCCCCTTCCTGCTGACTTGTGTCTTTCACCCCTGATCCCCTTCCTGCTGACTTGTATCTTTCACCCCTGATCCCCTTCCTGCTGACTTGTATCTTTCACCCCGATCCCCTTCCTGCTGATTTGTATCTTTCACCCCCGATCCCTTCCTACTGACTTGTATCTTTCACTTCCCTGATCCCTTCCTGCTGACTTGTATCTTTCACCCCGATCCCCTTCCTGCTGACTTGTATCTTTCATCCCTGATCCACTTCCTGCTGACTTGTATCTTTCACCCTGATATTTTTCACCCCTGATCCCTATCTGCTGACTTGTATCTTTCACCCCTGATCCCCTTCCTGCTGACATGTATCTTTCACCCCTGATCCCCTTCCTGCTGACATGTATCTTTCACCCGATCCCCTTCCTGCTGACTTGTATCTTTCACCCGATCCCCTTCCTGCTGACTTGTATCTTTCATCCCTGATCCCCTTCCTGCTGACTTGTGTCTTTCACCCCTGATCCCCTTCCTACTGACTTGTATCTTTCACTGCTGATCCCCTTCCTGCTGACTTGTATCTTTCACTGCTGATCCCCTTCCTGCTGACTTGTATCTTTCACCCTGATCCCCTTCCTGCTGACTTGTATCTTTCACCCCTGATCCCCTTCCTGCTGACTTGTATCTTTCACCCTGATCCCCTTCCTGCTGACTTGTATCTTTCACCCCTGATCCCCTTCCTGCTGACTTGTATCTTTCACCCCTGATCCCCTTCCTGCTGACTTGTATCTTTCAATCCCCTGATCCCTTCCTGCTGACTTGTATCTACCACCCCTGATCCCCTTCCTGCTGACTTGTATCTTTCACCGCTGATCCCTTCCTGCTGACTCATATCTTTCACCCCTAAACACCTTCCTGCTGACTTTTTTCTTTCACCCCTGATCCCCTTCCTGCTGACTTGTATCTTTCACCCCTGATCCCCTTCCTGCTGATTTGTATCTTTCACCCCCCAATCCCCTTCCTGCTGACTTGTATCTTTTACCCCTGATCCCCTTCCTGCTGACTTGTATCTTTCATCCCTGATATCTTTCACCCCTGATCCACTTCCTGCTGACTTGTATCTTTCACCCCTGTCCCTTCCTGCTGACTTGTATCTTTCACCCTGATATCTTTCACCCCTGATCCCCTTCCTGCTGACTTGTATTTTTCACTGCTGATCCCTTTCTGCTGACTTATATCTTTCACCCCTGATCCCCTTCCTGCTAAATTGTATCTTTTACCCTAGATTCCCTTTCTGCTGACCTGTATCTTTCACCCCCGATCCCCTTCCTGCTGACTTATCTTTCACCCCTGATCCCATTCCTGCTAACTTGTATCTTTCACCCCTGATCCACTTCCTGCTGACTTGTATCTTTCACCCCTGTCCCTTCCTGCTGACTAATATCTTTCACCGCTGATCCCCTTCCTGCTGACTTATCTTTCACCCCTGATCCCTATCTGCTGACTTGTATCTTTCACCCCTGATCCCCTTCCTGCTGACTTGTATCTTTCACCCCTGATCCCCTTCCTGCTGACTTGTATCTTTCACCCCTGATTCCCTTCCTGCTGACTTGTATCTTTCACCCCTGATCCCCTTCCTGCTGACTTATATCTTTCACCCCTGATCCCCTTCCTGCTGACTCTTTCACCACTGCGACATCATCCCTTCCAGGCAATTTACATTTGTTTTAAAATTACACAGCACACCATCTAATGATTTTTTATCAAGGTCTAATGACATCTCACCTGATCATTAAATGAATTTATTTAGTTGTCTTGCATGAGGTAGCACAGAACTAATTAGGTATTACTCTGCCAGTGCAAAATGAGCATCCCCAGAGAAAAGGCTAATGAAATATTTTTCAGAGGTTCAACATTTTAGAAATGGTAGAGAAGGGATGGGTCGTTACTATGCATGTCCATATTAGACAAGATCTGCTTCACAAAAAAAATTCGTGAGAATTAATTTACCACGGATCCATACCAATATCTGGGTCATTCAACAAGGGTGCATAATACCTTTTCCTTAAGCCTAAAAAAAAGACAGAAACCTCTGGTGAGCCCCTATTGAAATTACTCTCATCCCAAAAATAATGCACAGTACTTTTCAAAAAAAGTAATATAAAATATCCCAACTCTTTGGCGTTCTGGTAAGAAAAGGACCCCCAAATTGACTCTTTGATCGTATAGGTTTCAATGGTGCAAATAATGACTTCTATACTACCATTAGGTCACTCTTGCTAGTCTGATGCATCCTGCTGAACCAACAAAATTGCTACATACTCTAATACTGAAGTTTTGTTATTTGGCTAATGTTTTAGTGTATAAAAGGTATATAGAAAACCTTTTAATAGACTTCAATTCTCAAAATGTTTTTTGTGAACAAAATATAGATGATTTGTGAAAGAGGGACAAGACGTAGGTAATGACAGACACAGCAGGACAGACACAGCAGAACACTCCCCCCCCCCTCCTCCCTCACTCTGTAAAACTTAACTAAGGTCCTGATGACTGATAAAGAACTAGTAAAACCTAAATGAAGAAAGGACTTATCAAAATTGATTCTTTTGTGTCAAACTATGATCCAGCTTTCTGCTTCAATTGTTTGTGCCAAGTCATTTCTAGTCTTTAAGAGAAAGTGCCTAGTTAGAGACAAGTTACATCCATCAACCATTATAAAATAATATAATCTACTTTTATGAAAAAGGGGCATGCTTTATTTGGCAGCAAATTTTACACAAATTTTGCTTTCACTTATAGTTCCCTGAAAAAAATACATGGCATCTATATTCTTGTGGCTGCTAGATGTAGCTAACTTTTATGGGCAGAGAATTTAAATGGTACAGCTCATCTGTGGGAGAATCATAATCACCTTAGTTATCTGCAGTTAATGCCTGCTATAATGAAAGCTGCACCATGCACATTTGAAAGTAACTGATATTTCTTAGTTCCTTCCTTCTTCAATATTAAGACCCACTTTAAGTACGATGAAGATAACCACACTTTAACTATGAAAACATGTGCAACCAACGCAGAGCACCCAATTGATATATGATAAAATACCTTCTAACTCACCTGTTCAATAAATAAGTTTCATGCTTCATAAAGAATTGATTTAAATACTTTTAACAAACATCTGTAAAAGCAGTAAACTAGAAAGGTAAATACCATCATGGTTCGCATGCCCATGCAAATTGACACCCATTCAATTATAAAAATGGCATCTCACACTAAGTTCTACATGGCATCCCATTCCCACATGGCATCCCATTCCCACATGGCATCCCATTCCCACATGGCATCCCATTCCCACATGGCATCCCATTCCCACATGGCATCCCATTCCCACATGGCATCCCATTCCCACATGGCATCCCATTCCCACATGGCATCCCATTCCCACATGGCATCCCATTCCCACATGGCATCCCATTCCCACATGGCATCCCATTCCCAAATGGCATCCCATTCCCACATGGCATTCCACCTTATCTCCCATATGACATCCCACCCCATGTCCCACATGACATCCCATCCCTTGTCCCACATGGCATCCTACCCCATGTCCCACATGACATCCCATCTCATCCCTTGTCCCACATGGAATTCCACCATATGTCCCACATGGCATCCCATGCCTTGTCCCACATGGCACTTCACCATATCTCCCACATGGCATTCCACCATATAGTATGTCTCACATAGCACTCCACTATATTTCCCACATGACATTCCACCATATGTTTCACATGGCGTCCCACCTTATGACCCACATGGCATTCCACCCTATGACCCACATGGATCCCATCCTACATGTAAGTCCCACATTAATCCAACCATATGTAGCACATAACATCCTCACTATGTCTCAAAAGGCATCCCTCCCTGTGTCCCACATGACATCTCTCCCTGTGTCCCACATCAGTGGCTTCCCAACTGATGTCCCACATGGCATCCTACCTTATGTCCCACCATATGTTCCACATGGTATCCCTCCCAATGTCCCAATGACATCCTACTTTATGTCCTACATGGCATCATATCCCATGTCCCCATACCCTATGTCCCACATAGCCTCCTACCCTATGTCACACATGGCATCCCAACCTATGTCACTGTATTACTTGTGGCATCCCACCCCATGTCCCACATGGCATCCCACCCCATGTCTCACATGGCATCCCACCCCATGTCCCACATGGCATCCCACCCCATGTCCCACATGGCATCCCACCCCATGTCCCTCATGGCATCCCATCCTAATGCATTCCACCCTATGTCCCACATGGCATTCCACCATATTCCACATGGCATCCCACCCAATGTCCCACAAGGCATCCCACCCAATGTCCCACATGGCATCCCACCCCATGTCCCACATGGCATCCCACCCCATGTCCCACATGGCATCCCATCCCATGTCCCACATGACATCTCATAGGCTCCATAAGTAGTCTCATCCTAGCTATCAGTCCCTGATTGAGCATACTATGTACGAAAGTGTCAGTTTATATAATAACTCATATGCAAATGCCTGTTGATTAAGAAAAAAAGGCGGAGTCAAATAAATATGCCTGCTATAGCCCTTGGTGTATACCACAAGGTATATATTATATCATATGTCCCGCATGGCCCCCATCCATGTCCCATATGGCATCCTTCCTCTATGTCCATATGCAGTCACATCCTGTCACACTCCCTGACTGAGCATACTAAATAAAACAAGTCTGGTCAGTTCATATACTGTAAGCAACTTTATGCAAATGACCACAATAATAAAAACAGAGTTTAATAATCATGCCTGATACAAGTTGGTGCCCAAATATTTTTAAGAATTTGAAATCTCCAGTGCTACAAGAGAGACGCTTGAGGATCTCTGAAGAATATTGGAAAATTATATCATTTTACAGTTATCTTCTAAGAAAATAACAAATGTTTTGTAGACTTTTGAAATCAATCTGTCTTGTGTCTCTGAAAAACTAACACATATTGTAAGGTAATTCTAACCTTCCATAAGAACATCTGAAGAAAATCTAACTTTTTTGAAGGTTTACCATTTTGTGAAGAGTTCTCAAAAAAACTTTATCATTTCTGAGGAAATCTCAGGAAAAACTGTGGACGGCCGGACAGACAGTTGGACAGATGAAATCGCCATTACATAGGTTTGCATTATGCTTCGCATGCTCACCAAAAAGGTAACTGTAAGTCTATCAAATTAAATCAATTAAATTTCAAGTGAAGCAACAATTCTGACGAAAAACTTATATTTCCAAAAAATTGCCCACATTGTTTCAAAGAATGGTGAGATATTGTGATGGCTTGTCTGGAATTTCCAGACAGACTAATCACATGCTAAATACAGGATACAGTTTGATGTAAGAAAGATTGGGAAAATCTGAATATGAGAAGGTGTGCTGTGAAGTGGATGAATGCAGATAAGTGTCCTGTAAATAAGGATTTTTCTTCCAGTAAATTGGTGAGAAGTTCAAAAGTATATGCTGCATATGAAGAAAAAAAATGAAGGAACGTAACTGTACATGTGTTTTAAATGTTCCAGTCAGAATCCAGGATAGGTTAACAGCTCCTAATGCAGTCAAGGGGCAAAGCGGGAAAGAAGCGGGAAAGTATTTCAGATTCATCTTCTCCTGATATAAAATGGTTATAAACTAGTGGGAAAGTATTTCAGATTCATCTTCTCCAGATATAAAATGGTTATAAACTAGCGGGAAAGTATTTCAGATTCATCTTCTTCTGATATAAAATGGTTATAAACTAGCGGGAAAGTATTTCAGATTCATCTTCTCCTGATATAAAATGGTTATAAACTAGCAGGAAAGTATTTTAGATTCATCTTCTCCTGATATAAAATGGTTATAAACTAGCTGAAAAGTATTTCAGATTCATCTTCTCCTGATATAAAATGGTTATAAACTAGTGGGAAAGTATTTCATCTTCATCTTCTCCTGATATAAAATGGTTATAAACTAGCGGGAAAGTATTTCAGATTCATCTTCTCCTGATATAAAATGGTTATAAACTAGCGGGAAAGTATTTCAGATTCATCTTCTCCTTATATAAAATGGTTATTAACTAGCGAGAACATTAAGAATTTTTGGCCCTTAGACCCCTCCAACCTGACACCCCCGATTTTCTCAAAATCAGGGATAATCTACACCATTCAACCCGAGAGACTCTTCACACTTCATTGACTAGCATCCAGCTATTGTTACACCATACACAACACAGGGGTAATCTATACCTTCTTATCTGATAAGATCTTCATAGTCTATTAACAGTTCACTTGTTAGCAACCAGCTACTGTTACACTGTACACAATTGGTCATTCATCTTATGTAGCTTGTACATAACTGCTGTTCAGTGATACAAATCAGATTAGTCCTAGGCAGAGCCTAAATAAAAAATATACATTATATGCTTGGGAGGACTTTGTGCAAAACATATGAATGATTGATGGACCATTCTTCATAAGGATGGTTATTTCATCATGAAAGTATTTTAGATTCACCTTCTCCTGATATAAAATGGTTATAAACTAGCGAGAAAGTATTTCAGATTCATCTTCTTCTGATATAAAATGGTTATAAACTAGCTGAAAAGTATTTCAGATTCATCTTCTCCTGATATAGAATGGTTATAAACTAGCGAGAAAGTATTTCAGATTCATCTTCTCCTGGTATAAAATGGTTATAAACCAGCGGGAAAGTATTTCAGATTCATCTTCTCCTGTTATAAAATGGTTATAAACTAGCGGAAAAGTATTTCAGATTCATCTTCTTCTGGTATAAAATGGTTATAAACCAGCGGGAAAGTATTTCAGATTCATCTTCTCCTGTTATAAAATGGTTATAAACTAGCGAGAAAGTATTTCAGATTCATCTTCTCCTGATATAAAATGGTTATAAACTAGCTGAAAAGTATTTCAGATTCATCTTCTCCTGATATAAAATGGTTATAAACTAGCGGAAAAGTATTTCAGATTCATCTTCTCCTGGTATAAAATGGTTATAAACCAGCGGAAAAGTATTTCAGATTCATCTTCTCCTGATATAAAATGGTTATAAACTAGCGAGAAAGTATTTCAGATTCATCTTCTCCTGATATAAAATGGTTATAAACTAGCGGAAAAGTATTTCAGATTCATCTTCTCCTGATATAAAATGGTTATAAACTAGCGGAAAAGTATTTCAGATTCATCTTCTCCTGGAATAAAATGGTTATAAACCAGCGGAAAAGTATTTCAGATTCATCTTCTCCTGATATAAAATGGTTATAAACTAGCAGGGAAAGTATTTCAGATTCATCTTCTCCTGTTATAAAATGGTTATAAACTAGTGGGAAAGTATTTCAGATTCATCTTCTCCTGATATAAAATGGTTATAAACTAGCGAGAAAGTATTTCAGATTCATCTTCTCCTGATATAAAATGGTTATAAACTAGCGAGAAAGTATTTCAGATTCATCTTCTGATATAAAATGGTTATAAACTAGTGGGAAAGTATTTCAGATTCATCTTCTCCTGATATAAAATGGTTATAAACTAGCTGAAAAGTATTTCAGATTCATCTTCTCCTGATATAAACTAGCGAGAAAGTATTTCAGATTCATCTTCTCCTGATATAAAATGGTTATAAACTAGCGAGAAAGTATTTCAGATTCATCTTCTCCTGATATAAAATGGTTATAAACTAGCGGAAAAGTATTTCAGATTCATCTTCTCCTGGTATAAAATGGTTATAAACCAGCGGAAAATATTTCAGATTCATCTCCTCCTGATATAAAATAGCAGGGAAAGTATTTCAGATTCATCTTCTGATATAAAATGGTTATAAACTAGTGGGAAAGTATTTCAGATTCATCTTCTCCTGATATAAAATGGTTATAAACTAGCAGGAAAGTATTTCAGATTCATCTTCTGATATAAAATGGTTATAAACTAGTGGGAAAGTATTTCAGATTCATCTTCTCCTGATATAAAATGGTTATAAACTAGCAGGAAAGTATTTCAGATTCATCTTCTTCTGATATAAAATGGTTATAAACTAGCTGAAAAGTATTTCAGATTCATCTTCTCCTGATATAGAATGGTTATAAACTAGCGAGAAAGTATTTCAGATTCATCTTCTCCTAAAATAAAATGGTTATAAACTAGCGCGAAAGTATTTCAGATTCATCTTCTGATATAAAATCGTTATAAACTAGTGGGAAAGTATTTCAGATTCATCTTCTCCTAATATAAAATGGTTATAAACTAGCGCGAAAGTATTTCAGATTCATCTTCTTCTGATATAAAATGGTCATAAACTAGCGGAAAAGTATTTCAGATTCATCTTCTCCTGATATAGAATGGTTATACTAGCGGGAAAGTATTTCAGATTCTTCTTCTCCTGATATAAAATGCTTATAAACTAGCGGAAAAGTATTTCAGATTCATCTTCTCCTGATATAAAATGATTATAAACTAGCAGGAAAGTAGTTCAGATTAATCTTCTGATATAAAATGGTTATAAACTAGTGGGAAAGTATTTCAGATTCATCTTCTCCTGATATAGAATGGTTATAAACTAGCGGGACAGTATTTCAGATTCTTCTTCTCCTGATATAAAATGCTTATAAACTAGCAGGAAAGTATTTCAGATTCATCTTCTCCTGATATAAAATGCTTATAAACTAGATAATCCCAAGAAAAACCTTTAAGTGCCAAACATCCTGAATTGAGAGAAAATCCTGAATCAAGGGAAAACCATGACAACCTACATCCCTGTGGATCAAGGACCAGAGAAATAGATTGGTTAAAAATTGATTAAGAACCTGGAGGAAAATAACAACTTTCTTCAAAAATGACTTTTACAGATTTTAAAATGTTGTTTTAACAAATCAAAACCAAAAACTTCCAGGGAGAACGAATAATTTATTCGATTACTGCATGAATGGTTCAAGTCTTGGTTGTGTTGATCAAGAAAGGGATCTAGGTGTTGTCATTACTAGCAATCTAAAGCCTTCTCAACAGTGTGCTTTAGCAGCTGCAAGGCAAATAGGATGCTTGGTTTGATTAGAAGAACTTTTGTTTTCTGGGTAGAGTTTGTTCCTAATTTGTATAAGCAGTGCCAGGCCTCACCTTGAGTATACTATTCAGGCTTGGAGTCCCTTTTTTAATGAGAAGGATCAGTTCATTTTGGAACAGGTTCAGCGAAGAGCCACTGGATTTGTTCCCAAAGTAAGGAATCTCTCTTATGAATCTATATTGCAAATTCTTGGTTTGATCACGCTTGAGTTGAGAAGAGTATGTGGCGATATGATTCAGGTTTTTAAATTCCAATCTGGTAGTGATGCTTTGACTTCCTGTTATTTCTTGCATGTTTCAGCTAATCCTCATGTGACACATGGTAACAGTTTGAAGTTGACCAAAGAGTTCTCATGGATAGATATTTGGCATTTTAGCTTTTCGCAATGAGTTATTAATGAGTGGAATGGTTTGCCTGAGTGGGTAGTTAGCTCCAATTCTGTTCACAATTTCAAGGTCAACATTGATAAGTTCTTTACTGACTCTGTGAGTCTTCAAATTTTTTGTTTTGTGTTGGTGGTGTTAGTTTGGGCTTTTTATGGGGTTACTAAGCCTCGTTAATAGCCAATTCACCAAATTCTAATTTGGTACTTGACACCTACTTCCACATCAGACTTGAGTTATATGAGAAGTAGTTTAATGGATCCATTGGCGAGGGAAATGTGATCCTAATTGCTTGTAGTTTAAGAATAAGAAGATAAAAAGATGAACAGAGATGGTTATATATCAGCTCATGACTTGCGGTGTAACTGTTAAATATCTGAAGTCATAGAACAAGTACCAATCTGTCAGGAATTGGAGAATATATGTATTGGGTAGTCTTCAGACATAACTTAGAATGCGACCTAATGTTAAGGGTCAAGACAGGATGAACTTTGTCTCCCATGCTAACAACTACAATCACAAATATCACAAATATTAGAGCAAAAGACTGATCCTAGACCGCAAAAAAAATTGAAATAATTTTCAGATATAAATAAACTACATAACTTTTGGCAACATTTTAAATGTTGTAATGACATGGGAATGTTCCTTTTATAAGTTAAGCACTCAGTAAAATTTTCTACACATCCCCCCTACTTTTTTTTATGTAGATATATTGCTCCTATGAATCGTGCTATGAGCCTATTACAGTGCTTACCGTATTCGATGTAATAAGCGCCTGGGAACTTTTTGAAAATATAATTGCACCATTTTTTATGCCCAAAGATCTGTCCTAATATTCAAAGGGCCTATGCCCTGGGTCGTAAACAGTGTGCTATTCGAACTGCAGTGTGTGAACTAATTCTATATTAGCCCCACAGTAATGACCACAAAAAAACATAATAAAAATTATGCAAAATAAGCAAATAATGTGACAAAACTTAAATTAAGTCTTCAAATTAATCAAATAAATTATCTTATCAGTCAAAAAATGTTGGGTGGGCGCTTATTGGAGCAGGGGCAATTAATACGTCGAATACGGTAATATCTTCCAACCTGGGCCCAGGGGTGAAGCTCTCAATCATCTGTATCTAAGAAATTACAATGTTTTCACTTGTAAATTTTCCGACCACAAATTAAGATGGGGATATGGAGGATTCGTTTTATTGTCCATGCGAATGAAACCAAGATTCTGAATAGTATGTTTTGAAGCATGGCAAAATTTTCATCATCAAAGGTTGTTACATGCAGAGTACATGGCAAGACAGGCAACTACCATTAGAATAATAGATATGAAATGTACATACAAAAAATGTTAATTTGTTGCTTCAACATGAGAAAGAGTATATTTTGAAATGCAAGTTTCTTGCAGACTTTTACTTTTGCGGTGTGGATATTTTTCTGTAGTGGTGGGAATTGCTTTTTAAACAAACCCTGAAGCATTTATCATCTGACTGGCCTTACAATGACACTTTATCAACAACATTGAGAGGTTTAACCCTTACTCTACCACACGGCGATATTATCGCTTTTTTCTAAAAATACAATCAGAACTTTACCAAAGTCCTATTAAGTAATCTTGGTATCATTTTAAAGTTCTCAGATATTTCTTTCACAAAATGTAGCTTTTGCATAGGGTTCATAATACATAATTTTGAGAAAAAGTAGCTTGAAAAGGGGTAAAACTCAAAAATTGCTTTAAAAAGTGGAACAAAAGTTTTTTTTTCTTTCTTATAAATAATCTTACAATAACTTCAAGATTACATTTTTGCTTCAAAATCAAACACACAAATCCTAAGACATGATATTATTGATTTCTGGTCTAATTTGTATAATCCCTACCTTCCATTTTTTTTTGTTCTGGAGAAATTTCTTTAAAATTTCATGAATTTCTGCCATTTTTGACCAGCTTCTTTAAAAAAAAACGTGTGCAAAAAACCGTACATCACACATGCTTCGTTTACCTGCCATTCAAAAGTGCTTGCAATTTTCTTTTATTTGATATGAAAATACAGGCATACCTCCCTCTATTTCGACCCTTTTCTATAATAATTAAATTTCACAACAGCATTTTCAATGATCATCTGGTGTAGTGGATATGAACGCAACTAGCACGCGTGCGCACCAGGTTCGTATCTCACCGTGACTACTGATTTATAAATTTTCTGCTGCAGTTTTCAGGGGTCATTTGACTAAAATCATTTTTGCTGTTTTTTCATCTTTTCTTTCTTTCTAGAAATTCTAGATTAGCATTATTGGAAAGGACATTTTATAAAGAATCTAAATATGTAAAACAAATCTGTTTTCAATATCGACAAGAAGTTTGTTCACCAATTTTAGCCAAAAAATGCTTAATTTGCATATTTTTGTCCAATATTTTCAAATTTGGCTTTCATTACTCAAGAGATAAATATCTTAGCTTCCATTCCAATCAAACTTGTAAGAAAGAAAATGAAAGGAAGGTTGTCAACAAGGAAAATGGAAGAAAAAAAAGTTACGAAAATTAGGCTCGCATATTTCAAAGCCCTGGTAGAGTAAGGGTTCAATGTTTCTTTTTCTTCATTTTATTCTATTGTTCTAAAAATCTGTTGCCTGTAATTGTATTCGGAGTGTACGTGCCTTGCTCTAGTGTAAATGGAATACGTATTTAACCCTTACTCTACCACGCGGCGATATCATCGCCGTTTTGGGTGACCCATCTTTGGCCGCCTCCCGAGTACATTTTCAAAAAAGTGCTGGTAAAGTAAAAGTTAATCAACTTGCGACAAATGCGCCAACTCGAAAATATAAGCAGCATGGTCCCGGTAAGCAGCCCAGCGGGTCCCGGAAGCGGAACGGGCCTGACTCTGCTGCCTGGAAGACAGAGGACCCTTCAATAATCATGCCTTGATTAACCCTTACTCTACCACGCGGCACTATTATCGCCATTTTGGGTGCCCCGTCTTTGGCCCCGCCTCCCGAGCGCATTTTCAAAAAAGTGCTGGTAGAGTAAGGGTTAAAGTATGGAAGAGTATAACACGTTTCTGACTACTGCAATATAGCATATCTTTAATCTAAAGAATAACTTTAAAACAGCTTCTATTTTCAAAATGGATTTCTATTTTCAAAATGGACTGGAATAAAGCGTTCACATTTACCATTACACTCTTTTTGGGTGCTTTATAAACTGTGTACCAGAATAGCAAACAAAATTTTTGGTAGCTGTTCTGGTACAGAATTTATTAAGTATCAAAAAAGAGTATGATTGTAAATGTGAAGGCTTTATTCCAGTCCATTTTGAAAATAGAAATCCATTTTGAAAATGGAAGCCGTTTTAACATTTAATCTGCTTTACCTTAGACACAGCAAAGATTTTAGAAAGGTGTTAAGGTTGTGGAAATACAAAGTTAAATGCCAATCTTAACATAAGTAGTAAGTGGTCAGTTTTTGCCAACCTCCCCCGCCCCCTCCCCATTTTGTTAGTTATAACATCTCTTAACATCTCATGACGTTCCACCTTCAAGCTGACAATAATTCTATACCTCACCAATGTTAAACAAACAATTATGTCACTTTCCTATCAGTGCAGTTCTTCTCTTAGCCATTATCTGTTTTGCTTTTGTTGCAATTTGGGTAAAATTTCATATCTTTGGCAGCAGATTTGGTTCCTGAAATTAGAATTTCCCAGTTTATAAATCATGAAGCCTCCAAGAGGGAATGTCACCATGGCTACAGTTTATAAATCATGAAGCCCCCAAGAGGGAATGTCTGACGACAACAAGTAGCTACACAATTACAATGACGGGTTCGTCGCCTGCGTATTCGGTTATAATAGTAACAATGCTAGCACGAAACGCTTAATACGACCCGGACGAGAACACAGGTGCGACGTATGGACAGACATAACATCGACAGCCAAGTCAATGTCCACGGCCTTTGATAACCAGTTGTGGTGCACTGGCGTGTCCACCCAAACCAGACTTGAACCCAGGGCCTCGTGGTCTGTAGACAGGTATGATAACCGCTACACCACAGTAGGTAGATGAGGGAATGTCACCATGGCTACAGTTTATAAATTATGAAGCCCCCAAGAGGGAATGTCACCATGGCTGCAGTTTATAAATCATAAAGCCCCCAAGAGGGAATGTCACCATGGCTGCAGTTTATAAATCATGAAGCCCCCAGAGGAAATGTCACCATGGCTGCAGTTTATAAATCATGAAGCCCCCAAGAGGGAATGTCACCATGGCTGCAGTTTATAAATCATGAAGCCCCCAAGAGCGAATGTCACCATGGCTGCAGTTAATAAATCATAAATGTCACCCCAGTTTATATATCATGAAGCCCCAGGGGGAATGCCACCATGGCTGCAGTTTATAAATCATGAAGCCCCCAAGAGGGAATGTCACCATGGCTGCAGTTTATATATCATGAAGCCCCCAAGAGGGAATGTCACCATGGCTGCAATTTATATATCATGAAGCCCCCAAGAGGGAATGTCACCATGGCTGCAGTTTATATATCATGAAGCCCCCAAGAGGGAATGACACTATGGCTGCAAAATGCACTCGTGTGTGGGAGTCAGGTGGCATGTGTAATATCACAAATTTCCATTGCTTTATTAGAAGCATGGGCTGGACTTATTTGCCTGTGAAAGGGGGAGAGGGCAAACTCAAAAGTGTGTAAGGGGCTTTCCCCACTCAAATCCCGCCTATAATTAGGAGTACAAACTTTGGACTCACCACGCTACATAGTTCTTGAGGAATGATACCTGTCCATAGCACCAATCATTTTCATTTGTTTTGATTGCCACTGAATATTCAACACTTACCTGATGAGCCCTGACGATGAGACTCAAGTCATTCTTTTTCAAAAAGTGCCTGATAACATCTCCACCAAATGTGTATGACACACCGCGATCATTATCACCCCAACCGGTGATGTCCTGGAAGAAATACAAAGAGATTAATTGACAACTATGAATGCTAAAATTTCATTGATATATATATAATAAATGATTCTCGGCCATGGCCACATTGAGGGCAGCAGTATGTTGTATGGACCATAATTTACCCCTCAACAAGTGGTCAATGGTTGGATGGCACTCACCGTCCATCTGATAAATGGTCCCAACGGCATGAGAGTCATAACCTGCCTGATTCTCTCAGCACTATTCGAAAAGAGAAGAGTGAAAACGCAGTATTTATCCACTTCCCGATCCAACACATGACTCAATGGGACCACAGTGGAAATAATCTTGATCGATCGATCCATCTCTCTCTCTCAATCTCTCGATATATATTGGTAATATTTCACCTTTTGCTCTTATTTTGTGAATGATACCACAAATAAAATAAAAAGATTTCTTTTTCCCCTCCTCTCCAATCGAAGGAATATGATTCCATCTTATCTCCTGTGTTCACAACACTTCCACACTACTATCACAGACATAAGTGGGACACACAACTAAATAATGTTTGTGAAATGTATTCAGAAATTTCCAATCTTCAAGATATTTTATCATACATTCATTAAACCATTTTTAAACTTTGGGATGACAATAGATGGGACAAAAGGAATCTTTCATGGGAGAAGGAGGTTCAAATTTCTACTTTACCTAAAGAATTCTCACATTCGTATCTTGGTTCTAAGAGTAACGGCTGCAATCTTGCTTGGTGCTTAGCATAAGGGATCAGAGCAGGGTAATAGTACAGATTTGTGCACCACAGGTGGCAGCAGCTTTGAGCATGGAGTTTCCATTGTAAAGCGTTTAGAGTATATGCATATTTGCGTAGAAAAGCGCTATATAAAACCGAGTATTATTATAGTCAAGGTAAGCTTTGAGCATGGAGTTTCCATTGTAAAGCTTTTCGAGTATATTCATATTTGCATAGAAAAGCGCTATATAAAACCGAGTATTATTACAGTAAAGGTAATGTTGTTTTTGCCGATCAAATATTGATTACAGGTGTATATGAGTAAGTACTGAGAAACTTCTGACATCACACCTGAATTTGTATACAATCTTATCAACTTTATTTTTCATGGGAAATCTCAATTTCTATTACCTTATGCATTCAATTGAATGTTTCCCCACTGTACACAGTGATCTTTAAACAAATGATACATGATACACTACCCCAAGACAATTAATTCCAGCACTTTTCACAATTTTTTCATTTCATAAAATGTAATGAGTAACGTCTTACTTTCACCAATCTGTCATGCCACCCTTTTGTTTAGTTTAACTCGAGGCGCCATACCATTTCTTGGAGAGTAATATAATTAAAGCAAAGATATATGCGTAGGAGGAAATTTAATGTAACAATGAAAAATGTAAACACTGAAATCCATGTCACTATTCTGCTTCTAAAGTAACATTGGTAAATGGAACAAATGTGGAATTCACAAAATATCAAATTGAAGAATTGATATTTGCTGTTGAAGTACACTATGAGTCCAGAACATGTACATATTTTCATGGCATATTGTTGTTTAACAGCAGTCAAGTGACAGATGGGTTAGAGAAAAATAAATTTGAGTTTGAGTAAGCATAATAATAATTATTATCATTATTACTATTATTGTTATTATAAGGTTACTTATAAAGCACAAACACTAACAAATATATTCAAATGCGCTGTATATAAAATAAAGGTAATATGAAAGGATTGCAACTGTAAAATATAAATACATAATTAACCTAAAATACCTGTATACGATAAAGATAACAATAATAAATTCAAATTAATAGGATATAAAGTAAAGATGTAAAAAGGAAAATCAAATGATAAAACAAGGTTTAAAAAATGTAAAATAAGCAAAAACCCTAAATTCCTCAAATCGATCAAGAGTAAAAAATAAAAAGCTTACAAGAAAGCAAAAGTATAACCCCAACGGAAATAACAACAATTTAAAATAAGCTTCACGGAATAAATAGGTTTTAAGTTTACATTTAAAAAGGCTAAAAGTATCACTACATCTAAGATCCTCAGGAGGTGAATTCCACAGAGAAGGGGGCAGCATGACTAAAAGACCTGGTCCAAATTTTGAGGTTCTTATTCTAGGTACATTTAAAAACATGCAATACTTACAGATTAGTGAACTTTTAGAGGTGAAAGTAAAAGGAGTTTTTGCAGAGGTAGTTTGAGATTGTACAGTCAGTGAAGTTTTCTCTTGGGTAAATCTGCCGAGGGCACCTACAAGCTTGAACAAAAGTCTTCAACCATTGTTCCCCTTCTACCCTTTTTAGTGTTGGGACATAACTTGGACCTGTAATTTTAAACATTCTCTTCCAACATTGAAATAGGGTGGAAGGGGTGAAGAAAGGGTCATATACTTTTTGTCCAGGCTTGTAGTTCTTTACTAGCATAGTTAATTTTGTGCAGTTGCTTTTTGCATGGTGTTGGTGTTAGTAAGAGCTTTGCATGGAGTTCACTCACTTTTCATAGCCGGTCATCTTGTTATGTTACAAGACTGTGGTGAACAGAGAGTATATAAAGGCATGTGGGTTGATGGGTACAGGGATCAACAAAATAACCTGAGATCAACTTGCCTTATGGACATAGCTACCAAGATTCATGGTTGTCCTTGAAGAAAATGTATATAATGCTTGATATATTTTCTGTTTAAAAATAAGTTTGCACAGCTTGCAAAAATTATGATTATCCTGACAAAGGTTTTGGTTGTCCCAGGCAGCCAGACAAAAGATTTGTCGAACCCTGGATGGGTACCAATGTCCCCTAACGATTTTTGGTATCCTCGCAAGAATCCATTGGGATTCCTATAATAGCCTTACTCTTGCTCAGATGATATACACTGTTAATGTTTCAGATCTTCAGCAATCATGAATTCACATACGCTGATAGAAATCAGGAGCAGTGGAGCCAGGAGAAGGGAGGGGGGGAGGAGGGGGAAGAAGTAATTTTAGGCGAACAATGTGCTATTACATTACTTAACCTAATTAGCCCCCCAATACTGTTATCACATGTCACCTGATCTAATTACCCCCTGCACTAATATTGAACACTCTGCCACCCCTAGAAATCCACTGAATTTTGCTTATTTTTCTGTAGTTCAATAGTCAAACCTGCAGACTTAAAAGACAAAAATACAAAGAAAACTACAAAGAAACTGATTGGCTCTGCTCAGGAAGGTGTTACCAGCCTCTTTAAAAATGATTTAGGTAAAAATGATCCATTCTTATTTCTCCAACATTCATACTTAACATTTTCTTCTTATTGTATACTTTAATATTCTTGCATTGTATTCACATTGCTTCAAGGCCAAACCACCTTGATTTTATTTAGCTCAGCCCCTGATTGCAAATACAACCACCTGTCACTAAAAGCTGCAAATGATTCAATCTTCTAGCAATCCCTCCAATTTACCTCTAAACGTATCAATCACCTCAGCAACCTCACATCCTGCGGATATTACACTCACCTTACCCCCCCCCCCCCTTGTTATATTACAAAATTCTTATGCATATTGCAAAATGAATTATTTCATGGCTAAGACATTATCAATGTCAACTGACAGTTTACCATAATTAAACGGCAAGGCAGGTTGGTTGGGTATGGTAATGAGGTGTTTGTGCCTGGATGCAACAGTTAATCTTGTATCTGTCACCCTCGTCTGCAAGCATTTCAGCTCAAAATCATGTCCAGGTGTTCAGTAAAATTATGACAGATGTGACACTTGAAAATTGCTATTCATTGCTGCTTTTTGTGGAATATGTGGTCTCTTGTTAGCCAGATGCTGCTATGGGGGTCACAAATAATTATGGGAATCACAAAAACTACACAGATCCCAACTGTTTTGTTCTTGAAGTGAAGAGTCTGCTTGTTTGGACTGACAGCACTTCTACACTCTAATTTCAAGTCATATGTGTCACAGACTTATCAAGTAAAGCTTGGGTGTTAAAAATGGATGAATTAGTTTGGAAAAGAGATATAGAGGGTGCTGTTTATAGGGCGAGTTTATCTCATTTGAGAGGCAAAGCATAGGAGATCAAAAGAATATCAAAAACTAAGATGAAATGGTGTTGTATATTATGAAATCTTACTTACTTACTTCCTCAGTGCTTATATAGTGCAGAATTCCAAGGTTCTCTGCACTTTACAGAACAAAATAAAAACTTCAAACATAAATAATTCAACAATAAGGTAAAAACATGAAAATAAAAGAGATGAACACAAGACACGTTATACTAAACATGCTGGAAGTGTTTCTCAAGAGAAAAGTCTTCAGGGTGTTTTTTGAACACATCAATGGAGGAACTGTTTTTAATTTTAAAGGGTAATGCATTCCACACAGGTGGGTCGGCATGATATAAGGCTTGCTTCCTACATCTTTAATTGAAGAAAAATTAACTACTGTAGTGTGAGTTTGTCAGCTGAGGATCTCAAGGTCGGTTGGGATGATAAATTGTGAACGTCCTGAAGATAAGATGGTGTAAGTTTGTGAAAACATTTGAAGACATACACATCAGATGTACTTTAAAATGTAGCCAATGTAAATCAGCAAGTATTGGTGAAATGTGATCAACATGAGTGCACCAAGTAAAAACCCTAGCTGCTTTGTTTTGCATTAAAAAGCCTAACTGCATTGTATCATCTCTCTGGAATGAGCTGCCTGTCCACATCAGATCTGCAAGTGACATTATCAATTTCAAAAAGCAATTGAAAACACACCTTTTTACCCAATAATGTAAAGCGCTTAGTTTTGTTCTCAATATAAGCGCTATATAAGCATCTACATAATAATAATAATAATAATAATAATAATAATAATAATTGTTTTGCATTAAAAAGCCTAGCTGCTTTGTTTTGCATTAGCTGCGGACGTTTAATTTGTGTTGAGAGATTCCTGTAAAAAGAGAACAGCAATAATTAACTGATCAAGTCTTGATGTAACAAGGCATTGTAAGCCTGAGTGGATAAAAACTGGCAAGCTTTGCTTATGTTTCGAAGATAAAAATGGCAGGTCCTGATTACACTTAATACTTGATGCTCCATTGTGAGGTGTTGATCAAAGACAACACCACAATTCCTTACACAAGATTTCAAAGGGATTAGTGTGTCGTCAACAACTATTGCCTGAGTGCAGAAAGTGCGATGTTGAGAAGGTGACATTACATTGAGAAGTTCAGTTTTTTGTTTGTTAAACTGTAAGTAATTGAGTGACATCCATTGTCTGATCTCAGGATTGTAATCTGCTGACAGCAAGAAGGATATCTTCAGGATCAGCAGGATTGTAACAAACATACGATTGAAGATCATTAGCATATTTGTGGTAGTTCACATTGTTCTGTTCAATTATTTGCTTGAAATCTGAAGAAATTTAGGATTAGGATATTTGAGTTTTTAATAAGAAATTTTTAATGGAGCTATCTGGTAGTAGCGAGAAGTGTGATCCTTTCTTGAATGTGTGTTTCATGTTGCATATCATTAGCTTATTATACAGTGTAAAGCTTGGGAAGTGCAGTAGCCCAGTGGTGTCGGTCTGGTACAGGGATCAAATCTCAGCAGGGCGCTGGGCTGTATCCTTCAGCAAGACTCTTTATCCCATTTGCTCCAGTTCACTCAGCTGTGAAATGAGTACTTGTTTCGGCTGGGGAGCTAACGTGTTATGGAATGTCCCATCCAGGGGGAGTCAAGTACTCTCATCCATTTAGCACCACAGAAACCCGGTATAAGCACTGGCTCTATAGCCCTCAAGGTCCTTGATAGGAGTTGACTAACAGTGTAACAGCTAGTGGATCTCCCAGTCCACAGTCTTGTTTCCTGAATTGGCAACTGGGAAGCACATGATATAATGACTTATAACAGTTTAATAATAACTTGTTTGTGATGCTGTATCTGTCTTTACATTCTTCAAATTGGTCTTGCTTTCTACAAAAGCCAAAATTTAATATATATTGTATATGTTACACATTAGATATGCCAAATACACAACAGTCAAGCACCATCTAAAAGTACTTTCCATGGTTAAAGTAAAACAAAAAAACATGCAGAATAATAATATTGTGCTGGAATTTTCATCAACAAGTTATTTATCATTTCTTTCCAAGCTCTATTTCCCTTTGACAGAAATTTAAAAACTGATTATTTAAAAGTAATTGTCACAAGTGAATGCAGGCATGCAAACCTTGTGTAACTATACTTTGAGAAATAGCTTTACCTCATCTGGATCTGACCACAATAAATCACAAACGAGACCATGGTCTGGGATGTCGAGTGGCCTGACGATGTGTCGAAGTTGGTCTATGGAAGTGAGATCAGGAGAGAGACCCCCATGCATGCATAATATAGTACCTTCAACACAAGCCGCTGCAGAGAAAGGAAAAAATACAATGGATTCAGTTTTACAAGGTGTAAATATTATATGCTGATTTACAAGGTAAAATTTAATTCTGTGTCCCCTCCCCTCAATGTTTGTTTGTGAATCGTCACGCTTTGAACATTTTGTTCTTGAGCAACTTTTTACACCCAACTTTCAAATCGGAGTTTACAAGTAAAAGTTTGTGAATCTAGGGTTCTGCTACAAAACACTAGGGCTTTGCTCTACAAAACATTTTGTTCTAGGGCTCTGAAATGCTCCTAGGTTCTGCTGTACAACACTTGATTTAGGCACCTGTGCATCTTGGAACTCCTAAGGGCTCTGCTACAAAACTCCTAGGGGCTCTGCTACAAAGCTCCTAGGGGCTCTGCTACAAAACCTGAGGAGTCCTCTTCCTCAATCCACCCCAGCTTTCTTTACCTACCGAACCCTTTGCGGATGAGAATTACGGACCTGTTTGAAGGTGACAGCTAGGAAAGCAACCTTTTTGTATGTGCTGGACCACCAACAGGAGTCCTTCTCTCACACCACTTTATATCACAGAACTCATAATGATCACTTGATATAATTGCCCTCTAGAGATGTCTGAATATAACAATCACTATAAGTGGATGAATTAACAAACTTGATGTCACATTATCAACCCTATCTGGCCCTATACCCAGAATTATTCAGCAGGTTCAACTCTATAAGTGTACCAATTTTCATGATTTCAGGAAAAGTGCACAATTTGTCCAAAATTCTGCTAAAATCTGCAGGACTAAAAAGCTTTTACAAAAAAAGCATTTCATAGTTTTAAAGAATCAAGCATTAAGCTTGAATTATCTGAAAACTATAAAGCCATCCTTGAGGTAGAATAGGTAGCTCAGTTGGCAGAGCGCACAACTGAAATGCTGGAGGGGTTCAAGCATTCGTCAGGTCTAACTCAATTTTTCCACAGCTATGCAGACAGATATACCGAACATCAAAGTGGAAGCATTTCGTCTGCAGCTCCAACTCCTCATTCAGCTGTTGAGAGATGTGACAATGGCTGAAAGGCGCACACCGGCCTTCAGAGGGGACGTTAAGCTGTCGGTTCCGACGGTAGGACAGTCACCCCGTTTGGTTCTTTAGACATGTGCGCCGATTCGTTGGCAGCCAGAGAACTTGACTGGAGGCACTGTGGTCTTAATGAAATGGCGTGGTATAAAAGCCTATTGTGTGTATGTATAAGAAAATGCAGAAGTGCTCGGACATGAGGTGCCTTCTACCAGAGGAGGATCTGTAAGACAAACTGTATTATTGTATATTTCTATTACATAATGTACCTCCCTGACAAGTTGTTGTACTCAATCAAAAGTAATGTATACTTACAATACATTGACAGGTGTATAACAAAATTACGGAGGTACTTATGGATGTATAAACCAGATGGGTAATAGACTCATCACTCTTCTTTTTCTTAAGTTAAAATCTTGTTATCATCATATTTAGTGTCTGCTTTTTGGCCCTTTTGATTTGAACATTTGCATCACGGATTTTCGCTACCATCAACTCCAGAATAATACGCACTCACGCTTCATCTGCGTACTCCTTCCTTGCAACCCGTCTGGCATAAAAGGCTGAACAATTACCAAATACTTTCTGAATATAAAGTAAAAGTCAAAACATCGTCACACTGTAAAACCCAATCAAGTGCAAAAGGTGAAACTAAGGTTATATGAATGCTTTCATAAACCAAAAGTGAACTTCAGCTAAATTTATGTGAACACAGGTATATTACTAGTTTCAATTTATCCCCATGCAATAAGTTAATCAAGAAATGCGTAAATTGTTTATTTGACACTGCTCATTGGTTAGAAATGAGAAATACTGTATGTATAACCATCAGTAAAAAAACAGCTTCAAAATAAATCATCCCAACAGGCATAACGTCACTGTCCACATGATTGATGTTTTAACTTTTCACGGCTGCTATGGTCCGTAAACACATGTGCTGGAGATAAGATATGGAAAGTGACATGTAATATACACTCTCATCTCTCACAGGAAATACATCACAATGAAGTGAAGTGCAAATAATATTTTTTGACAGTGAATGCCACGACAAGCTCTGCACAAGCTTATGGAAATCGGTACGGAAAACAAATGCAGCAAATTTGGAATATCTTAGAGATTTTATATACATGTGCAAAGATACAAAACATGAAGACAATCCATAGTAATATTCTATGTCCATTTGAAATTCAGTAATAAGAATTGTGATTATCATTATGATTATGATTATATTTATAATTATAATTGTAATGATTATGATTATATTTATAATTATAATTATAATTGTAATGATTATGATTATATATATAATCATAATTATAAATGTAATGATTATGATTATATCTATAATTATAATTATAATTATCATTATTATTATTATTATTATAATTATTATCATTAGTAGTATTATTAGTATTATTATTAATATTATCATTGGTATTATAATTATTATTATTATTATTATTATCATCATCATTATCATTGTTATTATTATTGATTCATATAGCACAAGTCAGACATTATATGAATGTAATGTAATGAATGCACTTTCAATAAAATCATAATTATAACAATGATAAAAATGTAGACAAGTATACAAATACAAATAATTTATTAATAAGGTATAAAAGCAGAATACAAAATTAAGAATAGATATGTAACATATATATATATATATATATATATATATATATATATATATATGACAAGATTAGAATTTCAAAATGTAAAACACCTAAAAACGTTTTAAGATATAAATATACTTAAGATATATAAAATAGTATAAGATTTAAAAGATACAACTATGATTAAGATATATGAACAAGCTTAAAATTTATGACTGATATTCTTAACAAAAGATGCATTTTAAGAGCAGTTTTGAACTTATCGAGCTTATTGCAATTCCTTAAATTGTAAGGGAGTTCATTCCACATCTTATAAACACTAGGTTTAGATCAGCAATGGCCAACATGAACTGCTCTTATTGGAAATGGAGAACTATTCCTCACATGACATCACAGATTTGCATATTTTTGTGAACAATGATGAAGATATTCAGTTTTTAAGCAATATTAATCAAAACTCTTATTGCTACAATGATGGATTCTAACCCTTTCATGGTTTTCGCTTGATTTTGAAGCAATTAACTGTTGTTGCTATGCTGGAGCTCTGCTTGCACAAACGTGGTATTTTAATACTAATTTCTTGATAGTTTGTGCTACATTGTCCTTCATCCTATATGCATCTAAACCACAGACCTCTCATTAAAAGAGTAGGAAATCACATAAGCAATAAATGATTTTTTTCCAATATCCCATTTTTCATCTGGGAATTTCTCAATGAAATCCTTTATCATACAAAAACACTCTTGCAGCAGAAATAAAATACAAGTAAAATACAAATAAAATACAAGTAAGTACTTAACTAGTTTCACATAAAGAACTATTTTTTCTTTTATATTGAGAACTATAATCTCTTTAAGATATCAACACAGGTTCCCATCAAAAGTTTTAAATAAAATGTTACTGCAAAGTGCCCTACTGCCAGTCTGGAAGCAACGCGATAAACAGGATACTTAAAATATTCTAAATACAGGGGAAAATGTCACGTGACATCATTCGAACATGCACTAAAGCATGGGATGTTTACAATTTCTGCTACGGTTATGCAAATCCACTGGCTACTGTAAAATTTTGACTACTGTAGTATATGAATATTTAAAAGTTCTCACTGCTGCCTTTTGAAATTCACCATCACCTTTTTACCTCATTTATCGGGTTGCTCTCGGACTGACTGTAGTTCAAGTATCTATCTTGCATCATAAAAGTAAAACACAAACAATACTAAAGAATCTAGATTTGATTTCTTATTCCATTCCAGAGATATGGAATTTTAAAATACTTATTATGGAAAATTAAAGAGGAGGATCCTCTCAGTAAATTTGTGGGATGAGAAAATTTACTTCACTTCAAGTTTCCAGTTGTGGACGCACTAGATCCCTGTCCTTACATACAGTCAGACAGTGGCATGTTGTTTGTGAAGTTTCATGCATACATAATGCATCATAACGTTATGTTACTAGTTTGTTTGTTTGTTTGATGAGGTCTTGTCAAATGCCTGAGAGGTCAGATCATTTTAGAGGTAGTAAGGAAAGAGACCAGGGGAAGAATGAGAGAAATTCAAGAACAAAAGCCAGAAAGCTAGAAATATGTTTTTCCAACATGTTTGCCAGAAACAAAAGGTAAAAGTGAAATAATAGTAAGTTAACACTATTATAGTAGTCATTAGATAAAAATAAAACTGATGGAAAAATGTTAGTGCAAAAATTGAAGAAAAAAATGATTCTGTTAGGATTTGAACCTACAACTAACTGTAAGGTCGAAAAAGAATTGAATTCCATCGCTGTTAACTGACTGGGTTACTTCAAGCAATGTCCATGTGGGGGTTTTATTCAATATATACAGTTAAATAAGGGTCAACAAATTGTGCGCAACCGGTTGAAATTTGGACCAATCAAACTATTTGAATCAAATTTTAAACAGTGTGTCCATATGACAATTTAGACTTTTTTAATTCAACTTCTTATGCGTTAAACATTTTGGTGCTTAAAAACTTATTGACATCTTTCCTAGATTGACATGGTTAACCACTGAGTTTATCCTTCAAAAAATACGTCATCATTAAAGGTTAACATTCAGGCAGAGTGTTTCAATGCATATTTTTTGCACAGGGGGAATGACTTTGCACTCGCGAATGACCCTCCTAAATCCTGGTCATACTATTACACTGACATCTTTCATATTAGATCGACATGGTTTAAAACCACTGAGTTTATCCTTCACAAATGATGTCATCATTAAAGATTAACATTCAGGCAGAGTGTTTAGTGCATTTAATACATGGGACAAAGGACTTTGGCCCGAGTAGAATGGAGCTTTAGGAGGGTCATGCGCGAGTGCAAAGTTCTTTGAACCTACATTAAATATGCATATAAACATGTTGCCTTAACATTATTGTTTTTATACAATTTTGGTGTAAACAGCTTCTATTTTAAAAATGGATTTCTATTGTCAAAATGGACTGGAATAAAGCCTTCACATTACCATCATACTTTTTTTTTGGGACTTAATAAACTCTGTGCCAGAATAGCAAGCATAAACTATGTTAGCTATTCTGGTACAGAGTTTATTACTAAAAATGGAGTATAATGGTAATGTGAAGGCTTTATTCCAGTCCATTTTGACAATAGAAATCCATTTTGAAAATATAATCTGTTTGTTAGATTGTTTAAAATGTATAAAAACAACTGAAAAGAATGAAAAACAAGAAAAGTTGACATATATTTTATCGCTTTATGAAAAGAATGACCTGTTTTGAAATGGTTGAGTGCATTAAATGTATTAAATGAATTTAATGCATGGGTCATATGCAAATACTCCATGGAAATATTATAAACAATATTAATATTAAAATTGTATACATGTTGAACCGTAATTGGCAAGTATAATGTTCTTGAGATATTATTAATTCAAAGCACCACCAGATACGAGTTACTTGCATATTTCTGTCTTTTCCTTTTTTCAATTTTCTCTTCATTTTTTTCAATTTTTTTCTCCATCAAGTGAGTGTGTTTTCACATTCCATACATCAACTACAACTCTCTTCCAATGAAAAGATTGCCTGATGGTTTGAAGCAAATTTTGATTGCAACCATAAAGACATCAACATTAAACAGATAATTAAATTCAGGCATGAATGATGATGTTCAATGCTTATCTTTTGAGCTATTCTTCATAATTAAGCACACGTTTTGATATCTCTTTCAACGTAAGATACACATGTTCTGTAGGTTACTATGGTTACAAAACACTGAGAGTTATTAAGTTTTAATTCACTTTGAATACCTGTATTTAAAAAAACATGGGCATAAACAAAGTAATTTCAAAACCTACTTACATACCCTATGGGAAATAATGGCAGCTTATATCCCACAGAAAATCATCACAATGGTAAAAATACTTTATGAAGATAATGAATGTGCTGTAATAGATGAAGGGGTGGTGTTAGAATGGTTTCAAGTTAAGACGGGAGTCAAACAAGGCAATGTAATGTCTGTTTTTTTTCTTCTAATGATAGTGGACTGGGTGATGGTAAGACAACTGAAGCCAATAGAAATAAGATCAAGGTTTATGTCAAGGTTAGAAAACCTTGATTTTGCAGATGACATCGTTCTGACCTCCTCTACTTATCAACATATGCAAACAAAACTAACAAGGCTGAACCAATATGCTGCACAAACTGCGATAAGAATAAATAACAATAAGACTGAACTCACATAAGTAAATAGTAATAGATGATGTGACAAAGTGCAAATTAATAATGAACATCTGAAAGAGATACATACATACAAGTATAAACATACAAGGTGGTGGTGGAGAAGATATTGTTAACATAATTTTTAAAGCAAGAACATTTTCATGAAATTAAATAAGATATGAAGCTCCAATATATATTCAGTCAAAACAAAGATCAGGTTATTTTACTCTATTGTTAGGTCAGTTCTCTTAAACGGTTGTGAGACATGGAAGACCACTGAGACTGACAATAAGAAATTTGATACCTTCATGTACAAATGCATGTGAAGAATTTTGAAGATCAGATGGCCATAATAATGTCGTTTTAAATGATGAATTATTGAGATTTACTAGGCAAAGGAGAATTAGCAAGGAAGTTCAAATGAGAAGATGGAGGTTGATTGGGCATGTATTAAAAATGAAAGAGGACAGCCACTGCATTGACATGGAAGCCAGAAGGGAGAAGGAAAGTAGGACGCCCAAGAACAGCATGGAGAAAACTGGTAGTAATGGAAAGAGAGGAGCTAGGGTGGAATTCTTGGAATGAAGCCAGACACCAGTTGCCAGAGACAGAATACGGTGGAGAGAGTATACTGCAGCCTTATGGGACACATGCTCGAAGAGGACAGTAAGTGAGTGACTTACATATCAAATTTATATTTCTGCAGGAAAAGCTTGTGTTCACTTGCAGTAAAATGATCTAAGAACAATTAATCTTACTCCAATTCTCAATTTTCAGCTGAAAAGGAAAGAGTTTTAATTTGTTTCTTTTTATCATCACAAAGATGTAGCTATAGCTAAAGATTTGTTTAGTACATGTGAGTACCAGTGTTTGCGGGGCCATGCATCCATAGGAGACCAAAGGCAGATGGACGGGTGGTAATGGGGTGGTCGATGGGTAAGACCTCATCTACTGATGATATGAAAGATACATCCCATCACATACATTTATTAACATTTATGCAAATACAAGTTTGATTTAAATAAAACATCAACCAAAGTTGAATAGATTATAAATATTTCACACACTTCTAAATACAGGTGTCAAAAATCTCGCCCCCCCCACCCTAAAAGAATTGTGACAGAAATAATATTAATGTGGTAAATGTCTTTATATGCTCACACTATACCACGCATTCCCTCTTTCACAATTTAATGTACTTTTCATCGCACAATTACATTGGGGGACGTTCTAAGAGCAATGAACCCAAAACATTGTGGCCGGAACCTTAACTTCTTACCACATCTACTGTTGCTTACTCAAGAAATTAAAAGCAAAATGTTAAAAAACATTGCAAATTATGAATACAAATTTCTTCCCGTGAATCCTCATTACTCCGTGTTTATAACCGTCAGTATTTTGACTTTCTCCCAGGTCTGACAACAACCAACAATCGAATCATAAGCAATGAACACGCATGCATTTAATAATTTTACAATCTAATAATAACTCTTTCCATTAATCAGAATTATATCTAGACTTTCTCCATACGTATAAAAACAGCGTAACCAAATGCAACGTTTATTTTCATCATTTTCTTTACCATTTCAAACAACCAGACTGCACTTAAGTGAGTACTTGATCGAAGAGACTGACTAGCCACAAATGAAAGTAACCATATGCACACACACACAATTTTCTAGATTTCTTTACTGTGTAATAATTAATATCTAATGAAGGATGAATTTCTGGAGTCAGCTTTTCATAACATCAACAACAGATTAGTTTTGAACTAATGAGTGGATTCATCATGCTTGTTATTGCAATGTGCTAGTGCTAAGGAGCTTAAAAATCGTCTAAGCCGCAAGAGAATTAAATGTGACATCACGAGAGGTCTGGGATGAATTTGACTGATGACTGTTTAGATCTCGTAGACGGTTCTTGCGTTGATTAATTAACCAATATCATAGACAGACTAACAACGTCTCATTTTACTGGCACATAGGCAAAATTTTGTTTCCAAGCCATGCAAGGGTCTAAAAATCATGCAGATTAACAGATTTCAGAAAACACAAGAAGAAAAATATAATTCTACATTTTATGATTATATCATAGTATCAAGTAATTATGCTGCTGCCAACTTGTGCTGTATATCAATAATTACAGTCTACAATCTTGGATACTTTTGGGTAAAACCGAGATGTTTTGAAAATTTATGGAAATGCCAAACTGTATGGCCAGCATCTAGAAAGTATGTGGTGGGGGAAGGGGAGGGGAAGGGGAGGGGAGGAAGTTGGTTCCAACAATGACATTTGAAGTCAATGGTACACCTGTAATATAAGAGCAATATTTTGTATTACATTTTGGAAAATATTGCACAGTACATCCAAAGTATTACATACAAATCAGATAACAGTTTGTAGAATTGATTGATGCTCATCATCATGTCCAAAATGTTAACATCTTTTCTCCTGTGAACAAAAAACGTTTTTGCTGTGTAGGAAAGCCAAGTTTAAGCAGCCTTACCTTGAGCTCTGGGGCTGCGTGTAAACTTAGAGACATTTATGATACGCTCTAAAAGGTTTGTCACATACACAATCAACTAAATTACTCCCCTGAGTTTCCTTAAGTATTTATTTTTGAATTGCAATTTATGTGAAATTATCCACCTTGATTTCTTCCATTTATCCTTGGATATCAAACAATAACAGCAATGTAATATAAGAGACAAAAAGAGAGTGGTTATTAGACTAGTCAGAGGACATTCAAGACATAGTGTTGTGAGATTAAAGGTAAGCTCACTTTACCGTAACTCCGAGAGTCCAAGGGGGTCCAAAACATGACTACAATTTTTTGGAAATTTATTTTTCAAAATTAATTTTCACAGCTTTTCTTTTGTTTTCTATCACTACAAGTTTAGTTTATATGAATGCTAAGACAATAAACATTTCAATAAAAAAAAAGTCAAATTAAAGGAAATATCGACAAAAATATGCAAATTTGAGACAAAATTAGGTTAAAATGGCTCAATTTTTCCACCTTGTATTATTTCTTGTGAATAATGAAATGGAGGACTGTTTACATATATTAAGATTGTTTGTAAAATTTTTTAAAGCAAAACCTGCAAAAACAATGAAAATAAACAATTACTAATCACCGCTGTAACTACTCACAGAAAAACAGAGCCGCGCATCCTGCTCGCGGTGTTGGAACCCAGGCCATTCACGTGAACACTAACTAACCACTGCACTCAACTGGGATTGTCTTGGTGTGTGAATATCTTTTTGTGCTATGAACAAAGAGGGGTACTTGCTCTTTGTGTTTTCAATTTAAAATAGGTGAAATGGCTTTTCTAACAGTATATATTGCATGGGGGAGTTATATCGCGAACAGAAACTACAATTTTTGCCAGATTTTGGTCTCAAAAAGGCTAAAACTCTTGATATTTTTTACAATTTTTTCAAAAAAGATATTGATGATAGGGGCAGTCAAAATTGACCGGAATTGGATGCATTGATGTCTTTGTAAGTTCCTCACAGAATTTCAGGCAAAAGCAAGGTCTGGAAGTATGGCAAGTAGGACAAAAATGTTTTTCTCATTCAATTTTGTGTGTTCTTTGAATTTTCTCTATTTAAACCCATATTTTTCAAAAATCTTTAACATAACTCCCATCAAAAAGCTACATTTTCTAAAAGAACTATTCAAGCTCTTTCAAATGATACCAGGATCACTGCTGTGGGTCTATTTGACGAATTAAAATGATTTTTTGTAAAGTGCAGGTCCAATCAGTTGTGCCACGACCACGTGGGTCATGAAGGGTTAAAGTCAAATTTTATGCTAATATAGCAAGTGATCTTTACCATACAGACAAATATTGAATCATTGATAGATCAAATCATTACTGCCGCAATCTTATGAAGCCCCTCTATTTTCAATTTACCACCTTTCAATATTGATATGTTCTACATGTTCAGTAATCCTTTAGGTGTGTATGATTGATGGCTTGGAGCAGTCTCTGACTGTTTGATGATGCATTAACAGTCATTTATATATGTGGCATTTTAAGGATGTTAAATTGAGGTGAAGTTAAAGGCTTTATGCGACCGTCATCCGACCAGTCGTGGATGGAGCCCAACCCAAAAATAGCACAGAGTTGCCTATTGAATCAATGTCAACACAAGAAACGAGCGTCCACCCATTCACGCTTAGTTTGCATGCACACTGAATGTACTGTACAATATGTGTGTGAGCTTTCTGTGTTTATCTTGGTATGAATGGAGATGGTTCATTGGTGAAAATATCAATTTTGTTTTGAATTCGACTCTGAAGTGGCATGTACTTGAAGCTACATATAGGTGCATATCAAATTTTGTAAGTTCAATCTGATGTTCTCTTATAGTGTAGTCAGTAGGCCTACATTAAAAGTGTTTCACAGGCTTTGATAAATGGCATAAAATGTACAGATCGTGGTCGTTGCTGGTTTTGTACCTCTTCACTCTCCTAATAATCCAAGTTGTTTTAATGCCAATCATTATCTTCATGAATTTATTTACTCCTTTTTTTCACAGAGCATGTTAATAAATTTTTAAAAGCATTTGTTGTTTTCCTACCAAGAGTAATTAAAAAAATTAAATAGTTGTGTCTTTTCTATCCATAGAGTTGATTCCAGTACAGCCAGTGAAAGACAAGAAAAAAACGATACTTATCAATTTATCTTCATTTCTTCCAAAAATGTGGAGGAAAAAAAAAAATGTTTGTTCCTTATCTAATTCAGAGGCCTAAGAAAAGAAACACAAGGGGTAGGGAAATAAACCTCCCATTTTCATCATAAAGCTTACATTAAAATGTGTAAGCTGGCATATCCTTAACCATACATTAGTGGGGAGAGGTGGGGGAGGAGGTAGGTGGGGGTAGGTAGGGAAAAGTTGAATTTTTCATTTAAAAAAAATGTCCACTTGGTCTCTCTTATTTTATCTTCACATGTAGGTCTACGTGTATGTCCAAGATACTGCTTTACGGCAATGGGTTCCTCCACAAGTATATAGAAATACCATGTACAAACTGAATTTTAATGCAATTGGCAATGTGGGAAGTAAGTCATAAATCTCATTTTCTTACCGAAATCGGGAGGGAAACACCATAAAATACACTAATTTGGAGAGTGGAGAACATGGCTTCTTATCAAAAAAGTTTGTGTGGAGTAAGGGGAGGTGGAGGGGGAAGCAAATTTCCCCAAAAAAGTACTTGTTTTTTTAAATTCTGCTAAAATGAGGGGGAGGGACAGGCAAAAGTGAGGGGACTTGTCCCGGGAATTACAGCTCTGCACCCTGTTGACTTTACATCAAACATCTCTTTTGAGTGAAAATATTAAGCATTCCCCACGTCTAGTGGAGTTACACCACGTCTAGTAGAGTTACACCACCCCCTTCACCCCTCTCCCTTGCATTCCCGTGTTGAGGAAATTTATTAAGGGAATAATCCCCTCCCAAAACTGACATTTACTAACCCCCAGGATTTATACATCTTTTAGATATTACCCCCCCCCGCCCCCTTCCTTCCTGTTCATTGACTTCACACCAATCATCTATTTTGAATGAAAATATTTAGCATTTCAGAAAAATGATTCCCGATACAGAAAAAAGTGGGGTTAATTGACTTTAAACCAAACAACTCTTTTAAATGAAAATATTAGCATTCCCAAGTGTGTAATGAAACTAATCCAGGCACTGCATTATTAGAAATGGACCTAAATATTGATATGCTCCCCTATATGCTTTGGGACCAGGGGTGATGATAACATTGAACCTCTTTAGTCAACTCTGCTAAGGGTACATTATTATAATCTTAAGGCGATGTTAATCAGCATTGATTATTAAATCTTGTTTTGTTGATATACTCATAGAGAATAAGAATCATTTAATACAAATACTTGCTTCTACCGTTCAAATATTGGCAATTTCAAACGGACTTACATGTTTAATGAGCTGTCTTACCACCGCAGTACGCATCGCGGTATCACCACGTGGTAATTAGCATACCCTGACCGTAAGATATAGAACAACCTGGATTGGGTAATATAAGACCAGCTCCCACCTAAAACTTATATCCATACACAAAGTGATACAGCCCTTGTGTACTTGATACCCTGGGAAATCCATCAACAATGCGCTAGAGTCAATGTGTTAAAATAATATGCATTTTATGACTAAAAACAGTCAGAATTATCATCATTTTGATTGCATTTGTTCCTAAATCATTGAGTTTTTGTTATTATTAAATTGCAATACATATAACACCCCCCGCCCTCCTTCCCCCCTCCCATCCATTCGTTATTAAGAAAAACTGCTTTGGTATATATCTTGTGGGACTACATGCTAAAAAGTTTCTCTTTAAGCCTACCCGACACTTACAGTAAGTTAATCCTAAAAACTCAGGTATGACAATTACCAACCTGACTTCCTGTTCAATATATTGTGTTTCCACTCCAAACAATAATCGTTTATCTGCCATTCCCATGCACACCACAAGTAACCAAAGGTTATTTGGGTGCATAAGATTACAGAAGCCAGTGCTGAGTTATCAGGGCACTTTTGTGATTAAAATCACTTGGCCAGGTTAAGTGTCTTAGTGGGAGAAATTTGTTTGCAAACTGGTGATAAAAGTAGTTGTGTATTATATGCTTGAGATGATGTGTGCATTAACTATGAATGATTGATGGACCATTTTTCCTAAGGAAAGATATTGCTTCATGTAAATTATATCAAACAATAATATTATCCGTGTTACTCATTATCTGAGAAAACTTTCAACTTGTCCTTTTCCTAAAAATTTGTTCCAACAAATCATAGCTACAGACTTAATGTAGCAAATAATGAGGCCACTTATCTTAATTAAAATAACCACTCAACCACACAATAAGGACTTCATTCATTGCAGACCAAATGGAAAACTAGAACAATGGAGCCATTGATAAGGGTCGCCTCCCTCGACCTTCTTTATGTTACAAGGTACCAGATTTAAAGATAATAATTTTGGCAAACCAGAAGTAGTTTTTGTAGCCCGATTTAAATTGGGTGAGCTAGGGCAATTTTTTACCAATAATTGCTGTATATATCTGTATAGAGTGAATATTTCTGGAAGAATATTACTGGAAGTACAGAAGGCCTATCTTGTACTTAACTACCTCATCCCATACCCACATAACTTTCGGTCAACATCCCGACATTGCAAATACCAGTGGGAGACAGGACCTGAACACTCAAGTTCTCATAGTTGCAGATTACTGGGGCAAGGGAATGATCACCCCCCCCCCACCCCCTCGCCCCACACACACACACATCACATTTGAAAAATTTGTCCAAATTTACTAGTGAACTATTGGCCTTAAAAAAAGGAAACTTTTTAATTAGTACTGAATCTTGAGCTTTTATTGACACTCAAATGATTGTATGTATCATAGGCCTTCTAGGGTGAACAAATTTTAAATGCTCATTTTGTTTCTTTTCATAACATAGTTATTTCGAGGTTGGGAAATTTCGTCAAACTAATTGACAATAAGCTGTCGGGGTTTGAGCTCTCAGCAGCATCAAACATACACAGTTGATACTGGCTTATCTTCAACTCTCCCATCTCTAGCACCAAACTCTAATGGACATTAATACCACACTAAGCTATCAAGCGTTGCGTGGATGTTCTAACATAAACACCACACCAAGCTATCAGACATTGCGTGGATGTTCTGGACATAAACACCACACTAAGCTATCAGACGTTGCGTGGATGTTCTAGACATAAACACCACACTAAGCTATCAGACGTTGCGTGGATGTTCTAGACATAAACACCACGCTAAGCTATCAGACGTTGCATGGATGTTTTAGACATAAACACCACACTAAGCTATTAGACGTTGCGTGGATGTTCTAGACATAAACACCACGCTAAGCTATCAGATGTTGTGTGGATGTTCTAGACATAAACACCACACTAAGCTATCAGACGTTGCGTGGATGTTCTAGACATAAACACCACGTTAAGCTATCAGACGTTGCATGGATGTTTTAGACATCAACACCACACTAAGCTATTAGACGTTGCGTGGATGTTCTAGACATAAACACCACACTAAGCTATCAGATGTTGCGTGGATGTTCTAGACATAAACACCACGCTAAGCTATCAGACGTTGTGTGGATGTTCTAGACATAAACACCACGCTAAGCTATCAGACGTTGCGTGAATGTTCTAGACATAAACACCACACTAAGCTATCAGACGTTGCATGGATGTTCTAGACATAAACACCACACTAAGCTATCAGACGTTGCGTGGATGTTCTAGACATAAACACCACACTAAGCTATCAGACGCTGCGTGGATGTTTTAGACATAAACACCACACAAGGCTATCAGACGTTGCGTGGATGTTCTAGACATAAACACCACACTAAGCTATCAGACGTTGCGTGGATGTTCTGGACATAAACACCACGCTAAGCTATCAGACGTGTGGATGTTATAGACATAAACACCATGCTGAGCTATCAGACGTTTGCGTGGATGTTCTAGACATAAACACCACACTAAGCTATCAGATGTTGCATGGATGTTCTAGACATAAACACCACACTAAGCTATCAGACGTTGCATGGATGTTCAAGACATAAACACCACGCTAAGCTATCAGATGTTGCATGGATGTTTTAGACATAAACACCACACTAAGCTATCAGACATTGCGTGGATGTTCTAGACATAAGCACCACGCTAAGCTATCAGACGTTGCGTGGATGTTCTAGACATAAACACCACACTAAGCTATCAGACGTTGCGTGGATGTTTTAGACATAAAAACCACACAAGGGTATCAGACGTTGCATGGATCTTCTAGACATAAACACCACACTAAGCTATCAGACGTTGCGTGGATGTTCTAGACATAAACACCACACTAGGCTATCAGACGTTGCGTGGATGTTCTAGACATAAAGACCACACTAAGCTATCAGACGTTGCGGGATGTTCTAGACATAAACACCACACTAAGCTATCAGACGTTGCATGGATGTTCTAGACATAAACACCACACTTAGCTATCAGACGTTGCGTGGATGTTCTAGACATAAACACCACACTAAGCTATCAGACGTTGCGTGAATGTTCTAGACATAAACACCACACTAAGCTATCAGACGTTGCATGGATGTTCTAGACATAAACACCACACTAAGCTATCAGACGTTGCGTGGATGTTCTAGACATAAACACCACACTAAGCTATCAGACGCTGCGTGGATGTTTTAGACATAAACACCACACAAGGCTATCAGACGTTGCGTGGATGTTCTAGACATAAACACCACACTAAGCTATCAGACATTGCGTGGATGTTCTAGACATAAACACCACGCTAAGCTATCAGACGTGTGGATGTTCTAGACATAAACACCACGCTAAGCTATCAGACGTTGCGTGGATGTTCTGGACATAAACACCACGCTAAGCTATCAGACGTGTGGATGTTATAGACATAAACACCATGCTGAGCTATCAGACGTTTGCGTGGATGTTCTAGACATAAACACCACACTAAGCTATCAGATGTTGCATGGATGTTCTAGACATAAACACCACACTAAGCTATCAGACGTTGCATGGATGTTCAAGACATAAACACCACGCTAAGCTATCAGATGTTGCATGGATGTTTTAGACATAAACACCACACTAAGCTATCAGACATTGCGTGGATGTTCTAGACATAAGCACCACGCTAAGCTATCAGACGTTGCGTGGATGTTCTAGACATAAACACCGCACTAAGCTATCAGACGTTGCGTGGATGTTTTAGACATAAAAACCACACAAGGGTATCAGACGTTGCATGGATCTTCTAGACATAAACACCACACTAAGCTATCAGACGTTGCGTGGATGTTCTAGACATAAACACCACACTAAGCTATCAGACGTTGCGTGGATGTTCTAGACATAAACACCACACTAAGCTATCAGACGTTGCATGGATGTTCTAGACATAAACACCACACTAAGCTATCAGACGTTGCGTGGATGTTCTAGACATAAACACCACACTAAGCTATCAGATGTTGTGTGGATGTTCTAAACATAAACACCACACTAAGCTATCAGACATTGCGTGGATGTTCTAGACATAAACACCACACTATGCTATCAGACGTTGCATGGATGTTCTAGACATAAACACCACACTAAGCTATCCGACGTTGCATGGATGTTCTAGACATAAACACCACACTAAGCTATCAGACGTTGTGTGGATGTTCTAGACATAAACACCACACTAAGCTATCAGACGTTGCATGGATGTTCTAGACATAAACACCACACTAAGCTATCAGACGTTGCATGGATGTTCTAGACATAAACACCACACTAAGCTATCAGACGTTGCGTGGATGTTCTAGACATAAACACCACACTAAGCTATCAGACGTTGCATGGATGTTCTAGATATAAACAGAATGCAAACTGACTTTGACAAGTCTGAGCGTATCCAGCTTCACCATGTACAGCCTCATTCAATACCCACAGTTCCCATTACAAGCATAACACTTGGATAAGACTTGATGGAACAGAACAGTACTTGTGCTATGGCAGAAAAAACAATTATTTTTTCATCATACTGAAATTTCATCTCATGACATTCATGGGGAACAAGAGGATGTTGAACTAAAAAAAAGTCTGTACTAGAATTCCTTCTTGGATGACTTTCATTCATTTGGTTCTCTAAGGGTAATATAAACCCTTCCCACAAACACCGGTTTACTTGAATATTGCACTTAGGCAGATCTTATATCTGAGGGGGAAATGGGGTCTAAAAGGAATCAAAAACCAAAACCACAATACAACATGACTTCAAAAAAAGTGTTTCTGTAAGGGGACAGAGAACAGCTGTCCCTCCATGCTCCTATTGGTCTAACAAAAACTGCTTAATTTTGGAAAATGTCAAAATATTTCATTTTGCTATGAAAAGTTTTCTGGCAACCAAAATTTCTGAATTGAATGTCAAAAATTGCAAATTTCATCCACCAAACGTTTAACCACTTCTCTCTGCCAAGAAAATTTTCAGCTAGAAAAGTGTTGAATGTAAGAAATTTTCATCCCCAAGTTTGTTTTGAAAAGTTAAGCTCCTATTATAGTGCATTAGAAGTGCAGTCAGAGAAATAAAAGGGGTGTGGTGACGTGCAGTCAGTAAAATAAGGAGGCGTATGAGGGGCCAAGAATAATTGCATCTTCTTTTGCACCCAACAAAATGTCTCTTTGATGTACAGGAATTATACAAATCCCTATGACCTAGAAATATTCAGTCCATTAGTTCTTCTTATGTTGATTTCAGGACACAGCTGAATGTCCAAATACAAGTGGCGGGTGAATACGACTCCATCTCACCATGGAGTCATTCTTATGTTGAGTTAAAGACACGGCTGAATGTCTGAATACACCGGGCGGGTAAACACGCCTGCATCTCACAAAGGAGTCCTTCTTATGTTGAGTTCAGGACACAGCTGTATGTCTGAATACATCTGGCGGGTGAACACGCCTCCACCTCACCATGGAGTCATTCTTATGTTGAGTTCAGGACACGGCTGAATGTCTGAATACATCTGGCGGGTGAACACGCCTGCATCTCATAAAGGAGTCCTTCTTGTGTTGAGTTCAGGACACAGCTGTATGTCTGAATAATACACCCAGAGTCATTCTTATGGAGTTAAAGACACACCTCCACCTCACCATGGAGTCATTCTTATGTTGAGTTACAGAACACGCCTCCACACGGCTGAATGTCTGAATACACCGGGCGGGTAAACACGCCTGCATCTCACGAAGGAGTCCTTCTTATGTTGAGTTCAGGACATGGCTGAATGTCTGAATACATCTGGCGGGTGAACACGCCTTCATCTCACCAAGGAGTCCTTCTTGTGTTGAGTTCAGGACACAGCTGTATGTCCGAATACACCCAGCAGGCGAACACACCTCCACCTCACCAACGACTGTAAAGCAGGATGTGAATTCTTGCACAAGATATTACATCCTCACTTTTCAACTGGATACTGCTATTCCCATCAACTGGATACTGCCATTCCCATGAACTGAATCTGCTGTTTCCATCAACTGGATACTGCTATTCCCATCAACTGGTATTGCTATTCCCATCAACTGAATACATGATAAAATAAGTCTTTAGGAGAAATGGTCCATTAATCATTCATGGGCATTGCAAATTCTTCCAGGCATATAATGCATATCTATTTTTAGAGTCAGCCAAGGACTAATTTGATTCCGCTTCACTGCAAAGCAGGCATGTGGCTTCAGCTCCAGGTGAATGACCAATTGTATACAGTGTAACAGTAGCTTCTTGGAGGCAAGTGAACCATGGAGCTCCCAGGCTAGGTGTTGATTACACAAGTGTTGTGTAGTGTAACAATAGCTAATTGCTAGCAAGTGGACTGTGAAGAGACTCTCAGGTTGGAAGGTGTGGATTACCCCTGATTTTGAGAAAATCAGGGGTGTTGATTGGAGGGGTCCAAGGGACAATAAATCTTAATGTAGTGCTATTCCTATCAACTGGATACTGCTATTCCCATCTATTCTGGGTGCCTTTAGTTTTATTGCCCAAATTTGGGACCTTGCATTCTTTTCTCAATCATTACTGCCCCCACACTTTACATGAAATTACACTGAATGCTTACCAATTGGTAGACAATTAAAACAGTCTGTAAATGTTTTCCATAGTTTAATGTTGTATCGTCTCTTGCATTCATCATAAAACCATATATTCTGCAAAGAAAGGTTTGAAAATGTTTTAATGTGAATGAACCAAACATTAACATCATTATGTAAAACCAAATGAATTTGCATCTACAGAAAAAAAACTAGTGCCGTCACGATATGGCTGTATTACGTATCGATTGTCGTGGAGAAAAATATCGCAATATATTAGTATATCGCTTTATTGATATTTTCAAGAAAACTGACTCAAGACACAAATTGTTGTTATACTACTTCTTTTATGTATACATGAATGCATTGATGAACACAGAAAAAATGATTTCCATCTAGGAGACATGATCACATGACTATTACGTTCTAGATTTCATCACGCATCACATTCACATGTTTGGTAATTCAGCCAATGTGACCACGAATCATCAAAGTGAGAGGCATGTTCTGGGCCAATATTTCGTTTTTTTGCAAACTTATATCAGAGCATGCCAGTGTGGGGTGACAGAGCACAATTTTTAATTAGTTTTTTATGTTTTGCAATATTTTGCACATTTTTAAAGTTGTTTTAGAAACAATCATGGCCTAAACTTGACTTTTAGATTTACTACTGTAACATTGCTATTAGTACCATAATGTATGAAGTAATCTAGCCTAGTTGGGCAAAATTTCTTAGTTCTGTATTAGTATTTGGTATCACAATATGTGTTAATTAGAGGCATATTTATGTCATGGGAAAAGATATTACGATAATCGACATATCATGACAGCACTTAAAAACTACAAAACACCGCCAAGATCACAAGGGAAGAATTATTTTGACATTGCCTAAACTGTAAGCATAATACATGATAACATTAAGTATATAAATGTATGGAATGAAATAATTTTTCCTATGAATTCTCACACACTGAGCCACTGCAATTATCATCACAATGTTATTATAGTTTAATAGAAATTCTCTCACATCAGCATGCTCAAAATGATGTCAACCTTATTTTTTCTTCTCTAAACTGAAGGTGACTGAGTACATCGTTTTCATCAACATTTGTGCACCATCATAAATTCTTCATCTCTATTCCATCAACAGTACTACCAAATTTCCCCTATCAATCACCCTCTGTTAATAATAATTTCATAACAGAATAATGACATTATTATTACTATATTCGAATGTTTACACCTCTTAGAGGAACGTATCATCCCATAAATACAATCAGAAGTGAATGACGCCGAGCTGGTAACGTCATTTCCGGTTTCCAATTTCCCCTATTGATCGCAGGAAATCTGCGATGTTATCAATCTCATTAAATATAGGGGCCTATATGTGTTATCAATATTATCACAGATTTCTTGCAATCAATAAGGAAAATTGCAAACCGGAAGTGACGTTACCAGCTTGACGGCGTTCACTTCTAAATTATTTATGGGACGACAATTTTCCTTGAATAAACTCAACATTTATGACTTCAACAACGTATGCGCAAGTTTTTGAGGTATTCAGTTTGTAAGCTAACATCGTACATGGTCTAGTTTGGACAAGAGACCTTTTAAATCTAAATCACCAATTTCTGAAAAGTAATTTAATAATGTCACATGGCCGAAATTCATGTGTCCATAATGAGCCAATTGTATACTGAAGAAATCTTACTGACCAATTAAATAGTAAGGGGAAGGGGGAAGGGGGGGGGGGGGTTCTTGGCCATCTACAAGTTTCTTGTACATGTAGGTTATGGAACCAAGTGTATGAAAAAAAAAATTAAATGGTAATCATTACATGCGTTATAAAGCAAGGTAGTATGTGCACAATGTTGCTTTCAAATTTTCCTCCAGAAACGTACTGCAATTGATTGGTTGTGTATAACAAATGCAAAATTTCCCCAGCAGTGGATTGGTAAAAGTACTGAAGTAATCGCTTTTGGCTAAAATCGGTTTGTTTGTTTGTTTGTTTGATGAAGGCTTAACGGCACCACAACAACTAAGGTCAAATTGTGCCTGAGAGGTCAGATCATTCTAGAGGTAGGAAGTAAAGGAAACAGGAGGAGAATGAGATAAATTTAAGGACAAAATCTGTTTGAAAAGGTCTATATAGATACTAGAATAATGATATAAATCATTCATTTGCTGCTTAATGTTCGCACCTATTGATACTTGCACATTCATGATTTCCGCGTAGCATGAAGAAGTTCTTGGGGTACTTCAATTTGTAGGCTAACATCAGACATATTGTTTCCAAAGACTGCTTCCCCCTGTGGTAATAAGAAGAAAAAATCACTGCCTTTAAAACCATATGGAAATAAAATCTTGTTTTATTATATCAATAGTTAGAAATAGCCAAATATTTCATTGCAAATCATAAGTATGATATATGGCATGAGTTCAGTGCATAAACATATGGATGAAGAATATTCATTTTCAGCAGAACTTGACTAAAAATTGTGAGCAAAAAAATTGCTTATGCAGTTTGTCCAATTTGACGTGATGAAATTTGAGAAAATAGTACATCCATGATAAAATCTAGACTATGATGTGGGAATATAAAAAAAATGGTAGATCATGATTGAAACAAAACTTTGTGGGTTATAAATAGATAGCTGTACAACTCCTTGCATATATTACTTTTTCCAACACAAAACTTCCTGCACATATTTTATGATTTCTTTAAGCAAAAACAATTCAATATATACCACAATAAACCTCTACATCCCTGTCAGATTCTACACCATGTTGTACAACATACATCTTTATGCATATATGTACCTCATATGAATTTCTTAGTGCATTATTAATCAAATAAAATCCTAAGATCATTCATCCTTCTCAAGAACTCCTTTTAGAATCAAAATGTTCCTCTTTCAACACATTCAACGTTTGGCACAGATGTAAACTTGATACTTATGCTGCAGCTAACATCAATATTTTTCGATTCCTTGTCAAACTTGAGTTGGGACATTTCTACAAAGTTTATCTGCATTTATGCTCACTACAAATCTTTTGAACACATAAAAGCTTTAAATTGTGGAAGTTTATATTTTCTGCACATATGATGTAATACACCTACTGTAAGATACAATTAGTTTGTGACAAACCAGCGAATTTATACATTTCCTGGGTTGAAGTTGTAGTGACTAGAAATTAACAAAGTGAAAATAATCGGATAAAGTCCATACACAAATTGAAAAAGATTTTCTTCTTAAAATAAAAATGTTGTTAAACGTTTTACCACAGATTACAAAAAGTCTCATTACCTACAGTGATCATTACTCTATTTTCGTGGTAAAACATTGGGTGGTGCTAGTTCAGTGAAATAATGCAGCTTTATATTAACTTGCACATGTCAAAGTCTCATATTGCCTCCACCTTATCAATGGATCCAAACTTTCATAACAAAGTAAAACACTATCCACATTAAGGTTGTGACGGTTATATGTTTAACCGTTTCCCCACCCGTTTGTTCTATTATCCGTTTAGGAAATCATGCTCCATGTAAACAAATGTTATTTCAATTTTTATGTTTTTTTTTTAAAGTTTGAATAAATTCACAAACCTATCTAACGAACGTTCTCGTGTCAATCTTTACCCACCAAGTTATTGCCTTCACATTTCACCTAGGGGTCCATATACATAACACTAAACATTTCCATGTTATCAGGGATCGGATTGAACGCAGCTAGCTTTCGCCCATAAGGAAAGTCCAGGCTAGCGCTCATTAACATAACCCATCAACTACACACACACACACGCAAGAAATTTCCGCCCATATCCATTTACTATAGAATCACGGTACATATCTCCCAACCATTGACCAGCCTACATGCAAATCTTTCACTCACAGCCACACTGTAACTCCTAATAAAGTCATTGGGATACACTTCTAACTTTTTTTACATTCCACCTGGAAGAAATATTGAGAGGGCCACGCAATATCCAAGGAGAATCCCATGTTAAATCCAACTGCGCATGTCCTAGACACCCCTAGATATCTCCAAGCGTGAGGTATTGCGGACTTGCTGTGTGAGTGAACATGTGTAGTATATTTGATGGTGGTTTTGGCCTACTTAACAGCTTAACTTTGTTGACAGTGCTTAGATTGTTATCATGATTTATAAAGTTTTGTTTTAAATTATTTTGAAGGATTGCAGTATGTTTCTTACATATTTTCTCCAATGAAAATCTACGTTTGTTAGTGTGCAGTATTGTGATTTTTGTGGTTGTTTTATTCTCTTGAAGACATTCCATCATGTGTAATGAAAATGATTGAACACTGGTGGTGCGCATTCCCTTTCCATTAGTACCATTTATTTTCCATGAACTTTCGTCTTGCATTCATCAGCTAGGATATGAATTTATTACTCTCGTTTCCACTTGTTTATAGTATTTACCTCAACATGGAAATGCAATCCATCCCCAAAACGGCAGTAGGCTTTGCAAGTTTGCATGAGGGAATGACCAATACATGCATGATGTGAGTGATTATGCACATGAACAGTATAGAATATCACGTCATTGGATAATTACGTCATCACTAATGGTTAAACAATTAACCGACTGTAATGGTGACAGCTGTACGTTTATGGAAAAAATGCTAACCATCACAACCTTAATCCCGTACATCAAAAAGTCCCTTAAATCTTCAGGGGAAAAAACGCCTGTGTTTTCCAGACATTTTTTCAGACAATCTTGACAAAACTTGTTGGAACACACCCATTTTCCTGTTCAATGTTGGTGAAATGAGTGATAATTGAGTGATAAATGAGTGATGATTGAAGTGATATTGTTGATAAGAATGTTTTCTATATCTGTGTATTTCCTAGTGAAATATTTTGACAACATTGAAAGGGGGAGCAAGGGGTGGGGGGGGGGGGAACCCTCTTTTGTCTTAATAACAGGTGCATTTTAAAATTACTTACTCTACCACAATATTATTGCCGTTTTCAAACCACCTTTTTCTAAAAACAAAATCGGGACTTTACCAAAGTCCTATGGAGTTTATCTTGGTATCATTTTAAAGTACTCAAATATTTCTTTCACAAAATGTAACTTTTTTTTATAGGGGTCATATTACAGAATTTGGGAAAAGTTTGCTTGAAAAGGGGTAAAACTCAAAAATTGCTTTAAAAAGATTGGCAAAATATGTTATTTTTTCTTCTTTAAAATCTAACAATAATTTGAAGATCACATTTTTGCTTTAAAATCAAACACGCAAATCCTAAGACATGACATTATTGATTTCTGGTCTAATTTTGATAATCCCTACCTGCAATCTTTTGTTTTGGAGAAATTTCTGCCATTTTTAACCCATTTTTTCCCCCAAAAATAATGTACTAAAACTGTACATCGCACATGCTTCTTTGAACTGCCATTCAAAAGTGCTTGCAATTTCCTTTCTCATTTGATGTATAAATACAGGCATACCCCCTCTATTTCGACCCTTTCCTATAATAATTAAATTTCACAACAGCATTTTCATTGATCTTGTGGTGTAGTGGATATGAACGCAGCCAGCATGCGAGCACACCAGGTTCGAGTTCCACCGTGACAACGGACGGCATTATCATTTTTCTGCTGCAGTTTTCAGGGGTCATTTGACTAAAATCATATTTCGTGTTTTTTCATCTTTCCTTTCTTTATACAAATTCTAGATTAGCATTATTGGAAAGGAAATTTCATAAAGAATCTAAATATGTAACACAAATCCCTGTTTTGAATACTGACAAGAAGTTATACTTGTGCAAAGATTGGCCATTTGTTGACCAAATTTAGCCAAAAATTACTTAATTTGCATATTTTTGTCCAATATTTTATAATTTGGCTTTCATTACTTAAAAACTAAATATCTTAGCTTCCATGCCAACCAAACTTGTAATGAATGAAAATGAAAGGAATGTTGTCAAAATTGCATATGAAAAAAAAGTTACGAAAATTGGGCTTGCATTTTTTAAAGCACTGAGTAGGGAGGGCTAAATAACAGATACACTAATTTTCCAGTCTTTTGTTTTTCATTTTCTATATTTCCACCTGGTTTGGTTGCTGATTGTTTTCAAACATTTGATTTCGCAGGTGCAACTGTTTATAGTGTGCTGGTGAAAACACAGGTTAAAAGGATTTGCATGCGAGTAACCATAACAGATACAAGAGAAGCCAGATATGTGTGTATGGTTTGAATGCTAGGTGTCTATTCCCTTTTTCCTATATTACCCAGATGAACTTATGAACTAGTAATACATAGAAAAATGTTAAATAGAATGTGAAACAGATTAAATGCCTGGAACATAGTAGGCTATATTATTCATCTAAAGATGCAAATGATTATATTTTACATAGAATGACCAAAGGGTTTTATATTTAATTACTGCATTTATAATTGAAAGTTGCATCCAAGATACGTACACCAAAGTCTCATGTTTTTTGAGTCATATGCGCTCATTACAAATGATTCTGGGAGTATTCAACTAGAAAAACCAAAATGTTCAGCAGTTCCGATGCATTTTTTCATCATTGGTTGGTTTTTAACTTTTAAACTAACTGGTATTGTATATTATGAAATATGCTAAATAACATATATTCATAAGCCATGCCCAACACGGTTGACAATACTTATAGTTGCACATATATCAATATGGCACACAAACAAAGAATGGGTTACCTGTGTAACACATATATCCTGTATTCAATGTATTGTCCATGAGTTACTGTGTTTATAAGCTCTTTTCAGCAAAATCATATTAAGCCCCTGCCCACAATGCATATTGATGATATTTAACACTTTTATATCATGAGCATGTACACACCAGCTAACATCATAATTGAACCAAATATGAAACAAGGCAGGTATGCGGTTGTTAAAATATGAGCATTTCAAGATTTTTACATTCAGCCCCACCTACTCATACATATGCATGATATCACCATCAAAAACAATTGGGCACTTCTACAAATCATGGGCTATCTGTGTCAATCTTCAGATACTGTGTTAACAAGCTCTTTTCACCAAAATCATATTAAGCTCCGCCTACTAAGCATATTGATGAATTTCAATGTTTTTATGCTATGAACACATAGACATAGTAAGCTAACATCAAAATTATACCAAATATGAAACATAACAGACATGTGATTGTTAGAATAAGAGCATTTCAAGATTTGTACATTATGCCCGCCTACTAATTAATATGCATGACTTCATCACCAAAAACAATAGGGCACATCTACAGACCATGTAGATGTATTGTTATTGAGATATTGTGTTGACAAGCTTACTGTCACAGACACACACACATATAAATACACACATACATACATACATACATGACTGCATAGGTTCCTTATCCTATTAGCATTGGAACCAAAAATGTTTTCCATCGCATGAATTAAAAATAATAACTTGTAGTTAACTTATCTAAGCTTCTAGTAAATTTCAAGTTAATGGAGGGAGGGGGGAGGGGGGGGGGGTAGTGGGGGAAGGTGAATGTAAATTTTGCATGATTTTTGTATACCTCAAAACTATAACTTGAAAACTTGTTTTAAACATAATTTTCAGTTCCTCTTTAACAGATGACTAAATGAAAACAAATTTGCAGATGTTCAAAGATATTTGAAAATGGAAAATCAAAGATCAGATTCTGCAGTCTCACATTCATATTATTTCTAGCACAATAAGCTCAAGGCTTCACCCATGGGTACCTTCATAAGGAATTTATTAATAAGAACTAATGTTTTAGAATAAAATAAAACCACTGAATTATGAAAGCTGCAGGCCCCATATACTTGATTCTATAAGCATACAGTATAATAATCAGAATCTATCTATTGTAGGATGCTGTACTAAGTAGTATAACAGTACCATACTGTATAACAGTACAAGAATAATCAGAAATTTGCAATTAGAATTCAGCGTACGTGTGAGGTTGAAAACACTTTTAGATATGACCCAAAGATAATGTAAAGAGGATTGAGTGACAATACCAAAATTACAGTAATAAATTACACATGTAAATCAACTATATTATTGTCTATTCAACAAAGAATAGTTTGAAGGATTAGTTTAGTAGTTTATCTTATATGAAAGAGGACTTCAAAAGAAACAAAATGGTGAAGAAAGCATTTAAATAGCTTATTCCATTAAGAAGATATTCAAGTTTAAAGCTCTGTCTTATCTGTGTAGAAATGACTGGTGTAGTAAGTCTACTATGGAAAGTTGGCGTCTTTATTTCTTCATTGTTAACAATTGTTAATGTATTTTAAAGAAAAAGTTTTTTTCACTATTTAAATGATATTTCCTCAAACCTTTTTCAGGTGGTATATTACACATACCCTTCCTAGATTCAGTTTTACTGCTTATTTGACATATTCCCTGGGTTTTAATCCATGAAAATGCAGGACAATATATGATAGAATACATAAAGACTTTGAGGAATCTGAGGCTTTGACATCACAATTAGTCTGATTTCAGTCATTTCCACACAAATGATACCAAACTTTAAACTTAGATATCTCCTTAATTGAATAAGATTTTTCAATGCTTTCTTTACCATTTTGATTCTTTTAAAATCCTCTTCATATAGATAAACTTGCTTGACCCGTGAACTAAATCCTTTAAATGAAAATAAATCATCAGGTTTTGCACATTTGTGACCTATTACCCGCAAGCCTCTTATAAAACTTTTCATTATGCAGTTTGTTACGCAAATTAATTCTTGGAAGAAAGAAAAACACCTACATACTGTGAAACGAATCTGAATCTATAAACAATCTTCCTACATGATTCTGCTACACCTTTACATGTAACTATGTACCAGAATCAATAAAAGACAATTGCTTGAAGCACATCATAACTCATGTGAACATGACATTCTACCAAAACAATAATGTTCACGTCTTTTAGTAGATGAAACAAGATATTTTATAAAAACAAAGTGTATTAGTTTATATTCACATGCATGCTGCATATGAAGTGAGCTACACGACAACAGAGCTTTAAAGATTTATGGTTAGGTAGAGACAAGATTTGCTTAATTGCTTAAATAACAAATATTTGGTTAGTGATACTGCTCTTTATGTATGCAAATTTATGCATATATGTAATTTATGCAAATATGTAATGTATGGATGGGCAAACCTTTCTTTTTTATATCAATTGGTTTTCAATCATCTACCATAATTTTTCATCTTTTTTAAAAGATTTTAGCTTTATTTTGTTAGGACATAAACAAAGTCTTGTTTATGCTAAAACCTTGTCCAAGTTTGATCAGCTATAACTCAAGACACAAGACACTTCTTTCAAGATCCAAAGACAATAAGTTCTACTCAATATTTTAAGGTCTCAAAATGAAAAAGAGAACTTTGCACCTGTCTAAATGACCTTTGATGCAACATATGTTCGTTTGACTATCACTACCTTCTCAATGCTGTTGTACATGACCATTCCACTCTTCCCTGCCTCCACACAGAATACATATTTATCCTTAGCTACTTGTTATTCGCTGGAACTAAAAAAAACTGAAGTACAAAAAGATATGCAATTAGCACAGGAACCCACACTATAAATCAAGTCTACACCGGAAAATTTAACACTAAGAGAAATAATCAGCCTCTTGCTAAAGTTAGGGATTATTGAATTCCGCAGAGAAAAAACATTGTCGCCATTTATGCTTCTATTTTGGGATATTCCAAGTGACCTACAAACCATTTCGTTGAAGACCTAAAAATAATATTGAATATCAGACCTGATGCTGGTGACAAACGTGCTAATTAATTAATTTGTAACTTTTCTTTACATATACACAAGTCTATGAAAAAAAGAGATGATTGAAAATTGGCTGAAATATCTAAAAATAGATCTCATCACGCATATTACACAACAATGCTACAATACATAAAAACTCTTCCAAAAAAAAAGTCGCAAATAAGTTTTGATGCAATGCATTGTAGAATTTAAATTATACTATGTAACTTTAACTCTAAAGGACTAGCGACATTTCGAGGCAGCATTAGCTGGATTCCTTTTAAACAATGACAAAAGCAGAAAAATTACAACTGGTCTTACAACTAGTTTTTTTTTTTTTAATTTTAGACCTAAAATATAAAATCTTTTTATCATGGTCCCTATTTGAATATCACTCAAGTTGAAATGTGAATCAATTTAATGGACATAAAGTCAAATATTCTACAATAGAGAATTAAAAATAAACCCACTACCAAGAACCCCATCATAAATTCTTATTCCATTTTATCCAAGTTTAAAGTTGTAACATGGACGGCGCCATTATGTCTAATTTTGTGTGAAATCATGATACCATAATTTTCCCTATGTGCTACATGTACTGTAGCAACACATACTATATTTCTTTGATAACTTTCTTTGTAATTTTACTTTGAAAAATGCTTTGGCATGAACCTCTAAAGGCTTGAATAATTAATATCATATACAAGTAACAAGAACTGTCAGAAAGACAGTATGCTCGACTATTCAAAGTTAGTATAGAGAATGGGCTTAATGAAGTAAGTATATACAGAAATAGAGTAGCAGGGCAGATGATTTCAAATTACTTGAAGTTTGAAAGATGCACTAACATTTTCATTTGATTTGTTAATTTTCACATTTTACTACAAGCTTCTAAATATCTTTGAGTTTTCCCAGATATTTTAAGAAAAAAAAAAAAAGCTCAAGGCTACCTTACCCATGCAGTAACTCAGAAAACATGTAACAGGGAGCAATTTGTTCGGGTTCGCATCACAATTTGCGATGCCAAAATGCTACATAACATCATTTAGCGATTCATTTCCCTACCTTGTTTAGCAAACTTGCCACAGGCTACAATTAATTTCCTAAGTAACTGATTAAAGTTTTCAGACTTTAATTTTTTTTAAATAAGAAAAAATACTTTTTGAATGCGAGAATCAGAAAGCACAGTAATCACCTATCAATGGGGATATTTTGCACTTTGATTTCGCAGAAATGCGAGTAACTTGTGAAATGCACCACGATTCGGCAGCAATAAATAGTGAAAGTTGAAACTAACAGTAACATTAAGCCATATTAACGTAAGGCTTTAAATCACTCAATCAAGGCTCATTTTACAAGCTGTTAAATCGACCAAAAATCACAAGGTCAAAATACTTGAATCATCACAATCGGTGCATTTACATGTAAATATTACCTGATGAGTCGAATAAATTTTGCAAGAAAAAAAAAAAAAATATTGCAAAATAAACAAAAGAAAAAGGTTTTAACAGAGCTGAAATTCTGCGTGCTTTGCAAAAAATGGCGCCCATTTCGAGAGGACTGATATAATCAGAACTTCCGTGGTGGTGGCATAGTTTTAAAATGTTTTACGGCGAGGTATCATAGTATGTAAGATTTTCACAATAAAAGCCCTAGTGATTACGGCAAAATAGTTACGCGATGTTTGAGTTTTCATAACATTCTTCTTTCTAGACTGAATTTCCATGCACATTTTCCATAAAAATGATGATACTGAAGAAGTTAACTGTTTAAGATTTGGAAAGCAAAATTCCAGCATCTATTTGGGCAATGGAGTCAATACTATTGCCATAATGGTTGCACGATTTTTTTACTTAATAGCGGGAAAACTGCATTGAAAAAGTACCATTTGAAGCATATTAAAACAAAGTCAATAAGGCCTAAATATGCATCATTATTGCTAATCAATTCTAATGTATTGCTAGTCATTTTTATGAAATGAGGAGCAAAACTGCTAATCACATTTTAAAAAACAAATTGCTCCCTGATGTAAATGATAGCAGTCTTTATAACCATAGCACTTCTTTTATTTCTATCAATTGAACAACAAAGAAAGGAAAGGCCCTAACTTGCCAATGTCAATGAAAGAATGTCATTAAGCTCCTATCCAATCTGTACCCTCCCCCAACCCCTACACATTCCCAGAACTACATCCTGGATTGTAATACAACTTCCAATAAAATATGTGGGTCAAGTAAAGTCAAGCTACATGAAAAATGTACAATTTTGCTAATAATGCATATTCCAGACTGTCCCACATTCCATCCCAACATGTCCCAAATGTCATCCCACACCTATACTCCCATGCAATCGCGCCTGAAAACCAGGTACTGTATGTCATTCCACCACTTGCATGACCCACATGCCATCACAACTGAAATCCAGATGACACCCCACCAATGCCATTCCACCCTGTCCCACATTCGACTCACCGTCCCACATGTCGACTCACCCTGTTCCACATGCCAACCCACCCTGTTCCACACGCCAACCCACCCTGTTCCACATGCCAACCCACCCTGTTCCACACGCCAACCCACCCTGTTCCACACGCCAACCCACCCTGTTCCGCACACCAACCCACCCTGTTCTACATGCCAACCCACACTGTCCAACATGCCAATGCATCCTGACCAACATCCCACCCCACCCTGCCCACATACAATTCCATACAATTCCACCCTATCCCACATGAAATCACACCCTAATTCAGCTACTGTATCATCATGTCATCTTCTACCCCACATTCTACTTATTGTTTATATTTCTCAAGCCCCTAATTTAGTTTTTTTAGAAGCAAGGAAACTTTTATTTGTTTAGAACTTTATTTATGGCAAGACAAACATTTTGATTCCTATTCATGTCAGAAATGTCAATATCATAATAAAACTAAAAATATGAAAGTCTCGCTTGCCATATATTTTTGATCTCAGGTCAAACATTTTTGCAGCAAAGTATATTTTCATGCAAATAACCTAATCAATATGCACACTATACCTCACCATTAAGTGTGAGCAATGCTCTTCACATATACTGTATGATCATTTGTTTAAGGCAAAATCACCACTTTAATTCAAGAGATACCACAGATACAAATATTTTCATTGCTATGCAAATAAGCTAATTAGTATGCATACACAACCCCCAAATTATGCTCAACATGAACAATACCAATGTCCACTGAACCAAGTTATTATCTCAGGTTAATTATTTTGTACAAGTCTATTGTTATGCAAATAATCTAATCAATGCACACTACGCCTCACCATTGAGTGTAGATCATGCTTTTCACATATATGATCACTTGTGTAAACAAAATCCCCACACCCACTTTAATTGAAGAGATATCATAGATACAAATATTTTCATTGTTATGCAAATAAGCTCATTAGTATGTACACACAACCCAATAATCATGCTCAACTGAAAAGTACCAATGCCACCTACCATTGTACCAAGTTATTATCTCAGGTTAAACATTTTCAACAAAAGTCTATTGTCATACAAAAACCTAATTAATATGTACATATTACACCTCACCATTAAATGTAGACAATGCTTTTCACATATATGATCATTTGTTTAAACAAAATCCCACTCCGCTTTAATTTAAGAGATATCATAGATACAATTATTTTCATTGTTATGCAATTAAACTAATTAGTATGTACACACAACCCCCTCCAAATCATGCTTATTTGAACAGTACCCATGTCCTCTACCCATGCCAGGTTAACATGAATGTACACCATTCATAACTTAAGTTATGCGCTCATGATTTTTAAACATTTAGTAGGAAAGTCTATTGTTATGCAAATAACTTAATTAATATGCACACTTCACTTCAACATTAATTATTATTATTATTATCATTGCACTTATTTATATAGTGCCTCTCCTGTGGATTGAAGCGTTTTACAATAAAATTGATAATACATAGACAAACTCTTAATATACAATATCAAAAAATAAAAGAATTGCAGGACAATATAGAAGCATAAAAGAATTGGTAAAAATCAAAAACTAGATAAATAAAACAAGAAATAAAATATTATAGACAGCATAAAACTTAATCAGTAGGAAAAAGATGAGTCTTAAGGGCCTTCTTAAAAGTATAAACAGTTGGAGCCTGATGGATTGCAATGGGTAGATTATTCCACAAATGTGGACCCAGGACAGAAAAGGCGCAGTTTCCTTTGACACAATTAGTTCGTGGCACCACAAGGTGAGTGACATCCTTGTTGAATCTTGAAATCATCCAGGCTCATATATATGGGCAAATCTTGAAGTAAACGCATTTTTCTTAATGCAGGGAAATGTAGTATTCTCTGCTGGATGGGCAAACAAAAAACACGCAATTTTGAGTGGGAAGAAGGCAGGCATTGAAGGTTTTCAAGTGATATGCCATCAACATATGTCACCAAGTAGGGAGTTGCCATAATCCAGCCGAGAAAGGATAAGAGATCGCACTGCAAGAGCACAAGTATTTTGATTAATGCACCACCAGATTTTAGAAATATTACGCAAATGAAAATTAACAGTACGACATATTGTAGAGATCTGGTAATTCATATTCATACAAGGTTCAAACATGATACCTAATTTTTAATGGATGATGAAGGAACAATCACAGACCCACCAATCTTCAAATCAATGGACTGGATGGAATGCATTTGTTTTTTGGATGAAATGATCAAAAATTAAGTTTTGGTGTCATTAAGTCTAAGTTTGTTATGAAGCATCCAGCCTTTAACTGCCGCAATGTAATTTCACAAGTGATCTTGGGCAGCTTCCCTATCTCCCGGCTTTTTAGGATTGAAGCCGAAGCTAACATATAGCTGAGTGTCATCAGCATATATATGGTAAGCAACATTGAAGAATTTGAAAATGCGGGTATCAGGCTGCGAATAGGCATTGAAGATCGGAGGACCTGCAACAGATCCTTGGGGAACACCATATTTCAAAGGATGGTCAGTAGAATAACTACCAGAGATACAAACTGAACTCTTGTGATCACTAAGATAAGATCTAAATCAGTTTAAAACACAACCACCAATATCATACTCACACTGAAGTCTATTTATAAGAATAGGTATTGAAGGCTGCAGACATAATCTAAAAGTACAAGTAAAACAACTCTACCCAAATCTAACTCATTTAATATATTGTTCTTAACACGCAATAACGCAGTTTCAGTACTATGTGCCAGTTTGTAGGCAAATTCAAAATCTTCAGTAAGATGTTTTGAATGAAGATGTTTATTAAACCTAGAGACTGCTAGATATTAAAGGATCTTGCCAAGGGTGGGAAGATTGGAGACGGGTCGATAATTTTTCAAAACGTCCGGATTGAGGGTGGACTTCTTGATAAGAGGAGAAATAATTGCGTTCCTGAGAATGTATGGAAAACAACCAGAACTAAATGAATTATTTGCAAGAGACATGATTATAGGAGCTACTATGTCAACACATTCCTTCAAGAGCCAAGTAGGCAGTGGGTCAAGAAAATTTGTCTTGTTTGGGATCTTAAAATTATATGTCGAATCTCAGCTTCATCTACAGGGTGGAAATTTGCAAAGATATCAGTACTCAGCATATGCAAATCATCAATCATCAAATCATCAATCATCAAATCATCGTCAAATTTAAGCAGAAATACATCATCATTACATTGTTTACTGGTATCAAGAGAAGTTAAATTTATATAAACACATTCAACGTCAAGTTCAAACCTTATTTTTGGCACTTACTCAGTAAAAAAATTGGCAAAATTAATACTGAGAGTTTCATTTGAGCGGCAGATTGGTAAAGCCTTGGTGGAACTATTGAGAAGTGAGTTAACTGTACGGTACATTGTCTTTGCATCAGCATTTGCCAAAACACCTTTGAAATGCTCTGTTTGGATTTAACAATAAGTTCATTTACAATTATATTTTGCTCAAGATATTTCAAGCGATCAGTATCACTAAGGGTTTTTCTCCACTTGCGCTCATATTTGCGGCGTTCTGTTCGGGCCGACCGGACATCATCGTTAAACCATTTAATCGTTCGTTGAAATCGTGTCTACTCCGGACAGTGTTTGTCAAGAACTCTGTGCACCCTTGTATATACTCGGTAGCTTTAGCATTCAGATCATTCAGCATATTGAGGCCGCTAAGCTCTTGGATAAGGTCAGTCTTGAAAACACCCAGATTGAGATCATTGAAATTTCTCATTGCAACAGCTTTCCTTTCTGGTGCAGGTTTCAGCTTATTTATTGAGCATTCAATCATGTGATGATTGGAACCATATAGTTGGGAGATACATTGCATTCTACCAACAAGTCATCATCAACTCGACAGATCACATGATTCAAGAATATGACTGGACCTCTGAGTATCTGAGTAGGCCTGTCAACAAACTGGTGGAGATTATCTTCAGACAGCAGATCTAAATATCGCGAAACTTCAGGTTTACTTGGATCATCAACATTGAATGTTTAAATCACCCATAATCAAAGGCTTTCCAGGCATATTTTCTAAGTCACACAAAAACTGTTCAAATTCTTCAAGGAATTTGGCTACAGTAAAGCCATTCCTATGAGAAGATGGATGGTGATATATAGCAACAAAATGAAATGTCTTGTCAATGTCAGCCACACATGCCTGCTCAAAAGTTGTGTACATATCAGCATTAACTGCAAATGGTAAAATGCTCAGTTTTAAATGATATTTGTAAATTAAAGCAACACCCGTGTTTATCACAGACTCTGGGGAAGTTCAAAAGGGAATATCCAGATGGTGTGCACTCCCCAATCACCACATAATTTTCTTCACCAAGCCAAGATTCACAAATAATTAGGATGTCCACATCAGAATCGAGGATATAGTCATAGATTGTCACAGTTTTATTGCACAATGATTGAGCATTCCAGACGTTGATATAGTTGCTTCTTATATCCAAGCGGAATTTTGATAAGATTGTTCACATTGCACAGTTACCGTAAGTATGAGCTGGCTAATGAGATGAGATAAGAGTATGAATTCTACGTTTTTGTTCCCTGCGTTTACCTCTTTTGCGCCACCTAAGGCATTTACTGCCGGTCTTGTTTAAATTTAAAAGAATTAAATTGTAGACAATGCTCTTCACATATATGATCATTTGTGCAAACAAAATCCCCACATCCACTTTAATTTAAGAGATATCAAAGATACAAATATTTTCATTGTTATGCAAATAAGCTTATTAGTATGCACACACAACCCCTAATCATGCTCATTTGATCAGTACCCATGTCCTCTACCCCTATGCCAAATCACATGAAAGTACAGCATTCATAACTTTAAGTTATGAAAACTTTAACTGGATGCCAATGCAGGGTTAGTAGAACATCTCTAATATTATTCGAATAGTCAAGCTAATAATTCATAGACCTATGCAAAGGAAAAATTATTTCTCAGAAGTTAAAAAATTTGAAATAGATTATACAGAAAAAGATTAATATTCTAATCTGCACTGGGTGTATAACATCATTTTTTAGAGGGCATATGAACAAAATATATGCTTTCATGTAAGATAATAATGTACAGAATTTATATTTTAATACATTAGAAAACATATGCTAAATTGTTTAGTAAGATGCAAAATTTCTTCAGATGAGTTCAAATTGATTATTTCTATCATATTAAATGAAGAAAAATGAGACTTTCTGTCTCCTTTAAGGACACCCCCAAAGAAGACTTGAGAGTTCTCAATGCTGAAAGAAGAGATGAACCTACATAAAGTTATAACTTGAAACGATCACCTTCCACAAACTAAGCCACAAATTGTGCATGCATTAAGCCATGCATGAATTAAACTCAATCATAAACATAACACTGATTGTTTATAAATGTTAAAAAAGATGCTTTACTCTAAATCTGACTCAAACAACAAGCCATAAAACCCAATGAATCATGAAACAGCAACTGTCCTTCCCTTCTAGCAATCTGAACACATACACAACACAGAAATTAATCTACCTCAAACATTGCAACTTCAACAAGCACAACATTCTAAAACTGATATATTTTGTAAAAGATTGATTTTTATATGCGTCATTTAAATGTCGCATTTGAAACTATATTAAACCTTATACTTTCAATAATGCCAAGAATATTGATCATATCCTTTTATGTCTTAAACATAATGAACTATTCATCTGTAATAAACTCATCATAACTACTCCCACTCCCTTCCATCACATTGGTGACAAATTGTTAATGTCTCTCCTGCCAGTGACATATCCAAAGTATCCAACTTAAAACATCTATATTTCATGCCTGCCTCCTAGCAAAGTGCATTATATCCACCCACCAATATACAAACATAAAAAGGTCAATCAACTACAAGGCATTAATCAAGTATAAATACCAATTTAATCAAAAGTGATTAATTATGGAGGTACCAATCTAGAGTGGTACTACTCTTGAGTGGTACTGGAGGTACCACCCCGCCCACTCTAGAGTTGTACCTCCATGGTTTGGCTAAAGCAGTTCTGGAAAAATCTACAGTTCCACCAAAAACTGTAAATCTTGAAGATTTTTTTTTTTTTTTTTGGGAGAAGGAGGGGGCAATGGGAAATCCTAAAAAAAATATGAAAAAACAAATATGAAAAAAAGGGATGTTTTTGGATTACTTGAGTAAGCAATAGTACACTGTGGTAAAAATTAATGGTCTCGGCCACAATGGTTTGGGTTCATTGCCCCATGAACATCCCCCAACATAATTGTGCAATGAATATTACATTTAATTGCAAAAGAGGGAACAAGTATGGTAAAGTGTAAGCATATAAAATACTACATTTATATATTTTGTGTCACAATTTTTTGTGGGAAGATTTTTAATACTTTTATTCAGAACCGTGAGAAATTTTATAATTAATTTCATTATCAATTATACTTTTTTGTATTATTGTTAGGATGGGGACATATGTTTAAAAAAAAAAAGTTTTGTGGTCCCCATGCTTTTTTTACAAGCTGATTGATTTGCAAAATTTGTATTAACTGTCATGTTATTGTATATCATGAAATATTTGTTCCATGATATTCATTCCTAAGCCACGTCACACCCACCATGCAGATCAATAACTACACATCAATGATGTTATAGCTCAACCCATAACATCGAAAGAAGAATAGCTTGCTTTTATTGATTTAATTTTGTCATATTTGATATTTTTAGGTTTTTTTTAAAGTCTTATTTAAAGTCTGATCTATTTTGGGGAAATTTTTCATCATTTTAGAAATCCAAGAGTTTCAACTTTCCTGTATGAGTTGTATTCAGTTTGTTTGTTTGGGTTTAATGGCACCTTAACAGTCAGGTCATGTGTCAAACAAGGTTAGTTGTGAATGACTGTCAGATTGGTTCTCAATGATGACTTAATTGGTGGTGAGTGCAATGTGGTTCACTTCATAGCGATGTCTGAAAAATTAAGATTTTAACAAAAGCTATGTGACATTTAATGCATGGTGCCACCATGTCTCGCTCTATTACTGACGTTGGCAAGGTCAAAGGTCAATTCCAAATCTTTACCTATTTAGCACCACGATGGAATGAAGTTCTCCGATTTAATGTTTTGGTCGCCATCTTTCTTAGTTACCGCACGTTTGTGATTAACTATTCAAACGTCCAAAAATAAGTGTTAGGATGTTCCACTAACCTGTTGGCTGATTTTTGGCTGACAATATTTTTTGGTTCATATATTTTCATTAAATAGTTTTAGTATCAAAACTGTGTGTGAAAACAAATCGATAAAACATAAGATATGTTTAGATTAAATAATTGCACTTTATAAGTATTATCTTAATTTTCCCCTCAAATATTATAAAACCTAATACCTCTGCTAAAATGATATAGCCCCGAGAGCAGTGTTTTAAACTTTGACCGTACTTTGGAGAGCTCGTCAGACGATTTTATGCAGTAAAAAGAAGCCTGGCAAACATTTCAATAAATCTAAAATCACCATAAAAACAGTTTTTGAAGACGGGTATATCATGAATAAGCATTCTTGGCAAAAAAAAAGGGTAAGTTTTCACAAAGATTTTGAAACTAAGACTTTCCTATGTTTTAACACAAGGCTTAAAACAGTACAGCAGGGTATAGGTTTTTGTCGTACCCTCGACCCTTGGACGGCCAGCCATCAATGACGGCAGCTAACACTGCTAGCATCAGTCTGACCAAAGAGCTTCCACCCAACAAGTGGAAACGATAATGGTAAATTTATATTTAAATTTATATCCTAACTGATAAATGCAAGACAAAAATTCATGAAAAATAAATGGTACTAATGGAAAGGGAATACACACCACCAGGGTTCAATCATTCTCATTACACATGATAAAATGACTTCAAGAGAAAGAAAATAACTGCAACTAGCACGGTAAATACCATTATGGTCCGCATACCCATGCAAACTGACACACATACTGTATCATATGGCCCGGCCAATTATAAAAATGGCATCTCACATTAAGTCACACATGGCATCTCACTCCATGTCCCACATGACATCCCATCCCATGTCCCACATGGCATTCCACCATATCTCCTACATGGCATTCCACCCTGTCCCACATGGCATTCCACCATATGTCCCACATGGCATTCCACAATATGGCATCCCATCCTATGACCCACATGGCATCCCACCCTGTGTCCCATGGATCCCATCCCAAGTCCCAAAGGGTATCCTACCCCATGTCCCACATGACATCCCATCCCTCGTCCCACATGGCATTCCACCATATGTCCGACATGGCTTGCCACCATATGGCATCCCATCCTATGACACACATGGCATATCACCTTGTGTCTTATATGGATCCCATCCCATGTCCCAAATGGCATCCCACCCCATGTCCCAACATGACATCCCATCCCATCCCTTGTCCCACATGGCATTCCACCATATGGCATTCCACCATATGTCCCCACATGGCATTCCACCCTATGTCCCACATGGCATCCCACCCTATGACCCACATGGCATCCCACCCTGTTCCACATAGATCCCATCCTATGTCCCACATTAATCCAACCATATGTCCCATGTGGCATCCCTCCCTATGTGCCACACCGCATCCTCCGTGTCCCACATGGCATCCCTCCCTGTGTCCCACATGGCATCCCTCCCTGTGTCCCACATGGCATCCCTTCCTATATTCCCCATGTCATCCCACCTTATATTCTTGCAACAGCAGCTTCCCACCTGATGTCCCACAAGGCATCCCACCTTATGTTCCACATTAGATCTCACCTTATGTTCCACATTAGATCCCACCATATGTTCCACATGTTCCCATCCTACTTTATGTCCCACATATGGCATCACATCCCATGTCCCCATGGCTATTTACACTATGTTCCACATAGCCTCTACCCTATGTCTCACATGGCATCTTAAACTATGTCATCCTCTGTGTTACTCATGGCATCCCACCCCGTGTCCCACATGGCATCCCACCCCATGTCCCACATGGCATCCCATGTCCCACATGACATCCCATGTCCCACATGACATCCCATGTCCCACATGACATCCCATGTCCCACATAACATCCCATGTCTCACATAACATCCCATGTCCCACATGACATCCCATCCCATAGCATTCCACCCCATGTTTCTCATGGCATTCCACCATATATTCCACATGGCATCCCACCCCATGTCCCACATGGCATCCCACCCCATGTCCCACATGACATCTCATAGGCTCCATAAGTAGTCTCATCTAGCTATCATAGTCCCTGATAGAGCATACTAAGTACAAAGTGTCAGTTCATATAATAACTTATATGCAATGAGTTGTTGAATAAGAAAAAAAGGTGGAGTCAAATAATTATGCCTGATATAGCCCTTGGTGTATATAACATGGTAAATATTATATCATATGTCCTACATGGCCCCCATCCATGTCCCATATAGCATCCCTTCTATGTTTATATGCAATCACATCCTGTCACACTCCCTGACTGAGCATACTAAATAAAAAAGTCTGGTCATTTCATATACTGTAGCAACTTTATGCAAATGACCACAATAATAGAGATGGAGTTTAAAAACCATGCCTGATACAACTGTTGGTGCCCAAATATTTTTAAGAATTTTAAGAATTTTAAATCTCAAGTGCTACAAGAGAGACTTGAGAATTTCTGAAGAATATTGGAAAATTATATCATTTTACAGTTATCTTTAAAAAAATATCAAATGTATTCTCGACTTTTAAGGAAACTAGTCTTCAATCCTGTCTTAAGTAACTCTGAAGAAACTTTAACATTTTTTGAGATATTCTTAAAAAATTTTAACATTTCTGAGGAAATCTCAGGACAAATCTGTGGACGGCCGGACAGCCGGCCGGACAGCCTGACAGACGGCCGGACAGACGGACATAATTGCCATTACATAGGTTCACATAATGCTTCGCATGGAACCATTAAAACAGACATGCGATTGTTAAAATATGAACATTTCCAAGATTTTTATAACAAGCCCGCCCACTCATTAATATGCATAAAATCACCATGACACACACCCACACATACATACACACTCACATACATACACGCCACCATGACCGCATAGGTTCCTGATGCTATCGAATCAGAACAAAAAACATGAATGTCTTCAAAGCAAATTAATAATACTCTTCAATTTGCTGGCAATTTCAAGACCAAATTCTGAGAAAAGACTTGATAAATTTCGTTTTTTCTTAAATCAATATTTTAACATTAAGCCCACCTATTCATTAATATGCATGACTCATCATCCAAAATAATAGGGCATTGGATTTTCACAAAATCCATTAAATCTAATGAATTTAATGCCATTTTTTACATCTTACATAAAGAATGCAATCAGCTTCATTTCCTAAAACATTTAAGCATCATCCATCAATCTTGTCATTTTTGTGTTAATTTTCTGAGAAACTTCTGGAATAACTTCATCATAATAAAATCCCTGTCAACAGTCCTCTGTAAAAACAGGTAATTGCATGTTGGGCCAAATTCAACTGTTTTGTTTCATGTGAGAACAAAAAATCATAAATCAAAGTATGTCTATGGAGAGGCACAATTTAGTAACATTGTTTTAAAACAACAATAAACGGAGAACGAAGCCGTTTTTTTAATCTGTAAATAATGACAGTTTTACCATGACAATTGATATCCCAACTAGCATGGCGGTTACTCTTTTTGTACTGTCTTTAACACTGTTAGCTTTTTAAATAATAATTTGCCTTCTCATGCAAAACTGTTTATATTTGACAGATTTTAAAGAGAGAATCTTATTTCAAAAAATTAATTCCTTGACCCATAACTAATAATAAATCTGATAGCAAGGTTATAAGGCGTTACTTGATTGGCTTGTCAGTGATTGTGTAAACATTTCGACCAATCACAAATGTTGAATTGTGGTATATTTTTTTAACACGATGTTTGGCCTTTAAATGCTGTTAGAAAACATCTTTACTAATGATTTTAAACATTTTCTTCTGGTGTTTCAAATTTAGTTACTTGCATTACAGTAAGAGTTTATTTATATACCACTCACTAGAACTCAGCGGATTAAGATAAACTACATGTTATCATCAAGGATATGTTATCATAAAGGATATGTTATCATAAAGGATATGTTATCCTCGTGCCAGAAAAGCATGAACCTTGACAACATGCTTTATCGGTTGCTATTTGCTAAAGCTCATAGCAGTCTGCTTTATGTTTCAAAACACATCTGTTATGTGTTTTACATCAGTTTATAACCTAGTTACCACATGCAGCATCTGTTGAGATGCATACACACACTCTCAACCTTGTGTAATATATTACTGCACACTAAAGATCAGACAAATGATAGATAATAGTGCATGGATGGCACAGTGTCGTATCTTACAGAAATTTGATCTTGCAGCAAGCTTGTGCAAGCTACAAATTGTTAGCTTGTCGCACGCGTGCTGCATGCAAAAACTTCTGTAAGGGATTAAATAGACTATTAAAGGAAATACTTTCTTTATTATCATTTAATTTCATCTCTTTTCATTTTTCAAAGTTTGTTGTTATGATCAAAACAATTAAATGCAAGACAAAAAAAAATCTTCAAAATACTGATATCATAATATCATTACAGATATCATCATAATATCATTACGGATATCATAAATATTTCATTATCTTATTTCTTTGTATTTGCAATGAACAAGAAACTCTTAGTGTTCAAGCCTGACCTTTTTGTTGTTTTGTTTATTAATGCTGACAAACAGAAAATGTTGAAAAACATCAAATTTGGCAATATCATAATATCATTACAGATATCATAAATATTTCATTATCCTATTTCTTTGTATTTGCAATAAACAAAAACTCTTAGTTTTCTAGCCTGACCTTTTGTTTTTTTGTTTATTAATGCTGACAAACAGAAAATGATGAAAAAACATTAAATGTGGCACGTGTGCATGAAAAATTAAACTTGGCACTTTTGTTTTAAATTTCCTTTCTCTAAGCTGAATGATGAAACTCATAAAATACAACAAAATTTACAGTTTTGGTGGAAATATGATATTCATGATTTTATGACTTAATTAAAATCTGTAAAAAAAATTAAAAAAATCCAATTTTGAAAGAGTAACCTGTGATTTTTGTAAAAAAAAGAAAAACAAAATAACAAGAAAAACTGCATAGCTAAAAATGTTAGCTTGTAGCAATTGTACATGATACTACTAAAACCTTATTCAATGTATTAAGCACCCGGGCGCCTCGAAAATAGAATTGTGCCATATTTTGGGCCCAAAGTTTCTTTCTAATAAGTGCCCTGCTCCAGGGTACAGTGCACTATTCAAACTGCATTGTGTGAACTTGTTCTATACTAGTCCCACAATAATCACCACAAAAACGTTCTGAGCATCAGATGCAAAATAGGCAAATAATGTAACAAAATTTATTTCAAGTCTTCAAATTAATCAAATTAAAATTATTTTCTTTGTGTTGATAGACGTGCAAGCACTTTCTCCCTCTTGCGTGTGTTCTTCATTGGTTGTCCATCCAGCAGAGAATCGATTTCAAGATCATACTGCATGTGTACAACTGCATTAAAAAAAATGCGCCTTCATACCTTCAAGATTTGCTGCATATTTATGAGCCTGGATGCGTTGGTCTTAGATCCAACAAGGATGTCACTTACCTTGTGGTGCCAAGAACTAATCGTGTCAGTGGGGACTGCGCCTTTTCTGTCCTGGGACCACGTTTGTGGAATAATCTACCTATTGCAATCTGTCAGGCTCAAACTGTTTATACTTTTAAGAAGGCCCTTAAGACTCATCTCTTTCCTACTGATTAAGTTTTATGCTGTCTATGATATTTCATTTATTGTTTTATTTATCTAGTTTTTAATTTTTACCAATTTGTTTATGTTTGTATATTGTCCTGCAATCTTTTATTATTTGATATTGTATATTAAGAGTTTGTCTATGTATTATTAATTTGATTGTTAAGTGCTTCGATCCACAGGAGAGGCGCTATATAAATACATGACTTGTCCATCTCCTTAAAAATTTGTTCCAGCAAATCATAACCACAAACTTACTGTAGCAAATAGTGAGACCACTTTATCTTAATTAAAATAACCACACAATAAGGACTTCATCCATTGCTAATATGATACTCAGCACCAACTTCCACAACAACTAAGGTTTTCATGATAAAGAAAATAAAGAGGAAAAATCTGACCCGACCTGGTTATTTATCAGGTCGGGTTCTGAGTGTTTAAAACTTTAAGGAACAGAACAACTAATGAGTGCATTAATAATAATAATAATAATAATAATAATAATAATAATAATAATAATAATAATAATAATAATAATAACAATAATAACAATAACAATAATAATAATAATAATAATAATAATAATGATAATAATAATAATAATCAGTCAAAAAATGTTGGTTGGGCATTTTATACATTAGAGAACGGGTGCTTAATGCGTCAAATACTGTTTTTAACAATAAGCAATGAGGTATTGAGAAATAAATTGAAGTATTTTCCTGCCAAATGCCACATGTGCATGAAGTACTTCTTAGACAAAAAAATTCCAAAACATTGTAAAAATATTACAAATCTTGAGTTTTTCTGTAGTTCTTATCACGTTTAGGTCTTCCAAAGCATTCAAAAGTACCTGAAACATCAACAAAACGTGTTTTTTTTCATGTTTTCACATTGTAGTCTGTGAAGATAATGTAACTGTTAGCACATTAAAGTTTATAGATAAGTGCATCTTTTACCTACAATAATTAAAATCGACTTGCATAAAACAAGATCCATAAACAACACGTGAATTAGTGTTTATTGACAAGAGTTTAGATATAACCATGGCAATGGAAATGCTGTTGTTTGAATGTTTGTGACAACTTAAAAATCAATAATTAATTTATTACATGTGAGCATACTTCTCATGAACAGACAATAATTTGACAAAATTTTAAGTGATGACCCAAATTTACATGTTGTGGTTTGATCATTTCATTTGCATAAAGTTTAGGCATCCCAAGTCATGTTATGAAACATGCATTGGTTTGAAAATAAGGAGAAAACACTTAAACAATTTAATTGCCATTTCTTGCATCATTCTGAAATCAAGTTTTCTCACAAAACATCAAATGTCACAAACGTACACATTAAAAAACACATTGACAAACATCATAGCGACATAAAAAGGTTCAATATTCTAATTCAATTGAAGTATTCTCGGCCAACAAATGAGTATGTAAATCAATTACTCTTGTTTATGCAGACACTTCAAGGTACATGTACATTACATGCACAGACAGGGCAATAATAGCTCACTTGCTTTGTGGTACATTAAAATCATTAAAATGACAATAATTGTCATTAAAATCAGTTTTAAATTGACGAATCTATACCTTTTTTTTAATTTGTAGGTAGGTTGGGATTATTTTGATCCCTTTTCAACACCTCATGTTAAATAGATGTCTATACTGCTACTTGATAAAAACAAGCACTGGTGAATGATGACTCAATAGGAATTGAACCCAGGACCTCTAGCATGCCAAGCTGATGCTACGCCGGATGATGACTCAATGGGAATTAAACCCAGGACCCCTAGCATGCCAAGCTGATGTTACGCCCGATGATGACTCAATGGGAATTGAACCCAGGACCCCTAGCATGCCAAGCTGATGCTACGCCGGATGATGACTCAATGGGAATTAAACCCAGGACCCCTAGCATGCCAAGCTGATGTTACGCCCGATGATGACTCAATGGGGATTGAACCCAGGACCCCTAGCATGCCAAGCTGATGCTACGCCTGATGATGACTCAATGGGAATTCAACCCAGGACTTTTAGCATGCCAAGCTGATGTTACACCCGATGATGACTCAGTGGGAATCAAACCCAGGACCTCTAGCATGCCAAGCTGATGCTACCCCCCAAAGACCACATAATTGTCATTCTTAATACATATCAAATTTGTGATGTTTGAACATGCAGAATTCTCTATTTTTCTTATGCTAATTCATCCCACTCACCTATCAACATCTAAGAGTAAAAACACATTACTTTCAATCTAAATACATCACATAATCACAATTAGCTTGCATACATCCTAAAATCCCCAAACTTTGCACAGCAAGAAATAAGAAACTGAAGTTTGTTCTTTTCAAAAATTTCAATTCTAATTTTTTTAAAGGAGATTAAACTTCTTTTGTAAGTCACTTAGATTTCTTTCCAGTTATTACAACGATAGGGTAAAGTGAATTATCAGTCAGCTATCCTTCACACTTTTGTGGCAAACACAGGGATTTCCATATTTTCCTAAGTACTTTTAAAATATTAAACTGTTGTTATACATAGTTTTTATTTTTTGGCATTAATGCCCAATCTCTTCTATTGTTAATACAATAAATTAATACTGCAAAATTAAACAGCAAAACCAGAGGTTGAATTAACTTGAACATGAAATGATTATAAGCATAACTTGCATAATTTACATCGATCGTAAATAATACAGAATGTAATTTAAGAATTTAGAGAAGGATGTAATTGAAGAAGCAGTAGGATGAAGCACTGCATCTGAAGGATGAAGATTTTGAGCATTCACCTCACGTTGGGAGCCACAATATTAATCAAAGGGTGTACTTCTTTGAACCCAGTTGTTGGCAGGGGTCACATGAAGCAATTATAATTACACATTCCATTATGTAAATACTGATGATATGACACACTGTTACATCAAAAAATACAAAATAAAATTTCTTGGAATCTTTAAAAAATAAATAAATAAATGATGGAATCAAATGTCTCACTTTCGTAGCAATACCTTAAGAAGATATACTACTTGTTCAAACCTCTAACATATAACAAATCAATTGATTTATTGGTACTTATAGAGAAGGTCAAATAGTGCAGGAGAGGGGTTAAAGCAGACCACATGGTTTGGTTTGGTTTGTAGATGTTTAACGGCACCACGACAGTCAAGAGTCAAATGTGCCAAGAGGGTGTTAAAAACTAAAAGTGTATGAGTTAGGATAGAGAGAAAAGAGAGGTGGGGTAGAGAAAGGAGAGAGAGAAGGTGGATAAGAGAAAGAAGTTAAGGCAACAAAAGAAAGGTGAGGAAAGGTAAGGCAGAGAGAGGGAGGTTTAGATCAGGTGGAATAAATTGCTGTTGCGGAGAAAGGTGATGAAGTTGGAGGTATGTTGCTCTTGAGAAGATTGGATAGTGAGATGGAGGGAAAGAGGTGTGATCTGGCATACAGGTATATGAGACAGGTTAAGAGTATATGCTTGATCGAGAGATCGGTGTTGCATGTAGGAAAGAGAGAAACAGGGGAGCCAGAAAGTAGGTGAGGGTGGGTGAGAAAGGTGTGGCCGAGGCGGATTGGGGTGATAACAACCTCCTCCCTGCGGTTGCGACTGTGCAAGGGGACGTTGGTCCCAGCTTTGAGTTTGATGGTGTAAAGTTTGTTACTGGTTTGGAGATTCCAGCAATCTTGCCAGATCTTACTGAGGTAGCTGAAAGTGGAGAAACGGAGGTCTGAGTGCGGGATAGGAAAAGGAGAGATGTGATTCGACAGAGCATTGTTGGCAGCTCTGTCAGCTCTGTGTTGCCGGTAGTGCTGACATGGCTGGGGATCCAGAAATGGATAATTTTTTTCCCTAAAGATCCAGAAATAGATCATTTATTTCCTTAAGGAGAAAGAGCGTGAACTTTATTGAGAATTTGTAGGATGAGTGGATTGGACAAGAGAATGTTGAGGATGCCAGTGAGAACGATTTAGAGTCGAAAAAGATGACGAAGCGGGGGCGGAAGGAGAGTTCAACAAAGTTTAAGGCCAGGAGGATGGCTTTGCTTCAGCAGAGTACATTGAGGCTCCATCGGGCAACAACGAGGCCGGGACAGGTGGCAGTGGCTGCAGAGGCTTCAGAACAAATGGTCGCTCTCAAGGAAATGATTCTAGGAATTTTCATTTTGATAGAGAACTGAAAATGAAACAATTTGGTGTAAAACCATGTTGATTTCTTTTTCCATTCTGGAATTATCACATTTCAAAGATTGTGAGAGTGTTTAAAAATGACCTCAAGAGTGTATTTCTATGAAAAGAAAAAAAATTCTTTAAAGTGTAAGGTTCATGAGCAGATGGGCAAAGCAAGTTTTTATAAAGTGTTTTTATACCCCATTTCAATAAATAAACAAAAATTGCTTCCAAGTAATTTAGGCAACGAGGCATTTAATTTTTAAAGAAATATACAACAATTGTCTAGGGTTTGCCTTTATGACATCACACTGTACACTGTTAAGTCGGTTTTCAACAGTTGTGCAATCTTTGAAATGCAATAATTCCTAAACGGAAAAAGATATCAACATGATTTTTACCCAATTGTTTCTTTCATAGTCTTCTATCATATGAAAATGAAAATTCCTTTAAGATACGATAAACTATAAACAAAAGAAAAGCAGGTGAAAGAATACTTAGTTAAAGAGTAAAACATTCATCCAAATTTCTTTCTTTTGGGAATCTTGACAAAATCTTTACTTCGTCAAGATTGTTACAAAAATTCAGATATTGATATTTTTAGTTCATAATTGATTCAAATGAAAAAAACATGAGAGCTTGATTTGAGGGGGAGTTGTTATGGAAAGAGTTCAAAAATAAGACTTTTAGAGGCAGGAAGAGGTTATTCATAGAGGATGAAGAGAGGAGCCTAGACAGCTAGGATTGTTAATTGGCTGTGAATAAATATCAATTTTCACTGTTGAATTTTCAAAAAAAAACCTTTTCAATTGGTAAAGATCGATCGTCCTTGCAAAATAAATTCTTTGATTAAATATCTATGGACAGGTTGCACCAACTTGAGCCTGATTCAAAGAGGATACGCTATAAACAATGAACATTATCAGAGATAAACCTATTTAAGCTGTTTAAGATATTCCTGAAAGAAAAGCTGTTTAAGATATTCCTGAAAGAAAAGCTGTTTAAGATATTCCTGAAAGAAAAGCTGTTTAAGATATTCCTGAAAGAAAAGCTGTTTAAGATATTCCTGAAAGAAAAGCTGTTTAAGATATTCCTGAAAGAAAAGCTGTTTAAGATATTGCTGAGAGAAAAGCTATTTAAGATATTCCTAAAAGAAAAGCTGTTTAAGATATTCCTGAAAGAAAAGCTATTTAAGGTATTCCTGAAAGAAAAGCTGTTTAAGATATTCCTGAAAGAAAAGCTGTTTAAGATATTCCTGAAAGAAAAGCTGTTTAAGATATTCCTGAAAGAAAAGCTGTTTAAGATATTGCTGAGAGAAAAGCTATTTAAGATATTCCTAAAAGAAAAGCTGTTTAAGATATTCCTGAAAGAAAAGCTATTTAAGATATTCCTGAAAGAAAAGCTGTTTAAGATATTCCTGAAAGAAAAGCTGTTTAAGATATTCCTAAAAGAAAAGCTGTTTAAGATATTCCTGAAAGAAAAGCTGTTTAGGATATTCCTGAAAGAAAAGCTGTTTAAGATATTCCTGAAAGAAAAGCTGTTTAAGATATTCCTGAAAGAAAAGCTGTTTAAGATATTCCTGAAAGAAAAGCTGTTTAAGATATTCCTGAAAGAAAAGCTGTTTAAGATATTCCTGAAAGAAAAGCTGTTTAAGATATTCCTGAAAGAAAAGCTATTTAAGATATTCCTAAAGAAAAGCTGTTTAAGATATTCCTGAAAGAAAAGCTATTTAAGGTTTTCCTGAAAGAAAAGCTGTTTAGATATTCCTGAAAGAAAAGCTGTTTAAGATATTCCTAAAAGAAAAGCTGTTAGAGATATTCCTGAAAGAAAAGCTGTTTAAGATATTCCTGAAAGAAAAGCTGTTTAAGATATTCCTAAAAGAAAAGCTGTTTAAGATATTCCTGAAAGAAAAGCTGTTTAAGATATTCCTGAAAGAAAAGCTGTTTAAGATATTCCTAAAAGAAAAGCTGTTAAAGATATTCCTGAAAGAAAAGCTGTTTAAGATATTCCTGAAAGAAAAGCTTTCTAAGATATTCCTAAAAGCTTTCTAAGATATTCCTGAAAGAAAAGCTGTTTAAGATATTCCTGAAAGAAAAGCTGTTTAAGATATTCCTGAAAGAAAAACTGTTTAAGATATTCCTGAAAGAAAAGCAGTTTCAAACAGTAGATTAACACTAACTAATTACGGACATGTAACATACTCATCCAATATGGATGACCTTCAACCATTGCAAACATAGGTGGGATTTGATGAGGAAAAATAGGGGGGGAGGCAGCAGAGAGGGCACATATATTACTTTTAAAATTTGTAATTACATTAGCTGCATTTATCTCAGTACAAATCTTTGGCAAAAACTTTTTCCGATTTTGTATATTTTGTATGGTGATTTTTTTGCATGTTAGCTTAATTTTGTGATTCCCCTCCCTCCCTCCTCCCCTGCCTTTTAGTAGGAAAATTCCACCCATGATTGCCATAATCTTCATTCATATATGCATGGCAACCATTTGGAGGTTTATGGCCAAGAAGCACTTTATATATTTATTAAAAGAGTGTAAAAATACAAGCAGATCAGATTGCATTTTTAAAATACCTTCTTGAGTTTGATAGGAGCTGGCGGCTGAGAGGGTGTTAGTTTTTGCTCATTTCTAATAATTATAATTAACAGTAGTTGCATCACATGGTGTATCTTTTACAGAAATGTTTGCCCATCGCGCATAAGTGAACAAATTCCAAAAAGTTTATGGGAAAACAGGTAAAAGTTTGACCACTTGGGTCTGGATTTAGTAGCGTATATGATATTCCGTACCGGGCACACTGGTGCTACAAAGGTGTTCCATCAGAGGTTGCGTTATAACTTTTTGTCTGGCATATTTGGTTACGACAAGATCTTGATTTTTGGCGTATTTTGTAAATTTGCCATCCTATGTACAGGGTACTGCGTAATGTACAGGGTACTGTGCGCTAGCGAAGCTTGCAAGTATTGCTAACACACACACACTTGTATAGGCCTGCATCGCTAAAGTGCATGAAAATTGCGCTTAGAATACCAAAAACATTAAAAAATCAGACTATCATTATTATCAAAAATATTCAAAAAAAGTTCTTACCCAATCCTTGTATAATGTTGATTGTTGAATCATGAAATTTGGGATAACAATACAAACTAAAATAGAAAAATGCTTTTGTTTATCGAATCCAAACTTTCATGACTGCGTGAGGTTTTAGTGAACTTTGACCAATTGTCAACGAAAATATACTATTGAGATCTCAAACACGCTACTTCTTTACAGTATAGTAACTTGATTTGATTGTGATCACTTCACAGATACACAATCACACAATACAGGAGGAAAGTAGAATCCTTGCTAATAATATTGCTGACAATTGACAGTCTGCATTCAAAACAACATCAAAATTTTCACAGTACAGTGTATGTACATAATGTATAGGGCCAATGTACTAGCCTATATGTGTTTAGGTACAGTCATGTTGAATCATTCAGCTGTTATTCTCATAGTTGTGACATTTTCCTATTATTTATGATTAATTCAAAATCATTTTTGTGTGAAATAAAAGTTTCAATTGCATCAGAGAGGTAAGATGTTCATGATTTTAATTTAAGTTATTGTAAAACTCTCAGTGACGTAAAATTTTACATGCTATATCTAAATCTTACGATGCAGGTACAACATGTGTTATAAGAAATTTCAGCCTATGGCGTAATATACAACAAATTTGTCGTTAACGCGAACCCTGTGTTCAATACATAATATGAGACTCAACTTAAGTATGCCCTCACCATTTATCTTAATCAGTTTTTTATTAATTCTAAGTTTGTGACTGCAGCAGTCTGTACTTTATCTGCATGTAGATCCTTCACTTTTTTTCCTAAATCTTAGTCTTGAAGGAGTTTATAGTCCTACTAGATTTTGATATGGGGTACATCAGTAATTAAAGGCTCTTTCAAAGAAAGATTTGCAAAATAAAATACCAAGGTTGCCCTGTTATCACAAATTTGCATATTGATGAATGCTGTTAAATGCTTAACATAATAAAATAACCATCCTTACGAGGAATGGTCCATCAATCATTTATGGGTTTTGCAAAGTCCTCCCAAGCATATAATGTATATTCAGATTTAAGCTCAGCCAATTACTAATCTGATTTGCATCACTGAATAGCAGTTATGTGGCTTGACCCCAAGATGAATAAGCTATTGTGTACAGTGTAACAGTAGCTGGTTGCTAACAATTGAACTGTGAATAGACTATGAAGATGCTGTCAGTTAAGAAGGTATAGATTACTCCTGTGTTGTGCATGGTGTAACAATAGCTGGATGCTAGTCAATGAATTGTGAAGAGTCTCTTGGGTTGAATGGTGTGGATTACCCCTGATTTTGAGAAAATCGAGGGTGTCGGATTGGAGGGGTTTAAGGCCCAAAAATTCTTAATGAATTTTTACAAATTTTGATAAATGTTTTAATTTAACACAGCACACAACAATAAATTATGATCTTCCAAATAACACTCATACAAGAACAATTAGTAGAAGCTGACCTGTCTTGTTCAGTCGGTCAACACATTAATGCAATGATTGATTTGAAAAAGCCGATCAATCAACAGACTCATTTTACACACTTCAAGTAGCGCTCACAGAACAGATGTAAATCATTCAAACAGCCTTCTAATGGTAAAAATGAAGTCTATCATCGCTGATACATTAATGTATGGTGGCTTCTAGGGTGATTGCCACTGTCATTAATCTATGTGAAATGCAGTAAGTTTTCCACAGATACAATGCAGCTTGTTCTGAATATAGTTTGCATGTGATCTGAAGGTCAAAATACAATTTTTAAGAATTTCTGCTAGCATTGCGATCTTTTTTTGTCTTCATACAATACAGCTCAAAACTTCATGTACTGTATGTGCTACTGTACATGTGAGCAATTATCACAGTGACCAGACGTTGACCAATCTGTTTAACATATGAACAAAACTGTTATTATTTGGGCCACATTTAAGGTATATAGAGTCAAATATTGTTCATGAAAAAATGCATGATCAAATGATTTTAAATCATTTCAATCGTGGTATCTTGTCTCCATATTTGTTTATAATATTGATTTGTGCTCTTTAAATTGTAACTGAAACAGTTAATACATTTAGAAATACTTTTTTTCTGCAAATGTATCTACGGTTTTGCTTTTATTAAAATGTTGAGCTAATTTTAACCAAATAAAATCTTCCTGCTTTGACAAATCCAAACTATTGTACATTATCCATTTCACATGTTATCCATCATAATAACATTGTAGAAAATCGCTGTTCAAAATCAGTATCAAAAATTAAGTCCTTATAGACCAAATATCTCATCATGTTTCTCAAATCCTCCCCCCCAAAAAAGTCAGTTTTAACTGCACAAATATCACTATAACATGTGTAAGTACATTAGCTGCTCTATCTCAGTACAAATCTTGAACTTACATTTGGCCAGGCTGAAAGGAATGAATTTGGAGAAGAAATAGGTCATGATTTATCCTGAGGGGCTTCTCCAAGATAGTAATGGAAATACAATCCTCTCTATTCTACTTGCAAATTCATCCCTTTCTAAATTTCATTTTGTAAGATATTAACTTTACATACTAGTGCAGGATGTCCAAATGTTGAATATGGCAGGAAACGTTAAAATTTTTGTCTTGGGGGTATTTATCTTTTTGTATTTAAGAGGATTATCTACAAGAAACACTAATGCCTACACACATGTGTTAATACATGTGGAAAATTGGAGGAACTGGGGAGTCACTCTGGATGCGGGGATGAACATTTACAGGACAAGTGTCACCCACGGGTAGTAGTAGCTTGAAAATCAAGACAATTTTATCAAATTGGATGAAAAATGAAAGCTTTTGAGTTAATAATTCAATGTAGATTTCATTATTTATGGAACATTTGTTTAACATAAGATGACAAAGTATTTGAAGGCTAGTGTTATGATACATTTTTCTATATTAAAAGCCTATGGACATCTAGCAGCTTATCTAAAAAGCTGATTTAGTTTTCAAGTTATGACTAAGCAAAGTTTCATGATTTGTTAATTTGTCCGGAATTTGTGATATACTACGTCGAGGAACACACCTCAAAATCTTTATACAACTCTTTCAATTCTGTTTTCAAATTCAGCTACTTGTAAATTTTAGAATTTTTTTCTAGATACATAATGATTTTGGGTGTGACAAAGTTCCATCAAAGTCCAATTCTATACTTCAGACAACATTGATAGAGAAATGAAAAACCAAAGTTTCACAAAAAGGTAATGAAGGATCCTTCCCTCATTGATGGCACACATTATTCTGCAATAAGCTAAAAATTAAAAATGCTGTAAAGGTCAGATTTTTTTAGTTTGGTTTGTTGATGTTTAACGGCACCGCCGACAGTCAGAGTCAAATGTGCCAAGAGGGGGTGTTAATAAATAATGGTGTAAGAGTAAGGACAGTGAAGAAATGGAAGGTTTGTAAGGGAGTTAAAAGGGGAAAAGCTGAATGTGGGAGAAAAATTTAGATGAAAAGAAAGGAGTGTGTAAGGTTAGGTGTGGAAGGGAGGAGATTATATGTGGTTGAAGAGATTGTTGTTGCGGAGGAAGTTGAGGATGTTTGAGGAAGAATTATTTTCAAATAGATCCGAGATTGAGGAGAGTGAGGACAGAAGAGATCTGGAGTTGTGGTGGAGGGGACAGGGGTCAGTTTTCAACCAATTTTAATGGAATATTTTGCTGTTTCAATGGTTTATATCATATTTTAAACCATTTAAGCTCATGTTGCCTCAGATGTCCATATAGTCCTTTAATGGTTTTCAGCAGATAAAATTTAGCAAATGTTTACCTCTTTCACAATAATGTACAGGTAGTTAACACAATAAGATAACATACACTGCATCACAGAAACCATGATAAATGGAACCTAGTATCAAAACAAATTGCAATGCACAGACTTAATTTTTTTAAATAGAGCTTCTTTTTTTCCTCTTCTTCTAAAATCCTTTCTAAAGTGCAAAAGCACAGGTATATAAACTAAGGCTACTGTTCTGTATGCATATCACACTTCAGATTTGTAACGACATCAGCCTCGAAATGCCTGAAGAGTTGGTGGAAGTAGGTCAACTGCCTCTTTCAGTAATGAGCTACAGAACTCAAAATTGACAAATTACATGCAAGTAGCAGTGCATGGTCAGCAGCTATATTTCCCACAGGCAAACAATATTACCTTCCAAATGTTTACAGTATAGAAATCTTACAGAGGTTTGTTAAGTTATGAAAAATAATGGTTGACAGAAAGAGGTCATTCCACTTTTGCATGGAGTTTACCCCAAGTCACTTCCTGAACTGTAACTACATGTAGCGTACAGAGAACTAATTCAATTTTAATTTGTTTCCATAGACTCCAAACTTATCTGACTGCATCATTATCTTTGTTGTAGCTCAATTTACACTGCAGTTTTAGAAGCAGGTTTTTTCTGTTGGAACCCACACCCACGGTGTAATGAATCATGTCATGTTTTACTGAGCAGATGAGCTGAGAAATAAGCTTCACCAAACAAGCCAATAATATTCCACCTACACTAATACCCCATAAAGATAAGTCTTCGTTTGAGCTGCTAAACTATGCACCTATCATCTTCTTGTGACCCCTGTGGCAGTTTTTAATTATAGCCATCAGTCCTTTTTCTTTTGAAAGCCTTAAATCCTGATACCCATAGCTTAAGCTAAATCCATTTGAAAGGCTCATAGAGCAGGTGCTTATATCCCCAGTTTTAACCAATACCCATAGCTTACATCAACATTATTTTCAACATCTGGATTACATACTGCATGTACACAAAGCCATGTGATAGCTGAGACACTTTATGGAAGATGCTTTCACCACTCACACCCATTTGTTCCTTTACTTGAATGCACTTGATAATCCTCTGCAACAATTTACAGTAAATAAAAGGAAGAAAACTGATTTGATAAATGGTCTTGAATCTGAACCCTTCTCCCAAATGGCCATTCAAATCTCCTATCTTAACCCTGCTCCCAAATGGCCATTCAAATCTCTTATCTTAACCCTGCTCCCCAATGGCCATTCAAATCTCCTATCTTAACCCTGCTCCCAAATGGCCATTCAAATCTCTTATCTTAACCCTGCTCCCAAATGGCCATTCAAATCTCCTATCTAAACCCTGCTCCCAAATGGCCTTTCAAATCTCCTTTAAATAGAGCTGCTCATTTATGTCATCTTCTTTGGATGATCCATAACCAGCATAAAACTACTCAAAATATCTTTACAGAAGAATGCAATTTGTTTTACCCTGTATTTAAGAAATAATCTGTGGAATAGCACAATAACTCTAAGGAGTCCAATTTATATGATGAAATAGCACCCTTACTCGAAGGAGTCCACTTTATATGATGAAATAGCAACCTTACTCTAAGGAGTCCACTTTATATAATGAAATAACACCCTTTACTCTAAGGAGTCCACTTTATATGATGAAATAACACCCTAACTCTAAGGAGTCCACTTTATGATGAAACAACACCCTTACTCTAAGGAGTCCACTTTATATAAAATAACACCATTACTTTAAGGAGTCCACTTTATATGATGAAATAGCACCCTTACTCTAAGGAGTCCAATTCATATGATGAAATAGCACCCTTACTCTAAGGAGTTCACTTTATATGATGAAATAACACCCTTACTCTAAGAAGTCCACTTTATATGAAATAGCACCCTTACTCTAAGGAGTCCACTTTATATGGTGAAATAACACCCTTACTCTAAGGAGTCCACTTTATATGGTGAAATAACACCCTTACTCTAAGAAGTCCACTTTATATGAAATAGCACCCTTACTCTAAGGAGTTCACTTTATATGATGAAATAGCACCCTTACTCTAAGGAGTTCACTTTATATGATGAAATAGCACCCTTACTCTAAGGAGTCCACTTTATATAATTTCACTGTTGCTTGGGTTTAGCGTTATCATGGTTTGATTTATCCTGAAGAATCAGTTCTGTGTTTTAAGTTTTCTACTCTTTTTGTGAGCTAAAAATGTGAGTTCCTGGATGACTTTTTGCACAAATCTGATGTCATATTTATTAAGGAACATCTGAGGAAAAACAAAAATTCAAAAAAACAAAAAAGAGTACTTATTTGGTGCTGGTATGCCTTTCATTTGATGTAACTGTACTGTAATAGGATGACAGCGTTCTAACCTTAAGAAAAAATGAAGAAGATCTTCTCAGAAGAAACCCATGGATTTTCAGAATGATAAATCAAAGTTGCCTGTGAAAATATAATCATTCAGGAGGCCACTCTACTTGGCTTAAGTGATTTCAATGCTGATTAGTTTTTAGCTTCTTGGGATAAATCTTATCATTTGTTTTTCTTACCTCTGCCAACGAAATTGGACCAAGGTTATGTTTTCACCAATGTTTGTCTGTCATCAAGATATCTCAAGAACTGATGACTAGATTTGAATTAAATTTGGTGTGTGGTTTTTGTACTGCTTAAGGAAGAAGTGATTAAAATGTGAAACATATTGGAAGAGGGGAAGGGTGAAAATAGAGGGGTGGGGACATTTTAAAGCCAGTTTGTCTGTCATCAAAATATCTCCAGCATTGATGATTGGATTTTGGTGTGTGGTTTTGCTACTGTTTCATGAAGAAGTGATTAAAATTTGGGACTAATTGCAACAGGGGAAGGGTAGAAATTAAGGGGTGGGGATGTTTAAGGATGAGATCTGTCAAGACTAAGTTGTTGAAACTTTCCAATGGAATTTGCTGAACAATGACTTTGTGCTCTGAATGAAGATCCAAACAATCAAGTTTCTGGACTCAAAGAGACTTACATCAAGTGTTCTCTGGAATTAATAAAAATGAAACAATTGGTTTCTGCCATGAATGAAAAATGATGGATTGTGAATCCTGGTTGAATATAGCTCAAACAATGATGCTTCACTAATATAAAACTGAAAATAATGGTACGGCCTTGGAAGAAATCGAGTCAGAAGATAATTTCAAGTGTTCAGATTGTAAATGTTCATTACAGATCAAAACTTGGGGATGAATCTTGGTGGGCCTAGGATTTTTGAGGTAGATTATAGTGGGTATGGGGATCAAATAAACTCTAAAATTATTCTAGGCATGTTAGAATTGCAACGGGGCAAAGGTATGCACTCTAAGGAGTGCTAATATTCTAGTTGATAAGTGTTTTAAATACTGTGCCATAAAATTATATTCTTTGAAAATTTACAATACCTTTGAAATTGTTGCAAGAATTGCAGTATGAAACCAAATATGATGCTCTATAATTTTGACACAGGAGTGATATGCCGTTTACAAAGACATTCTTATGTCACCTAAAGAACACATTTATTTAGTGTCATCATGATAAATTAATTTGACTGATTAAACACAAAGACATGCTTTAGTAATATGTGATCAAATTTCATCAATTGTTTTTACTTTAAACTTTATAATCCTGTTAAAAGAATATCTGGAAGTTGAGGACATCATATTTCATAAATAAGTTGATCTCTTCTCATAATAATTCAAGCATATGACGACACTATGCACCTCATTGCCATTGGTAACAGGGGTGAAGCATACATCCACTCACTCAGGCAGCACTCATTCCCAGCTCTAGAAACCCTCCACCACAGTGAATTTACCCTCAAATTATTGTTCACTTCAATTGATCTTGTTTCAAGAACTGATTAAATAAAAACTCTGCTTGGTTCAGTGTGCACTCTTTAAAAGTACAATACTAATACAACTGAGACTAGATTTAATAGAACTCTTTATTGCATGTCACTTTGATAAATAGATCACAAAATGCAATTTCCTTTACCTGCATCAAAACTTCTGGCAGTCATTTCTTCCAGAATTTCATCATAATTATCTTTTCACAAGATTATACAAACTACAGCTAGTGGCTAAGATTATGATAACCTTCACATTTGTTGTCTAACATCACAACACAGTATTACCTAACATCAAACAAGTGTTGTCTTATGTCAGAATGTGTTGCCTTGCTCATTGCGACTTACTGTCTTATTGTACATCACATCATCACTCAGGTGGCGAATGTGCAAAAACACTTTTTCGTTTTGACATACGAACGTGCATTAACATTGTTTCAACATTAAAAATGTACATTAACATTGTTTGACCATTAAAAATGTGCATTTACTTTGAATTCAGTATCTGTTTTTCATGTTTGTGTCAGTTCTTGATTATTTACTGATTAGATAATTTATTAATTATGTAAAACAAAGAAAAGAAAGATATCAATCATATAGTAATATCCTTTCATACACAACAAATGTCGGAATATCCTTTCTAGATAGATTGATCACAGTTGTATTTGAAAGTTTAAGCTAATGTATTTTGCATATTTTACCAGAAAGCAAACCGTCCCATCGCCCCTCCACCTGAATAAGGAGTTATCTAAGGTATAGTATAACTGCATAGCTACGAAGCATGACAATGAAAACTAATATAGTACTACCAAAACCTTAAGCAAAGCACATGCTATAAATATCAAGCATTGAATAAAAGATACACAACAGTTACTGTCAAGATGACATTCCTCATTATCCCACTTTTCTTTTCTTGAAGGCCTCAATACTTATTCATCTAAAGAACTTAGAATCGCCTTTTTTTAGGGCCTGCATCATAAATGCCTTATGGCCTAGTCCTACAAGCTAGGCTGACCGGTCGCCGACCCAACCAAACTCCACAAACATGAAGCACAACTTGTTATGTTTAGGGCCTGCATCATAAAGGCTTTATAGTCCGGTCATACGACGGAGGCTGACCCTTCGCCGACCCAACCAAACACCCCAAACGCGACGCACAACTTGTTATGTAATACCAACACAACACAGACAAGTTCAAATGCCGTACACTTCATGCACACTAACTACTTGTACACACATACGATACGATATGCCTCAAGTGATTAGATATGATGTATCAATAACTTTTAATCATGACAAAGACCTTGAAAAGAAATTTGTTCACCGCGGAATTGATTAATTTTTGTTTTCAAAGAAGCAAATACATTTAATGTTTTCCTTTTCAACAATGGGCAGCATGGCCTTTGGATTTAAATATGTATTTCAATTTTAATGTTCGGTACTTTGTAACTTATGAATTTTAAGTTTTTTTGTTTTTTCTCTTCCATTTTTATTGTATTGTACAGCGCTTTGAGATTCTTCTGAATTAAAGGTGCTTCATAAGCACCAGCTATTATTATTATTATTATTATTTATGTTTAACTCTCTGTCAACAATATCTTGTACTATAACTGCTACAGTGTGCATGCATGGTAAATCACTGTATGATGTATGATAAGTACATTGATCACGGGAGAAATAAAGATTCACAAAATATAATGTATCTTTGAAAAAATACACAAGCCTCGAAGTTCGAAAGTGTTGTTATGAGTTTGAGATCAATGTTGTATCCTTTGCATTTATGTTTACTCATTAGGCCTACATCCCATATTGACTCGGAACAGATGTGGTTTTACAGTACTTTCATTCAGTTTACATCAGCCAGGTTTGCATTATTTCTTTTAAATAAAATTATATCTTTTACTTAAAATCAAATATAAAGTATACCAAAGCCCTTGATATTTTGTCCGTGATATTCCCAGTTAATTCAACTGAACAGAAGCTCAGCTGCCCTTGGAAACACAGGTTCCTTCATACCCACGTTCTGGCCTAGAGTGCTGAAAACATATATTCCCAGGGTTCATATATCATACATAGCGTGAACTTTTGCATTAAAGCAATGTATTGCTAAAAAAGGGTGGGATATAAAATGTTTGTTCTTTTGTCAGTCTCATCTAGGTCAATGCTATTTATGTTTCACTATTTAAAACTCAACACGAGCTCAAATTTTAATTCAGTTTCAAAATAAGTCAGGAGGGATTGCAATTGCTATATGGTCATCACTTTACCTAGGGTGGCAATACAAGGGGTGGGGGGAATTCCCCCACGAGATCGCTTCCTCCCCCACTTGCCAGCCAGAACATTGTGTGACTTAGTTATATATTTTTTCTGAAATATATATCCTATATATAGGCTTTTGCTCCCCACCCCCCCCCCCCTCCCATGAGACCGAACTGGCACTCTCTTGCCCCATATGACCCAAATCCTAGTGCCGCCACTGCACTTTACCTACTAAAAGTGTGTGTGTGTATGTGTTTGTGTGTGGTGGGGGTTATAAAAATTGCACAAAGATACAAAACATATACCACAATACAAAAGATGTAAATATGTGGAAAATATATATATAACCCAATTACCCTTCCCCCCAACTACCGCCTATGCGGCCTGTCCGGATTTACAAACTTTATTGTTTTTGTAGCATCAATACAAATCGGGAGATGGGGCTTGCAATTTATTCCATGAAAGGGTAGCACCCAGTGGCGTGGTGGGTCATGTTTTACTGGGGGCAGGGGCAAGGAAATTTTGACACCCCCGAAAATATAAAATGCTCTTAAGTAAAATGAGCACACAGATCTAATTTGGCAATTTGCACCGTTTATTTGGCACCGTCTAGGAAATTGCTTCAAATCAGTGTTTCAATTCTAACGACAAAGAAAACTTCCTGAAAATGAAGGAAACTTTCCCAAAATTGAAGAAAATTTCCGCAAAATGAAAGAAATTTTCTGAAAATTAAAGAACATTTCTTAAATCTTGATGAAAATATCCCGAAAATGATTTTTTTTTTAACAAAGATGGAAGCAAATTTTCCTTAAAATGAAAGAAATTTTCAGAAAATGAAGGAAATTTCCAAAAAATAAAGGAAATTGCCCCAAAATTGAAGAATTCTCAGAAATTGAAGGAGATTTTTAGGAAATTAGAGATTTCCCAAAGAAAATAAATTTCTAAGATGTTCTTTATTGGGGGAGGGGGGAGGGCAGGAGGGCCAAACTGGTACTTGCTTAAAATTGTGTTAACTCTAGGCATGATATAGGAGCAAAGGCCGCGAAGAAAATTGGTGGGGACCCACGGTTTTGAGGAAAGCCCTACATTTCTTGTGGTTTTGATAGCAGAATAGGGCTTTATAATATGTCACATCTATGAGGCAAAGCTGCAGGTAGGGATCTATGAGGCGAAGCTGCAGGTAGGGATGCTGGGGGCAAAGCCTCGGAATCCTTGAATTTCTTGCAATTTTGATAGCAGAAAATTGCTTAATCCAGGGTCAACGTCCTGGTAGGCGTTTTTTGGCTGATTTTGGTTGGAGAAGATTGCTTAAAATTGTGACAATTCCACACTAAAATTAGTTCAAAGGAATATAAATTTTGGAAGAAATGTTCAAATGTAGAATCCCATTGACTACAATATGTGTCTGTAGTTTGGGTCTAGGGATGGTTTTCATGTTTTTGATGTAAGAATAAAGCTATCAGAGAAAACATTTACAGCGTTGAGAATAAAAAGTATAAAAGAATATTTTCTCAAGACAATTTTGGAGCCCCTGTGTGCATTCGGCACCCCCTCGAATAGCTTCTACCAGCTGTATTCAATCAAATTGTTCCCCTTCATGGCAGGGGCAGACATTAAATATTGCTGACAAGCTATGTTCATGCATCTTCTATTGTCCAGGTGTAAAATCCCGCTCGAGTGGCAATGGTTGGGTGCGGGGTGAAATCCCCAGAAATTTGGTCTTTTCTGTGGAAAATTCATGCGCTTTTGGACGACAAAAATGGAATATTACATGTAAATAGTATATAAGAAGAAGTTATTGATCAACAAATACATTTTCCCAGGACCTAATTTTTTTAATTTTCTGGACAATTTTGACGCCCCCTTGAGCAATTGGCCCCTATCAGAAAGCTTTGCTGAGGAGGGGGCAGTTGCTTAAATGAGCATTCCAAATTTGTTCGCCCCAGAAGGTTTAATTTGGTTTGATGATGTTTAAGAGCACCGCGACAGTCAGAGTCAAATAAGCCAAGAGGTTGCTAATGAATAATGGTATAAGAGTTAGGATAGTGAGGAGATGGAAAGTTTGTAAGGAAGATAAAGGAGAAAAGCTGAATGTGGGAGAAAACGTTAGGTGAAATGAAAGTGGTGTGTAAGATTAGGTGTAAAAAGGAGGAGGAGAGGAAATTATATGTGGTGGAAGAGGTTGTTGTTGTGGAGGAAGTTGATGTCCTACGATACATACATACAATCATTTGAGTCAAATAAAAGCTTAAGATTCAGTCAAAATTAGAAAAATTCAATTTTCTAAGGCCAATAGTTCACTAGTTAAATTTGGACAAAATTTTCAAATGTAATGTGTGTGTGGGGAAGGGGGAGTCATTCCCTTGCCCCCGTAATCTGCAACTATGAGAACTTGAGTGCTCAGGTCTTTTCTCCCACTGGTATTGCAATGGCTGGATGTTGACCGAAAGTTAGGTGGGTATGGGATAAGTAATTAAGTCAGAAACTCAAAGTACAAGATAGGCCTACTGTACTTCCAGTAATTATATTCTTCCAGAAATATTCACTCTATACAGATATATACAGCAAATATTGGTAGAAAATTGCCCTACTTCACTTAATTGTAATCGGATTACAAAAACTTGAGTTCATGTTTACCAACAGAAATATCATCTTAAAATCTGGTACCTTGTAACACAAACAAGGTCGAGGGAGGCGGGGCTTGGTATTCTCTATGTATCATAATTTGGGCCAAGTCGAAAGTTTTCTCAGATGAGTAACACAGATAATATTATTGTTTGATATATTTTAGTCCCACAAGAGCAGTTTTTCTCAATAACAAATGGGGTAGGTATTGCAATTTAATAATAACAAAATCTTAACGTTTTGGGAACAATTACAATCAAAACGATAATAATTCTGACTGTTTTCAGTCATAAAATGCATACTATTTCTAAGATCTGAACACAATGACGCTGATGGAATCCCAGCGTATCAAGTACACAAGGGATGTATCACTTTGTGTATGAATATAAAATTTAGGAGGGAACTACGAGTTACAAATAGAAATACAACAAAACTTTTATTCAAGTTACATAAAAAAAAATTCTCTCTCTCTCTCTCACAATTTCTGCAACTATTTACCCGCAATCTGAATGGGTTTTTAAGTAAGTTTTTATATTTTTTGTAACTCTGGATGGGCTGCATAGGCGGAATTTGGGTGCAAAGGGGAAATGTCCCAACTTATTTTCTCCATATATATTTATATCTTTTGTATTGTGATATTTGTTTTGTATAATAGTGCGATTTTTATAACCCCCGCCCACATACACATGCACTTTCGGTGAGTAAAGTGCAGTGGCGGCACCAGGATTTTGGCCATATGGGCAAGAAAGGGGCAATAGCCTACAAATCAGACAAAATATGTCACTTAACAAATTTTCTGGGGCCAAGTGAGGGGCAAAAGCAATCTTGTGGGGGAATGATCTCGTGAGGAAAATCTCCCCCCCCCTCCTTCTCTTCCCCTCAGGTAGCATCACATTGGTAAAGTGATTGCCATAGCAATTGTGGTCCCTCCCGAATTATTTCAAACAGAATTGAAACTGAGTTGTTTTAAAATAAAAAAAGAACAAACTATTTTGTATCACTCTTCTTAAGCAATACATTGCTTATGATGCTACGATATATGAACCCTGGGAATATATGTTTTCAGCACTATACGGTGTGGAACTGTGGATCTGAAAGGAACCTGTATTTCCAAGAAGGTTCCAGCTTCTGTCAGTTCAAAAATGGGTCAACTCCGAATATATCATGGACAGAATATCAAGGTCTTGGGAATACTTAGATTTTATGTAACAAATATAATTTTATGCAAAAGATATAGTGCAAACAAGGCTGACACAAAATAAATGAAAGTAAACACTGTTTAACTGCATGTTCCTCTGAATACGGGATGAAGTAATGAGTGGTAGCAGAGCGTAAACGCAAAGTTGCTTTTGCAGTATTTCTTGTGATACTGGAGGTAAAATACGACACAAAGTTTTTCATTTTATTTCAAACTCATATCAACACTTTTGAACTTTGAATGCACGTGTATTTCTATTTTCACGATACGATGCATTATATTTCGTGAATCTTTATTTCTCCGGCGATACTTATCATACATCATACAGGGATTCAAGCATACCATGCACACTTTGTCATGATGAAAAATTATTGACACATCTAATCACTGGGGCGTATCATATCGTATGTGTACAATACAACAAGTGTGGTGAAGTGTATGGTATATGAACTTGTCTGTGTTGAGTTTGAAAGGGGCTGCATCAAAAAGGCTTTACTAGACTGTCACCCGGCCGATGGTAGACCAATCGTGGACGGAGTCCGATCCAAAAAATCAATGTCAACACAAGAAAGAGCGTCCCCCATTCACTCTTAGTTTGCAATGCACTGAATGCACTGTACAATGTGTGTGAAGTTTTTGTGTTTATCTTGGTATGAATGGGGATTAACTATATTTTTCTTTTAACTTTCGCCCGTGCAATTGGCAACATTGATCCTAACTCCCAAATCTTAAACTTATAAGCGGGATTTGCCTACAGAAAGTTAGGAGTCAAAGTGGAGGGGAGGTGGGGAAAATCATGCTAAGATAAAAAATCACCATACAAAAGTCTACATTTGGAAACAAAGTGGTGGGGAAAGTGCCCCCTAGCTCCCTCCAAATCCCGCCTATGCTCAAACCATATGTGCAGGAACCGGAGCAAGGGGGAACGTGCCCCACCATTTTCGAAAACTTACAAAAGTGTCCCTTTTTGAAAATGAAAAGTGCCCCTCACTTACTGTCAAAAAGTACCCTCACTTGATTTTCTGCCCCCTTGCCCCGAGTTCCTTCCAACATTCCTGCCCATACACTGTCAGATGTTTTTTGTATTTTTAAATGAAGAATAGAATAATGAAATCTAAAAAACATAAAGAGCTTATGAAGTTTAAAAAAAAAGTGGAAGTCGAAAATCAATGCTGGGGTGTAGGCTTCATCCCTCTTTTATATCCAGCAGTTTACATCAGCCCCTGCCCTCAATTAAACGTCCTATTCTGAAATATGAATGATATAGAGATGTTTCCACAGCGTTCTTTTTTATTCTTTGGTCTTTTTTAAACACTTGAATAAGTTAAACTTTGAATGGCTTTTACCAATTTCTAATCTTTAAAGTTTAAATTTTTCAAATTGTATAAATTTTGAATTGTTTTCAGTTCTGTTCCTTGATTTTTAATTTCTTTTAATTTTTAGGAAAAAATCTGCTTTTGTTTTGTTTTTATTTTCATCATAATTATCCTACCATGCACGTTGTATTGCATTTCAATTTGATTACCAATGTATGTTTTCTATCAGGAACCAAATCTATCAGGTTTTATTTACACTTGGACCTTTGATTTCGTGAAGCTCCCTTTGTTTTGCGGCACATATTCTAACTCCAAATGCCATGCAATATGTTTTCTTCTGAATGCCACTTTAAGATAACTTTTCAGGGGCGCAGGCCTGGTTTTAGAAAATGGGGATGGGGCGAAACTTTGGATTCCTGGAAATTCTCAATCAAAAACTGATCCTAGCCTGGTAGCCGTAGGAGAGGGGAGGGGGCAGGGGGATTTTATCATTTGTTTTCACTCCCAAGGGTGTTGTTCCCAATGAAGAATCACCATGGACTTTGTATATGCATGGGGGTGTACATGAAATGTGAATTTTTTCAAAAACTTGACTGGATGTAAAATGTTAATTTTGCCGAAATAGCAATAGGCAAAAATCTGTAAATAGTTTAATTCCATCACAATTTAGCTTAGATTGTATACAAGCAAAATAAAGTATTCAAAATTTCTTACTGGATGTTGGGGGCCCAGGACGTGGCTCCAGGACACAATATAGGCCTTACAATTGATTTTATCAATTTAAGAGCCAAATCTGAGGCTTAGATCTTCATTTTATAAATCCATATGGTACATTTAGTTTGACAAATTTTCCTAACATAGAAATAACTATGTATGAAAATAAACAAAATGAGCATTGAAAATTTGTTTATTCTGGAAGGGCTACGATATACATAAAATCCTTTGAGAGCCAAATAAAAAGCTTAAAATTCGGTCGAAATTTGAACATTTCAAAGATCAATAGTGCACTAATAAATTTGCAAAAGTAATTTGTGGAGAGGAGGGGGGGGGGTAATCTCTTGCCAACTTGATCTGCGCCTACAAGAACTTGAGTGTTCAGGTTCTTCCCTCCTCCCCCCTCTCCCTTATGGCATTGGCAAGGGAAGTATGTTCCTATACCAGAAGTTAAGTAGGGATGGGATCAGTTAGTGAAGTCACAAAATCAAAGTACAAGATAGGCCTACTGACTTCCAGTAATATTCTTTCAGAAATATTCACTCTATACAGATATATACAACAAACATTGGTAGACAATTGACCTTGCCCAATCGTAGTCAGCAGGGCCACTTTTTGGATAAGAGGCAATGTCTCTTCCCTGGCCCACCCCCTTCCCTTTTATTTTCCGGATGAATATTACAGCCATGGTAATTGGATTACAAGAACTTAAGTTCTGGTTTGCTATATATTCTGATCTTAAAATCTGGTAGCTTGTAATGCAAACAAAGTCGAGGGAAGGAGGGCTTGGTATTCTCTATGTATAATATGCCAACAAAAATCTGGGCCAAGCCAAAAGATTTTTCAGATAGGGAGTAACACTGATAATGGAATTGATTAATATAATTTAGTCCCAAACTAAGTTGATTTATACCAAAGCAATTTTTTCTTTTTTTTCTTTCTCAAGAACAAATGGGGTTCATATGTATTGCAATTAAATAATAACAAAATCTCAGCATCTTTGGATCAAATGCAATCAAAACTATGATAATTCTGACTGTTTTCAGTCATAAAATGCATACCAGGGCAGATCGATGCTAGCACATTGTCGATGGAATCCAAAGGTATCAAGTACACAAGGGATACATCACTTTGAGTATAAATATAAGTTTCAGGTGGGAGCTCATGGTCTTATATTATGCAATAAGGGTTAGTTCTAGATTTTACTCTCACGGTATACCAAAAATTACTACGTGGCGATACAGCGATGCATACTGCAGTGGTGACAGTGCTGATTAAACATTAAGTCTGTTTGAAATTGCCCTTATTTGAAAGATAGAAGCAAGTATTTTCAAATAATTCTTAATCTCTATAATGAGTATCAACAAAACAAGAATTATTAATCAATATTGATTAACATTAGACAACCTTAGCAGAGTCTACTAAACAGGTTCAAGGTTATCATCACCCCAGGCCTAAAGCCTGTAGTACAGATGTCCGTAAGCGTATGAATATTTAGGACCCATTTCCAATATTGCAGTGCCTGGATTGGTTTCATCACGCGCTTGCATGAGGAATTTCCATTACATCACGGGACTGCTAGTCTACTAATATTTTCATTTAAAAGAGATGTTTCATGTGAAGTGAGTTAACAACCTTGGGGGATAATATCTGAAAGATGGGTTCATAAACAGTGGTATAGCTAAAAGGGGGCAGGGGGTCAATCCCCCTTCCGCCCTAGCCGGAATATTTCAAAGTCAGAAAATTTGTCAATAGAAATCCAGTAAGCTGGATTGTTTTAGTAATTAGCTTGGATTCAGATTTTTTTGGTTTTTCCCCCTGCAAAAAAAGTGTAGTTATGTCACTGTTCGTAAATATCAGTTCCAGGAGGAAATATTCCTTAATAAATTTTCTCAACACAGGAATGCAAGGGGGAGAGGGGGTGGTGTGACTTCACTTTTATTCCGTTTGTGCTTTATGATAATTTTTTTGTGTCTCAGTGTATTTTATGGTGTTTCCCACCTGATTTCAGTAAAAAAGTTTGATTTTGTGACTTTGCCAATTGCATTAAAATTCAATTTGTATTTGATTTTCCTGTATACTTGTCAACGTACAGAAGATAAAAGAGGAACGAAATAGACAATTTTAAAAATGAAATTCACCCCTGCCGTATGGGTCAGGAAAGTGCCTTTTCAAAGAAATTCTTAGTGGGGGGAATGGGGTAAACAATACACAATACACAAAAGGGACCTTTTCAACTCAAAATTCCCCCACCCCCACAAAAAACATTTCTTTTATTTTTGGGTAGTTTTTTTCCATTTCAGGATAATTTCTTTTATCAGAAAATTTGTGGGAATTTAGGGGTAATTTCCGGACAATTTTCTTTGATTTTAGGAACATTTTCGGGAAATTTTAAAATGTACAGTTAAATTTGTTTAGTCGTATATATTACAGGGACCAAACTGGGGACTGAAATGCTCAATAGGGGGGGTCTTTGCTGAGTGGGGTGCCACGCCCCTAGTTAGTGTGTTATGAATGGCCCCTTAAGTCAGGATATGCCAGCTTAAGCATTTCAATCATATAAGCTTTATGGTGATTTATTTCCACACCCCAAGTTGTGTTTCTTTTCTTAGGCTATAATCATGACTTGTCCTTCTCCTTAACAAATTGTGCCAGCAAATCATAACCACAAACTTACTGGAGCAAATAATAAGGCCACTTATCTTAATTAGAATAACCACTCAACCACACAATAAGGACATCATCCATTGCTAATTTAATACTCAACAGAAGAACTAGTACAATGGAGCCATTGATAACGGAAATTTGATCCTAATTACTTGTGGTTTTCAGAATAAAAAAATAAGACAAGAACACAGGTACAACGTCACGGACAGACATTGACCTAAGTCAACCTGCCTTATATGACCAGTTGGTCACTGGCGGTCCAGGATTGAACGTGGTCTGTTTGATAATTTTAAAGAAGCATAACAACTATTGATGACTTAAATTAGGAACAAATGTTGTTGTTTTTTCTTTTTTTTTTTTTATAGTTGGAAGAAATACGCTGAAGTCTTAATAAGTCTCGTATTTTCTTGTCTTTTTCTGGATGAACTTCAATAAATTTTAACGAAACTGAAAAGACACAACACAAACTGATTTATTTTTGTAACTCTTGTTAGAAAAACACAAATGCTTTCAAAAATTTATTAACACACTCTGTGAAAAAAAGCAGTAATTAAATTCATATAGTTAATGATTTATCTGTTGGCAGTAAAACATAAGACTATTTGAAGCGTGAGGAGGCACAAAACCAGCAACGATCACGATCTGTCAAATTCAACAACAAAAAAATCATTATTTTACCAAGCAGACCAGAAGCAAACAAAAGAGATTTATCTTTTGTTGAACTTTGCAATGTTAATCCCTATTTATACCAAGATAAACACAGGAAGCTCACACATATTGTACAGTGCATTCAGTGTTTGCAAACTTAAGGGAATGCGTGGACGCTCGTTCTTTGTGTTGACATTAATTCAATAGGCAACTCTGTGCTATTTTTGGGTCGAGCTCTGTCCGCGACTGGTCTACCATTGGTCGGTCATTTTGACGTGGATCCTATATGTCTTTGACATTTAGCTAAACATCCTCCCGGATTTATTTCTCCTGAAATAATATTTGCTTCCTTTAGCAATAAGACATCCTTCTCCAATTCTTGACACGCAATTACTTCACGTCCATGCCACCTTAGATATACCTTTGTGCTAAGTATTTGTAAAGGTTAAGAAAACATCGTACTCAGTCCACTGAGATTATAGAATATTAGAGTACACACAAAAGTAGCCGTCAACTTGTGATGAGACTGTCATATCGAGCTTGATTTGAACTACTGTATGCTGCAGGAAGCAACAAAGGGTGGGTGGGGTATATTTGTGGATGTTGTTGAAGGTGAGTTTGACAAAATTTGTTTTTGAAGGTGAGTTTGACCAAATTTGTTTTTGAGAAAATTCATTTAAAATAAAGTATATAAAGAACAGAATGTGTAATAACCTACATATTTTCAAAAGAGTCTAACATTGACAACTCTTCCATTTTTTATTTAAAGCTGCAAATTTTACGCGGAAAAAGAAAACCTTTCTAGTAATTTACATATACAATCAAAACCACAGACAATTGATTTTAGGCACAGAGATGTCTACAGTATGTGCCAACAAAAACAAGATTCAGCTGACAGAGCAAATCACCTGACAGCTCAACAAGTCAGCTGACAAAGTTAATCACTGACAAAGCAAATGGTAGCATGGAACTAATTATTTGCTCCATTGAAGCCTATGATGAAAGAGCCAAGTTTAGGGTCCGATTTTCCAGAATCTTATAGATTTGGGACCTTATGTGATGTTTTTCAAAAAGTACCATCTAATATATCTCGGATGAGGGTACTTTCAATAGGGGGTCACCAGAGGTTTTGGCCCTTTTTTTGCTGAAGTAAAGAGGTGTTATACACCCTCAACAAATCACTCAAATTTGGGTATGGGTACATGGTAAAATAGTTCCCCATGAAACTTTTACTCAAACAAATCTCGCCAAGTTTGGATATGCATAGTCAAGACCTGTCCTTTCTCTACTATTCCTGAAATTGTCAATTTCTTAGCTTTCTGTCCCATGATATAGGACCTCTCGAAAATATTTTTATTAGCTTTTTTTCTGAGGGTTCTTATTTTTGGATGGCAGAGTGATACCTTATTAGTTCCATGCTACCAAATCATCTGTACATGAGCATTGAAGCACACCAAGCATTTAAACATACCTGTCCACATAATCCCCAAGAAAAAGGTAGTTGGTCTCCGGTGGATACCGACACTTCTCAAAGTGGCGTATGAGGTCATTGTACTGCCCGTGGATGTCCCCGACAATATTGACCGGCGCCTCTAACTCCACCAGCATCGGCTCTTCCAGGAACTTTTTGCGGGAAAGTTGACATAGCTGTCTGATCTGGCTTTCTGGTAGTTGGACCTGCAAGAGACGTGTGAAATAAAATTATTAGGGCAAATGTTTAACTAACATCTTTCAATCAAGCTTTTCAAGATCATGTTATACATGTAGAATATATATGATAAGAGCATTGACCGCATATGCCACGGTTTCTTAATTTTTTTTTCTTTCTAAGGGCCACCATTTGAAAACAGCCTCAGGCTGCGGGCCAATTGCGTGGCAAAACCAGCATCACATGACAAACAAAACCCGTCAAAACAATCCCTGAATACAAACAAGCTGAGAGGATGCGCGATAAGAATGTACGCCAGATGTCGGCGATTCTTTTATCCGCCTTCGTTTGACATACCACGAGTCTGCCCATTTTATGGCGGAACTAAAGATAACATTTTATTTGATAAGCCGCGATGTTCTAGTGCACTGATCTGCCTTGGAAAAACTTAAAATAAACAAAGATTTTGTGATTTTTACCAATCTCATTAAGATCAATCGGGACGTACTATATGTTTTTTTCCGCTATGACTATTGTTCGAGGGCCAGATTGGATGGTCTGGCGGGTCAGATTTGGAGCGCGGGCTGCCTATTAAGAATCGCTGGTATATGCAATCAAGGTTAGGATATTACACCATCAATCTTTATGTAAAGAAGGATGCATTATACAGCTTTGTCTGATTAATTTAATCTCATCTGCATAAAAACTTCACTACTGAATTATGATATCTTTTAAAATCTGAAATTATACTTTTAAAATTCTCCAACAAAGGTTTTTTGTTAACCATCAAAGAAAAATATCAGATTTCTTTCCATCCCTTTGAAAAATTGCTTAATCCATAAAGCGAATTATGCATGAGAGGCCATTATTGCCTTTTACAGTCTATTGCAAATAGTAAAGGTTCAATGAGATATAAACCCGAGAGGATGCAGATCACTTTTGCCAATCAAAATACCAAGAATTTTCAATTGTATCAAAACAGCATGTGGTTACCTAATAATAACACTACCAAATTTGATGTCTAGAAGCATACTGCACATTTACTGAAAAGCCCCCATACACTATCAAGAATACTCAGGTCTGTGAAGTTGGGACACTTCAATATCTCAGAACAAAAGGAGCCTTGACTTTTAACTAAACATTTCTAATAGTGTAAAAGAGTGTAAAAGAGAAGGTGAAAAGAAGTGTTGGGTGTAATTATTCAGCACATCCTATTCCTAAAAAAAATGGAGTATCCCAGGCAATGTCAAGCATTTCATAGGCTCACAGTCACTAGAGCCATAGAAAATAAATGTGTAACATTTATGTAACATTGAGCACTGAACAGCGAAGGTCGATGGACATTTCTATATGGGGTAAAGTGTATTAATATCTGAGTAGAGCAGTTTTTGAATTTTGAAAATAGGACTTAGTTTATGAATTATGACTGATCAAAGTTTAATTGGTTTTAAATCAATTGGGCAGATGTTCAGCTCAAAAGCGTCATGTAATACTTCTTAGTCTTAGCCACTGAAAATCAGGGGAAAGTCTTTTCCTGCTAGAATCTTGATGGCATGCAAAGACTCAATGCTACACTGCTGCAAAGAAGTATTATAGACATTTAGAAGACAGGATTTACAAAAGAAAATACATTAGATTAGATTACATAGATAAAATTAGATTACATAGATCCCCTGTAATATATCACAAAATTTGCATAAAATATGCATGTTGATGACTTGAGATTTGAAAATGCTATAAATGGCTATACGGATTTACATCAAATTTGTTGTTACTTTAATGGTATTCAATAGAGTTGAAAGCACTATAGCTAGTGCTGCCTCGACACACATATTGTGCAGTACCTTTAACTTCCTTGCATTACTTACACCCACATCTCCAGTTCTCAATTTTTCTGATAGTTTACGACGATAAGATGGAAATGCTGTTAAACTACACAAAAACAAGAATAATGAGGCCACTTGTCCATTAGAGAATCAATATGGCAGCAATTACATTAAGTACAATATTCCCTTCGGAAACAGATATCCTTTTAATGCCTTAAAAAATCTTAAAACTTTGAACCTTGCACTGACTTTTAGGCGCTGTTTTGCAGTTATTCCCATGACAACCTAGATCTCTATTATTCATTAAACTTAAGAATTCAAGAGTCATAAAACTCGTCAATTTTCTTTTAGCAAGGCTTCAAAAACTTGAATGTAAAAGTATTCTACAAAGATGTAAACCAAAACAGTAAAGGTACAAGTAAAATTCACCAATCACAACTAGAAGTGTAAAAAAAAGTAGTTACTCAAGCAAATCTTTGGTTAATGGGAAACAGCATCAAACCCTGAGCTGAACAATCTAAAAAGTTATTTTGTTCCGAGTAACCGCTTTTTGATTAGTTAAAGTCATGACCAAGACGTAACTATAATGTTTCAAGTTTAGATTTAGCCAATGATGGATTCTATAATATCTTTCCTAATGCGCACCAAGTTAAAAAACCTTCCTAGCATCAGTTGCACTCCTTGAAGCTAATTTATTCAAATCAATCAATTTACATATATTAACACGACAGTGAGCTATTTGAATGATGACATCAAACATTTGAATACTTTCTTGAATATTTAGGTTTAAAAATTCAAAAGTGGTAAAATAGCCAATTCTCAACTGATTTTGATACAAATTTCTGTTATTTTCATTATTTTACAAACTAATATCTCCAGGTGTCAATAAATTTTCACTAATCATCAGTTTTCCCCATTTACAGAATTAGATTGTCAAATATGGCCTTCATAAGAACTTTGAAATCCCATATGAAACGAACTAAACAAAAAGTCTTTCCCCTTACAGATTATTCTTATTACTTGGGTTTCACTGCACAGCTGAGCTACAGAGAGCTTCTTTTAGGTTCCAGATACCAAGATATTCAATCATCCAATGGTGATCTGTATCACCATTATACAAAGCTCATCAACTTTAATTGAATTCATTTCTATTTTTGTAACCTTGCTTAATCAGTGAGGTCCCCAAAGGAAAAACTATAGCATCATTGGTCTAGGGTCTGATTGAAGATCAGTCTGTCAGTGTAAGAAGCAGTGCCGAAAGAAATCTGTTTATTCGATATAAGGTCTCAAACTTTAATTTGTATAGTTGTTTAGATCTTAGAGGAAAAAGTAGAGAAGCTCAAACTGTAGAATCCATATTAGGCCTTAATTATTCTAAAGGTGAGAATAATTAAAGAGATGGGTAGAAAATAAACGTAACAGCCCCATGTTTAGAGATCTACAGATTGACACATTTTAAGTCCGCTTTAAATCTTGCAAACTTCCATGTCTTGGGTATAAATTTAAGAAGAAATTGACAAAATCTGGCAATACTAGGGTGAAAGGAATGAAATATTTGAAACAATTTTCATACACATATATATACAAATTTCTTTAAAAATTTTTTTTGACAAAATCGAATATCTTCAATTAAAAGGGGGGGAGGGGGTGAGTCAAGGGGAAGGGGGTGAGTGGGGAAAGGTGAGTGGAGATATTCAGAGTCAAAGCACAATGGCACAATATCATGCTGAAGGACATATGGGTTTTTTTAGGTTTTTAAAGCAATTACCTAGAAGAGCAAGATTACTAGAATACCAAAACGGAAAGAATTGAGTGATTTGATATTGTTTTTTTTTAATTTATTCCAAATACTAATTATCAATACACAACATTAGCACTTAAAGGTTTATAAATTTTAGAACTTGTCCAATTTATTATTACTTATTATTCAATGTTAAAAAATGCAATAATGAATCAAAGAAATTCAGTTTTTTTCGACATATATTTTACTAACAGATGATTTAACATTTTGAAGTAAACAGAATTCGTCATACATTAAACATACACATTACAAAAAAGACAGTGGCAATTGCAATGTTCTTAACTGAAAAACTTAACCAGAAAACGAAAACGTTTAGAGGTTCGATGCAGTGATTTACCAAATGCAATTTTTGTTTTAAACATCTGATATTATGAACATATTCCAAAACATTATTGTGTTATGACATGTATGATGTACTGTACAATATTCAGGTATGTTTAATTCTTAAAATTGCAATCATACAGTCCAAAATCCATCTAGTCTAAAATCCATCCAGTCCAAAATCCATCCAGTCCAAAACATTTTCAGTTTACATAAATACCAAAACAATTTATAGTCATAATTAAAGGTCAATAGTGTTAAATGAGCCATTGATTTACAACTTCAGTTTCTGTATCAGGTTAAGTGTATAAACAAAACACATAAATCAGTCATGATGGCTGTAACTGGGTGTCTTTCATATGAGGAAAAATGCAATTTCTCTGAAGTTTTTTGCCTTTTAATTTTGCATATTAATTAGGTATGAGCTTTGTATTACATTAACATGTGCACATTATATACCCGGGCAAAATATGAGGAAAAACCGAAGTCGGTATTTGAAATAATGACACATTTTGTTTTAACATTTAGTCCAGCCCACTCATTAATATGCATGACATGGGCACCAAAAACAATAGGGCACATCTACGAGCCATAGGATTACCTGTGTACCAAATATGGTATGAATACAATACACTGTTATAGAGATTGTACACACAAGCTTTTAGGGGCAAAATCACAATAAGTCCCGCCCACTGTGCATATTAATGAGATTTGATGTTTTTATACCATTAGCATGTAGGTACTAGCAAACATTTTCATACCAAATATAAAAGCAAATTGAACCAGTGGTTGTTGAAAAATGCCTACTTCAAGAATTATACTTTTAGCCCTGCCCACTTCATTAATATGCATAAGACGGGCACCAAAACAATAAGGCACATCTGCAGATCATAGGCTATCTGTGTACCAACTATAGTATAAATAAAATGTACTGTTCTTGAGATATCGCTCACACAAGCTTGCCGTCACATACCCACCCACACCAGCAAAGGTTCCTTGATGCTTCGCATCGGAACCAAAAATAAACACCATTAATATATAATAGAACACTGTTTTATAAAAGACGTCATAAAGTGTAAAACTGAGTTGTTATAAAATGTCTAAAAATGTACAAAATCATATCAGGTATTTACACAGGTATTTACATTCTTGCATATCTGACAATAATTATGAAAATATGATAAGGAAAGACTAAAAACTAAAGCTAAAATAAAGATGTTTAAACACACACATTAGAAAAAGGCAGTGGCAATTGCAATGTTCTTATCTGAATAACTTAAAAATGAAAACCATCAAGGTATAATAGAATACTGTTATATAAACAATGTCATAATGTGTAAAGATGAGTTGTTATAAAATGTCTAAAAATGTCTAAAAACATAACAGGTATTTACATTCTTGCATATCTTACAATATTTATGAAAACATGACCACTGTATGTTGTACTGCTTGACTCTGTCTGTACAGCCTGAAAAAAAAACTGGGTAAAATTTTACAGTGATGAAATAATGAAATTAACATTAAATAGTCATGTCATCCAAAATTTGTATCTATTACAATGTAATCAATAAATTGCACAATTCAAAAAGATTGATGCAATCTAATTAACTCTATTCAAGCTGAATACAAATTGAAGTGAACTTTTATAATTGTCTAATCATTCAATTTTTTTCCTTGCTGTAACCCACTTTCAAAATTTTTGAAGTAGGTAGGTAGGAGAAATATTTTCATTTAGGATAAATTGAAGACTAAAGGAAAAAAATAGTAGTCAAACAATCTTTTGAGTAGGCAATAAAACAGTCAGGTTACGGCAACCAGAGTTCTTTAAGAGTAGCTCAGTAAATTCATTCTGTATTTAGTGCTTTTAATACTTTTTGAAAGGTCTTTGGTAATATTTTGTATACAGTTTGAAATAGACAAACCTTATTCAGGTTTCATTTATCTATTAACATGAAATAAATTAAGGAATATCTTATATATTTTTATAGTTTATTCTATTTTGGGAAACAAACTGGCAATTTTTTTCTTCAATGTTTTGTTTAGTCAAAAGTTTCATCTCTGAAATGCAGTAAAATTGTTATGAAAAATGTTTGGACAGAAAATGACCTTCAACTCTATGGTGAAATGGCAGTTATAACACAATTCTGGAGTGAATTATTTTCTTACTAAAATAATTAATGAACCTTAAAACATTGTATGCTTTCTTGTCAATGATACATTTGCCCCATATATACAAATATCTTCAAATGGTTGTTTTGATAATCTAATAATTATAATGAAATATAAAAGAAATACATAAGAATTCTGCAGGAATGTGCCCATATATGATTTATCAATTTGAAGGACAAATTTTGTTTACAGTACTTTTAACAACAGTTATTTATCCATTGGAATATTCCTTCAATGTATCGAAAAAATCATTCTGTGATTTCCAGTGTAATGTAAATCATGTTTCCACTTGAGTATGTTATTAATTTAAATATTTATCAAGTCTAATTCAAGTCATAATTTTGTACTTACTTCAAATGTTAACAAGTCTGTTGTTCTTACAGAAGTCTTATCATTATTATACATTTCCACCTCTACATTTTCTACATAGACAGTCTTGCTTACATCAGATGTACTTAATTCGGAAAATTGTTCTCCCCACAATTTAAGACAAATCTTTTTGTCTGTTGATTTATCTTCAAGGATGACATCCTATCCTTCCCATTGTCCTCCTGCCTTATCATCTCCTGTCCTTCCTGGGAACACCTTTAAAAAAACAATTCATTCAATTTGATTATATTGGAATAGCAGATTCTGGTTCTACCATTTTGTCTCTTTTTTTTACTATTTCATGAATGATGTAGAAGCTCAAACAGAATGCAAGGAGTTTATGTGGCAGTCATGTACAACAGGTCCGTAGCCAAGTAAGGTATGCGGATACGTAGAGATTTTCTGTTTAGACGAAAGAGCATAAAATTATGTGCAAGCTATTTTTTGAATGGTCAAAACAGCTGTTACCTAAGTGTAATTATTTTAATTTTGAGCAAAAAAACATCTTTCAAAACAGTTATGAGAAAATGTCAAGAACTTTGACAAATCTTTTGTTTTTCTGTTTTTCTTACCTTGGATGATCAAATTACATTGAAAGGTTATTTTTGTTTCATGGTGGAACAACATTATATATCTTTGCTGAAAACCCAGCAAATTTCTCTTCAGAGCCATTTCAGAAAGATTTAACCAGAACTATTCAATTTAATGCTGGCTCTAAAAACAAAATTTTTAGTACCCTTTATCATCAGGAGCCAAAGTCACAGTGAACAAAGAAACTGACCTAAATCATACAATTAATTTGCCTCAAATTTTCTGAGAGTAATTTCATTTCCTGAGCAAAGTCAAGGTCTGAAAGATATGGGAATGGGCCAATCTGAATTAAGATACCTGAATTTTCCCAGAACCATTTGGTCAAATATCTTTTAAGTGGAATCAGAGTCTCAGTGTCATAACTAAGATTGGCCTTCCAAAATTACCTTTGTCAAATAAAACAACACAAGGCTCGCCTATCTATTAGTCATATCCCACAATACACTTGTTGACATGACTGGTGGCGTGTACAGTGGGTTATTACACTTTCATACATAAAGGTGAAGTGTGTTGAGCGTTAGGCTACCAAACTTAGGCCCATGGTCGATGAGGCGAAATTCACTACAAACTTGCAATCTTACCATGTACCATACTTGTTTTAATTCTTATATGTAATGTTAGTTATTTGAAGTTGTCTTAGTGCTCAAAAAGACAAACTTAGAAAACCTTTTATGCTTGTTTTGCCGAAAAAGTTTCTCCCAGTCAGACCTTCGAAGTTTCTGACACTTGTATTGTTTGTGTTGACGTCATATTACTTCTATGGTTGTCGTACAGCTGATTGGCTAACTCATGCACATTTAAATAGATTCCAGTAACAAGTAAACATTTTTATCGAGCCTTGAGTTGACCTCATGAATAATTAGCAAAATTTAAGTTCTGCTCTAAAAGTAATGTCTTTTGCATAACGAACAGACAACTCACAGAAAATAGATCAATTCTACCATTTACAAGTAAGATTTGAACAGGAGGATTTTGTGGACAAACAATAAATTTGTAATGAACTTAGTGATAAAAGATTTGTAATATTTTAGTGAAGAATATTCTCAGGGAAGTTGTTAAGACAAATTTGTTGTCTGTCATCTCCAAAGGCGTGCATAGACAAAAACATAAACTTCGTGAGGCTGCAAATCAGTAAACAACATATATCCTATGTTACAATGTCAGATGACACAGAAACGGGTTAAAGTGAAAGAAATTACAGCCGTATGATGGTAAATCATGATTCCAAATTTAATTTTCAGATCGATGAAATTGACTCTTTTTTGCTTCTGGCTTCTTGAATGAAGCAATTATGCAATTAAAAACATTACAATTGCATATTTCAATACTTCGGAGAGTGTTTTAGATGTTATTAACGATCTATTTCTGTAAGCCACTGCAGACATTTTACAGTACAGTACAAGTTGAACCAAATCAAATTTGTCTAATCTGATTTTTCTTTGTGCGTTCTCTTCGCGAATTTTGACTTTTACTGTTCCAAAATACAATCATTTGATAGACACCCTTTAACAAAAACTATCAATTTTTTTATTGAAATTTTGTTTCCATTTTTTTTTAATCTTCTGGTTTTTGATGTAATTAAAATCCTAACACAGTAAAAATCTCCTAGAAAACCTAAGCTTCTCAATCAAAATTAGTGTTATTTTTTCTTCAGAAAAGATGATTATGTCATTGAAATGCTGCTTCTTCATGACGTCATCACAACATTTCTTTGGTTTGCAGCAAATTGTCGGGCATTCACATTGTCATGATTGTAATGGGGTAGAAAATTCATTGTTTGTACATCTCATTAAAAAAAAAAAAAAAATACTGTGGCTTTTAAACGAAGAAGGGAGTCTCTGGTAAATGTAAGTAAAAGTAAAAAAAAAAAATGTAATTAAGATTTGCGAGTCAAAAAAAAAGAACTTTTTATATACAGTTTGAAAGTTGCGGTAGAAGGTGACCTACCTACATATATATGTAATAAGTATATAGGTTGCCATAACGCTAGGAATGCCTGTGGTCTGGTCCTAATGTTAGGCCTAATTTTCATTTATTCTAAGGCAAGTTACCTTATTATTTTATAAGCTAAAATGATATAGAAATATTCCACTCACCAAATTGCAGGATCTTTAGAATTTGAAGGAACTGTCAATAATTTTGATGTAGGTCTGGTACATGTCTTGTAAGGTTGCTTCGTCAGTTCGTACACAGACACAGATGCCTGGATGATGATGTGGGTAACGACCAGTTGTGCACAATCTCACAATAGGCCAATATGTAAATAAACGAAAATGGGTGGCCTCGATTGATTTCAGGAACACTAAAATTCACTATTTACCAATAATTTAACAAACATCTTCTTATGTTGAAAGAACGTATTTATAACAACACAACAGATACAAAGAAGAATATCAAATACAATGATTACAGACAATAAGCTGTACCTTTAGACCTTCTGCAAAAGAAAGTATAAACAAAATACAAATTTACGATCTCACGCTAAAGTATGTCATTTACATCATATGTCAAATCTATTTATAGATTTTTTGCCAAGGTCCCAAAACAACTAAAACAAACAAGATTACTCGAATACCAAGACGCACAAAACTGGGACATTTTTGGGTAGATGACGTCTACACAATTAAAAAAAGAGCAGCCGAACGAACGTAGATTTATTTCCTCATTTAGATTGCAATAGCCTGATTGTTTAATCAGGCTAATGATATAAAGCACTGTATCTATACTAATTACATCAATCTTTGATTCCACTTTAGGATAATCTTTTGGATACTTGGATCAGTATGTATCTTAAATGCATCTGTTGGCATACATATTAAATTTTACAAAACTTTATTTCAACCTTTTTTAATTTTGCAGCACATCATGCTTACATGAAGAGAACATTCTTCATACAGTAGGATTTAAATTTGTGTATCTTACTGCTTAGTAAATATATACACATAGCTACTGTATACTATTGTAGTACTGTAACCATTGAACTTAATGCTGCTTTAACATGTACAACAAGTGATTTGCTCACTGAGATTGTGTTTCAGAAATGTTAAAGTACTGTACACTGCACTTCAAGAGGTGAAAGCAGTTCAATGAGTTTATTCAAATCTGTGATGAAACTTGCCTTGATCCTCAGTACTGTAGCTGAAGAATGCTCTATTTTTGTATACCTTGCAATATTGTGCAGTGTAAGGTCAGTAATGTCGAGAAGGGAAGGGGGGGGGTTTGCCCCACTGGACCTGGGGTCCCAGGGCTGCTTGCTGATTTTATATTATGGGGCCAGGGCTAGCACAATTTCATAACTTGGACAGTTCTCTCAGTAACAGAAGTAGAAGAAAACAGGTGGACTTGTGAAACGTTCAGCATGGAGTATTGAAAGGCAAGGCAAGAAGTCCTGACAGGCCAGTAATAAACCAGTACTGATTTTGGGCCTATAATAACGTGCGATCATAAACCTAAAAATTTTTGTTTGTTTGCCCTTTTTGTGGAAAATTGTAACACAGGAGTGGGCGGAATGTTTTTTATTTTGTTTTTTTCACAGATAACTGAAATGGAATATTTTCTGCTGACACTTTTGACCAACCCTGGCTCCTTCAGGATTCATAGCATCAAGAACACCTATAAAACAGAGTTCAAACACTTCACTTCATTTCCAAATTGTTGGTTTCTTTTATTTTGCTCAGTTTTGATGTCTCACTGTTGCTTTTTGTGTGATTTGGGATTTTCTTTCCCTTGCCTGACACTCGTTACGAACAGGCAGAACCTTTGTATTCCATCAGTCAATCAGAAGCTCTTGTGGGCGGTGGGCCTTATTTTCTCCACAGTAACAGCACCAGTCAACAGGCAAAAGTGGGGATTTGTAGGGATTTTTGCAAAGCATAGGGATTTTTAAATTTTATTTTTTTTTTTTTAAACGCCACCCCTATTTTTCGGCGGTGGAAAAGGGTAAACAAACAACTTTTTTTTAGGCCTGATATATGATAGCAATACAAATTTGGATGATGAAATTTTATACCTGTAATATAATTCATCCATTTTTATTCATTTATTTTTCAGGGGAAAGCAGAGTTCTGCATTACTTTCACTGTCAAAACTAAATGCCATCTTAACAAACAGTAGAAAATTGATGCAAATAGACACAGGTGTACTTTTGACCTAATTCTTGCCCAATTGAGCTTTAACCACAAATATCCAACTTATATTCTTTCTGGAATTCTATTTTTCATTCCAATTTTTACCCTCAAAGAAGATGAAGAAACGTAATCCAATATGCTCAATTTGCTTAAATATGCTATAGGGCTTTCTTGCCACCCACACAGATCTCCATAATCTAGCGCAATTTCTCAACAATAGAAGAAATTTGTTCCCAAATGAATGAGCTCTGATGTTACACCTCCAGAAGCTAAATAAAAATTCAAGGACTGACTACTTCTGATGAAAAAAACATGTACAATGTCAAATGCATATTTTTTTTTGCACAAAGCTAAATTCCCTTTGCGAAAGTTAACAAGTAATTAGGCTCAATTTATTCTAATAACTTGCGCTGAGGTATTCTTTAACCTAGATGAATCTACAGGACAAGGATGATAATCATTACTTTCTCTACATAAGATGAGTATAATAACCCATCCATGGTGGATGAGCAATTGCTGCCTGGTAAATCAATTACAACTTAATCAAGCTGTATTGATGCATATTATCTGGTGTTTAGCAACAGATCCTGCTGTGTTTCATCTAGTGTTTTAGCAACAGATGCCACCATGTTTTATTAACATGACTATATATGGCTGTGTGACTTGACCAACTACTGAATTGTATTACATGTAAAAGCACACCAACTGGGCAGGGAGATACTATCTCATGAAAAGTGGAGCATGTACTTAAAGGTCAACTTTGCATCATAAAAATAGAATTAAATACAGCAGTAATCTTGCTTGTTTTTAGGAACAAACAAATCGTTTTACGTAATGGATGCCTCCATTAGACATCCAATTTAACAACTTTAGCTGTGACCTTTGCAACCAGCATACAGTAGGGTGACAGGGAGATGGGCATGCAACCCACTTGTTCAAGCACAGAAGATATATGTGCATAATCAGTATTCTATCAAAACATCATCATTTGATACAAAATAACTAACTAATTTGAGGCTGTTGTATCAACTTGCAGCAAACTTGTATGCTCAATTCAGATATTCCACAGCGAGATTGGTTAGCACAACCACTCAGCAGCACAATTGGCAGAACATCCCCTTTCCAGCCGTGAGGTCCTAGGTTTAAGCCATACCGATGACTTCCACATTGGAGCCAGCTGCCCTCTTACTTTGTACTCAGCACACTGAATGGAGCATTTATGGCGGACTTTGAACTAATTATAAAATTTCCCACGGTTCCGAATAAAGAAAGGTGTTGAAAATCTTTCCATAAAAATCATGACAGAAATAATATCAATGTAGTGATTACATTGTTATATACTTCCCTCTTTCCTGTTTTTAGAGCACATATTTACCACATACTGTTGGTTACTCAAGAAATCTAAAAGAATATATTTCTTTAAATGTTTTTTTTTTTCCACCTGCGAATTCCTGATTTCCCCTGTGGTTATAACCAACGGAACCATATTTTTTTTTCCAGTTCCGTATACAGGCTTCTGCACTGTGTGTGGCTGCAAGCTACGAGACTACAATCAGGGACAAAAGTCTTCATTGGCATTTCTTTCCATGACATTGACAAGCACTAATTTGAATATGATTTACAGAGAAAAGCCCTATTAGTAGACATAGAAGTTTGTATCATTGCATCAGCACAGCCTAAAAACCAAAATTGTTTGTATAACTGGCTAACAGGACATGAAATTTCTTATAAAGTAGGTCTTAAGACCGTAACACACCGAACGCAAAGCGGCGAGCAATTTTTTAAACAAAATTGAATAAAACAAAGAAAAGAAACATTTTGACCTCTTGTTTTCAGAGAAGCATCATCATTGCATGGCTATTCAGATGATAACTGAAAATTGATTGAAAGGGCGTTTCTACACCCATTAAAGTAAAATTTGCGTCGCGACAGAAAATCGCACCCCACTGAAGGGAATTTCTCCACAGTTTGAACCAAAAAAAAATTTTAACAAATTTTTCAGTATCATCAGAAAGCCTCAATTGTAAACTTCATCGTGTGTAAGCAAAAAGTCAAAGCATCTTATAATATTTGTTTCCTGTATGATTATCTAAAAAATTGCTTGCCATGTCGCGTATGGTGTGTTATGGCCTTTACACTTGATTCCTATGCAGAAAATGTTTTTGATTGTAAACTTGTTGTCATTCGACTAGAAAGATGTGGCATTTTTTTTTTTCTCCAAATTCATAACTCAAATCTTGAAGCTATTGATAGCTCTTATGTATAAATGTAGTTTTCATCACAACCTTACACCTGTGTAAGCTATCTGCACCTGGTATCACACAGGAGGAACACTTCATGCACAAGACCAGGTGAGAACTTGCAAGGAAGGAAGCTGTTGCCTTTTCACACCTTCCTTGAAACCCTGGAGGCTGAAACTCACATTTCATTGAAAACACTTAAATGAAACAGAAAAGTTACCTACCTTTGGAGTTTGGACACAAATAAGACATTATGTCAAGAATTGGAAGATAATACTAATAACAACTGTTTCAATGCCAAGGCATCTAACCTAACCTAACAATCAAACACGTAACCACAAATTTCTTCCAATCACCACGATCCTGTAGAGAAGCTCAGTTAAACTATTTGGCTTGAGAAAATCATTCTTGTCTGCTAGAAGGTGTTGCATCTATCTACCTTTGTGGTGTAGCGGTTATCATACCTGTCTACAGACCACGAGGCCCTGGGTTCAAGCCTGGGTTGGGTAGACACGCCAGTGTACCACAACTGGTTATCAAAGGCCGTGGACATTGACTTGGTTGTCGATGTTATGTCTGTCCGTACGTCGTACCTGTGTTCTCGTCCAGGTCGTATTAAGCGTTTCATGATAGCATTGCTACTATCATAACCGAATACGCAGGCGACGACCCCGTCATTGTAATTGTGTGTTTACTCCTCGTGATCGTCGTCGTGTTGCATGTAGGATAAGTTTGATAATCTTTGTATGGTAGAGCGTGGAGCTATTTCAGTTAATAGCCTTATGGATGGGTAGAGCTACAATTTGTACTATCGCAGATTAGAGATATCCAACTTTTCAGGTATTTTAAAATACCTTTATTTTTTCTGCCACGGCCCTCAGGACGCGACAGGACTAGTATTGTAAACTCCAGTCTCAAAATCCGCTATCTTTTAATTGAGAACTAAATTTAAAATTAAAATTTCATTTTATTAAATGAAGAAAATATTGACTTCAAATTAACTGCTGTTTATTGAAGGTTGTATTTTAATGGTTACTATGCTACAATCAATTTCAGCAATGCTAATTAAAAAATTTATGATGTTGTTTTTATTGGCAAAAGTCTTGTAAATTGGCAATGTTTAGGAATGTAAACGAAATCTTCTGGTTCCAAGCCAATATTTTAATAGTCAGGTCTAAAAAAGTGATGAAGAATGGTATTATTTAGACATTTTTACTGTTTCAGAAACATATTAGAAAATATCTATCACCAAAATATTTTAAATATTTTTTTTAAAGAGTCACAAAGAGATAGTGAAGGGGAATAATATTATTTTAAATTTGAAATGAACAAGGCTAGTCTCACTGGATGTAGTGAGATAAACACCTCATCGGTAGGCACTACATGCTAGGCAATACTTGCAGTAGTTGTATAGCAGCCATGTAGTGGCTATAGCGTATAATATGATTACTGAATAATGACTACACTGGATACGGTTCTGAAACTTAAACAGCTAAGTTTACAGGTTAAGAAATTGTTAACGTCCATCACGTACACATAATATAATCTTGCAAAAATTTATTTTAGGAGAACCAAGTTGCAGATGGTCTTTATTTATTTATTTATTTATTCATTGTATCTATTCTATTTTATAATGAATGAATTAAAACCTATAATAACTTTGTTCTCTTTCTTTAAGGGTCATGTCTACCACCTCCCCCATCTCCACCCAAAACAAGGCTGTTTTCAGATTTCAGAGGACAGAAGCATAAGAGTTAGGGCCCACCTTCGGAAAGGGATTCTATTTCCCAGTTGCATACATGCTTTATCTTGATGAAAGTATAATAATATAACATAAAAATTAAGGAAAATTGTTGAAAATTTTGTTAGATTTTGGCAACACTTCCTGACAATTTCAGTCTCGAATTGACAGTGCTTTCAAATTTGCCTGGAAATTGAAGGAAATTTCCCAGAAATTGAAAAAGATTTCACCAAAGAGCTTCAAGCTCTTTGATTTTACAAAAATGAAAGAAATTTCTCAAAAAATGAAGAAGATTTCCCAAAATTGACAAAGTTTTCCTTAAAATTCATAATTTGTTTGCAGAAGTTGAAAAATGTGTTTTTTTTAATTTTTTAAGGGAAGGGGCTATGATTTTTTAAATGGCAAAGCCCCGCCCCCTTAAGACATTCAAATACTTCCTTTATTAATATTCATACAAAAAAATTAAATGCCATAACAGCCCTCTTTTACAGGGTGTTCTTGTTGGATTATTTGTGCAATTATATTATATTTTCTCCAAAGGACTATCATGACAAGTATAGCATCTCATGACTGACCAGCTCCTGAAGATTGAAAATCACCTAAATTGACAACAATATCCAAGATCAGTCATATCTGTAAAGTAAACTGAAAAAATTCTCAGACCTACTGTACAGTAATCAATTATAGAAATCATACTATTTTGGGCTATAAATTGTACTGCAGGAAGCTGCTTCATTTGATATTTCATTTGATTGATTGATTGATTGGGCCTCATCAGCATGTTGGCAGCAAAGGTCAAATGTCAGAGAAATCAAATCTTACCAAAATAACTTTAAAAGAATGATTGGTGCTAAGAAAGGCACACTAAAAGGTGTAAAAACACAATAGGTTAAAAATTGATTATAAAGTCTATAAGAAATATGATGAACAGATAATATGTAGAAGGCAAACTGTGAGGCTCAAGTACATGTTCTTCGACAGGCACGTTTACATTCAACGATCATAGTAATGAGAATCAGAGAAATCTCAACCAAATGTCACAAAACTAGAACGGTAAATACCGTTATGGTTCACATGCCCATGCAAATTGACACCCATATCATATGACCTTGGCCAATTATGAAAATGGCATCTCACACTAAGTCCCATATAGCATCCCATGTCCCACACATGGCATCCCACCCCATGTCCCACATGGCATCCCACCCCATGTCCCACATGGCATCCCACCCCATGTCCCACATGACATCCCATCCCTTGTCCCACATGGCATTCCACCATATCTCCCACATGGCATCCCAACCCATGTCCCACATGACATCCCATCCCATCCCTTGTCCCACTTGGCATTCCACCATATGTTCCACATGGCATCCCAACCTATGACCCACATGGCATCCCACCCTATGTCCCACATGGATCCCATCCCATGTGCCAAATGACTTTCCATGCCATGTCCCACATGACATCCCATCCCATGCCTTGTCCCACATGGCATTCCACCAAACCTCCCACATGACATTCTACCATACAGTATGTTACACATGGCATTCTACCATATGTCCCACATGGCATTCTACCATATGTCCCACATGGCATCCCACCCTATGTCCCACATGACATCCCACCCTATGTCCCATATGGATCCCATCCTACATGTATGTCCCACATTAATCCAACCATATGTACCACATGACATCCCTCCCTATGTCGCCTTTAGGATCCCTCCCTGTGTCACACATGGCATCCCTCCCTGTGTTCCACATGGCATCTCACCCTATGTCCCTCAGAGCATCCCATTGTATGTCCCGCATTAGTGGCTTCCCACCTGATATCCCAACCTCATTCTAACCTCCCATAAGAATATCTGAAGAAAATTTAACTTTTTCTGAGGAATTCTCAGAAAACTTTTACATTTCTGAGGAATTTTAGGAAAAATTGTGCCAGATGGCAGGATAAACAGCTGGATGGATGAAATCGCCATTACATAGGTTCACATTATACTTTGCATGCTCACCAAAATTGAGAAAAGCTGAGAAAGCTAATTAGTTTGACAATTTAAAGTACTTTGTCTTGTTGGTAATAATTTTCCATCAACACAAAACCTTCAAAATGCAATTAGCCATATTGTTAAAATGGACTTAACTATTAAATGTCTTGTTTCCACTCAGAACACAATTATCTCTTGGCAAAGCTTCAGAAAATTATTTATGAATGTCCCTGAGCCTTAAAAACAGTCAGCTTGTCTCCTAGATGTATAACAAGCACGTCATGCACATTTGTCTCTGATAAGAAGAAACTGCTTGATTAAACAAGAAATTACTTCAACCTCACTCTTAAAAGTCATTACAATTAAGTGGAATTTAAAATAAGTAGAATTTTACTAATATAATCCCATTCACAAACAGTCAAAGTGGTATCTGGAGGATACATGCTGCAGTGCACGTACATGTAATGTTCAATTTGTTGTAAGTAACCTTTATTTTCACAACTAAACTAGCCTACTTGCAGTACCACTCATGTAGAACTACCACATGATCCCGTATACTCGTAAATATACCCAAGTCTACTTTTGCTTAAGTTTGTATGCTACAGTATGCGTTTGTGTACGATTTTGTATACATTTTTAATCTAAGATTATAATTGAGATTATACGTATTAAAGCTCAAGTGCATGAATAGGGATTATATACAAGCGTATAAGAAGTTTGTATAAATAGGGATTATATTCGGATTATACTACTTTGAGAATCTACTACCCCTGTATCGATGCTCTGCCCCATAAAAAGATGAGGTTCTTAATTATTGCACAAGTATTTCTTATGTTTTTCTCTTTTTTTCTTTTATAGAAGATATGTGTACTTTTATCTTGGTATTGTTTTAGACTTCTTTACCGTTGTCAGTGTTGTACATGCTTGTCTCTTTGCCTTCATTTGTTTCTGTAATGAGTTTTCATGATTTTTTTTTTTTTCCCATTTCATATTGCCATAAGAATAAAAATAAATATCAATATCCAACCTCATGAAAATATTTTATTTGCTTGTTTCTTTATACTATATCATTTATATTTTCAGACTGTAACTATGTTATTTTATTACCCTTCAGGTGTTTTTTTAATTTTATTTTCAAGAGATTTCTATTTTCTTTCTGCATGATTCCTTGATTTTCAGGGGGGTTATTTTCCCTCACATTTCATACTGCAGTACAAAAAATAAGAGATTTATTATCTTGTTAATCAGTGGTCAAGCATATTTACCTTATACAAAAGAGGACTTCAAAAGAAACAAAATGGTGAAAAAGCATTCAAAAATCTTATTCCATTGGGGGATATTTAAGTTTAAAGTTTGGTATCATTTGTGTAGAAACAACTAAAATTATGACTAGTTGTGATGTTATAGTCACAGATTCCTTAAAAGTCTTTATGTATTCTATCATATTTTGTCCTGCAATTGTGTAGCTTAAAAACCATGGGATATATCAAAGAATTAGTAAAATAGAATCTAGGAAGGGTATTTATAATAAATCGCCTAGAAAAAGTTTGAGGAAAAATAATTCAAATAGTGAAAAAATTAGATATACTTTTTTTAAAATACATAATGATTTTAAGGAATCTGAGGCTGTGACATCACAACTAGTTTGATTTTCAAAAGGGAAGATTTTTGGAAAAAATGGCTAGTGGTATAGTTAGCTGGGCATGGGATAATCTAATCCCCTCCCTTCCATACCTCCCCCACAGTTGCAAGACCCAGAAGAAAACAAGTCACCATGCCCATTGATATGAAAAAACACAAGGACATGGCAAATGTTGAATGTTGTTGTGACCTTGCCTGAATACAGAAGTGTTCCAATCCTTGTCTCAATTTGTGCATATTTTCATCTGGATTTTTGATTTCATTGAGGCTGAGTTTTACTATATTGTTGTTGTTTAAATTTTTTCCGCATATTTTTGTTTTTGTTGTTTTCATTAGTTTCCTCAATTGTTATTTTTGTTTGTTTTGTTGTTGTTGCTGGTTGTGGTAGACTAACTGTATCCTATTACACACTTTGTTGCTGTTGTTGTAAGCTAGGATAGGCCTTACAGTTGTTGTAAGCTTGACTTTGGTATTGTTGTGTTAGGCTTTGTTATTTTTTTAATCTAAGAGTATAGATTATGTAGTGGGGCGGATATGTAACAATTTTTACTTAAAGTGTGCACTTCTGGATAGAAGCATGAAAATTTGCACAAAGGGGTTTTTGAGTATGCTGATTTCTAAAATTGCGGGAACCACGATGTCACTTTAACGTTTCCCGCCAAAAAGTTGAAATTTCATAATGGCCGCCATAAACACGTTTTTGCCCATAAATCAGATGTTAGTTCCCCGATTAACATGATCTTGGTGTCTATACCTATGTTCTTGAGGTCAAGAAATCCAATAAAACATATGCCAAACATCATGAGATACATCTTCCCCCAAAAAATTCAAAATTCAAAATGGCCGCCACAAGAAAGCTTTTTTACCATAAAACGGATCTAAGTGCCCAAATAGCCATAATCTTGGTCTCTAGACATATGTTTTTGAGGTCAATGTACCCAATAAAACCCACGTAAACTATCATAACGTCTTCCCACGAAAAACCTAGAATTCAAATGGCCGTCGCAAATCCATTGTTGGCCATAAAATGGCTATCCAGCCATCATTTATTAGTATCTATACCTGTTTTATGTCAAGGAACCCAATAGAAAACATGAAATATCATGACGTACATTATATTGTGAATAGTAAAACAGATACAATCAAAATGCCCTCACAAAACAAGTTTTTGACCAAAAAACCTGCCCCAATCACCGTGATCTTACTATCTATACCAAGTCGGTAGAATACATATGAAATATTATGGTGAAAAGTTGAAAACAATTCCATATAATAGCATTTATTTGTCAGATCAAAGTATATCACAATTGAGCATGGTATACCTTTTTCAGGTAAAGCAGTCAATGTCATACATTATGTTCAAAATGATTACATGATCGCTGTCAGTATCTCATATGTTCAGATTTGCTTTAATCTCTGCTACACTGTCCGGAACAGAAGCACAACTGTGTACACTTGAGATTTGCGCAGACACATTTGCATCTTTTTGTACAAGACTTTTTGCATCCACATTTCAGCAGTTCCTGACAAGCTTTGGCGGCCTCTGGAAGAGTGGTCCAGCATGGAGTCCATGGGGAATCACCTCTTACTCTCTCCCAGCCCCATAAATCTGGCGATGGAACTTCAGGGTCTCCTATAAGTGACTGTCCCCAGATGTGCCCTGCCTGATAAACAACCCTTTTCACATGCTGTTCCAGGGCATGTAATGTTGGAGGAATGTTTTCCATCTTACGGTTTTGAGTGAACAAGTGCTTCCTGGCTTCATTCACATGGTTGAGTGATGATGGTCGCTGATACAAGAGAACAACATATCTCTCTATTTGCTCCAAGTCGCTGGGGGAAACCTGGCATGGAGCATGGGATAACCGAGCAAAAATTGGTTTGAGATGAGGCATATTGCACCATACAGCCCAAGCGGTTCTCTTTCCAATTCCATGAAAGGCAGAGACAGTATCACATCCTGATATTGCGTGCAAGAATAGTAAACTCCATGATGCGTCATTGCCTAATTCCGCTGCAATTAGGTGGCATGGGATGAAACGTAATCTACCACCATGACCAAATGCTATCCATATTTCACAGTCCTGTAAAACGCTGGACACTGCAAGCGCAATAACCACCACATCAGTATCTGTTGCGTGTATCATCAGCTTGGTAAATTCATGATGGAACGCATGGGAAGCATGAAAAAGAAGCCGTGTGTCCGCTTCTTCGTGAGTGCAGGACAAACTTGAAAGGTCAGTCATGGGAGATGATACAACATTCTGGCCATGTGTGGAGATCACTTGCTTCTCTGGGGGAGGTTGAAACTCTTGTATTGCATTGGCTAGAAGTCGGAACAGGCTGTCTTTGTTTGCATCACAGCGAAGGAAGTTCTTCCAGTTAACAGGAAGAATGGTGTTGTTGTCCACCCGATCCACGGCTCTGTTGTGTTTGTGTCTTTAGGCTGTCCTCCCTGTAGACATCCTAGACAACATCTACACGAACAACGTCTTGTAAGATGTGTTCTATGTAAGGCAAGAACACCAGTTGTGAATAGTCCTGGAATGTTTTGACAGAAAGTTTGGACTTCTTTGGATCAAGCATGTGCACAAGGGCAGCACCGTCAACAATTTTGACGTCAACTTTTGGAACAGATTCTGGTTGTGGTATCATTGTCTCCAGGCATCCCATCAAGTCAGATTTGCATGTTTGATGCATTATACCATTTGATGCCAATGATGGAGGCCAGGCATGATTTTCATGGCTGAAGAAGGCATCCATATCACTTTCTCTAGCTTGACACGATATATACATCCGTGAAAAGAGACAAACATCACTACGCAGGTTGGAAATCTTGGAAGCAGACTTTGCAGTTTTCTTTCGTGAACTAGAATTTATCAAAGGCAGATTGTTCTTATGTATGGTGTCTTTGAATGCAGTGATTGTGCCATTGATACGCTCGGCAACAAATTTCTTGTACTGTGTTTTGCCTATGTCTTCTGCGGACCTTATAGCATTTACCACACTATCAGACATTATCACTTTAATGTCAAGTACGTAGAGGTCTGTGCTTGTATCAGCAAAGGGGTTGCCAAGTTCATCCATTACATCAGTGACACTCTTGACGTGAGATAAGAAAGTCTTCTGTACACTTGGTATTTGTTTATGGTGGCGTTCTGTGTCCTTCTTTCCCCTGGCATGTTTGTCATCATACTCCATTAGAAGTCTAGCTGTTTCTGGACCTGCCACCATCCACCTTGCTAGTGCTGCTTCATTTCAGTGATACCTATTATGCCTCCATCTCCCTTCACCATTGCATTCAGCTGTTCATGAACTTGATCATGGACTAGTGCTGAGAATTTGTGCATAGTTTTTTGTGTCACAAAGTTGCCTTTGAGGAACTCTGCATGTGTGTTAGGGCAGTTAATCTCAAGGGACTGTAGGTCTCTCACATGAACGGTCATCCAGCGAGCATAGTGGTAGTGGTCAAGAGCGAACAGCCATGGAATAATCTTTCCAAGTGACTGCACGTAGGCAACATATCTTTGCTCACGCTGTGATCTAAGGAACTGTAGGAAGAGAAGTTCCAACTGCCAGACTTTGTACCAGTAATCGAACTGAGGATGCTTTGAAGCCATCTGTTCACACCACTCATCATAGTGTATTTGTTCATCATCTGATGTGTTGATTTGATACTCAGCATATGACCTGTGAAGGAGAATGTACAGAGCCGCTGCGCTTACTTGATGTGCCCACTGACCTGGATGTGTGTGAACCTTTCTGCAGACCAGCTGCACGTCCCTCAGTTGTAACATTGGCCGAAGTCATAACATAGGTCCAACCACTACCATCAAGCCAGTCGCCAATTACTTTCAACATGGCCATTTCTATATGGAGACCCCCATCAGTACAACGTAATGTCTTTCACCATACACTTCGGGCCATTTCCATTGAATTCGTTTTGCAATTGCATATAAAGGCTGATCGACAGTGAGCAGTGGTATCTGGCTTGGGTTGACACGAACCGTGATTTGTTCATGAACTTGATCATGGACTAGTGCTGAGAATTTGTGCATAGTTTTTTGTGTCACAAAGTTGCCTTTGAGGAACTCTGCATGTGTGTTAGGGCAGTTAATCTCAAGGGACTGTAGGTCTCTCACATGAACGGTCATCCAGCGAGCATAGTGGTAGTGGTCAAGATGTCTGATATTCATCCCATGCTTGACCATAGCGGGTGAATGTGCTTGATCTCGAAATACTGGTAAGAGAGAGATAATTGCAGATGCCTTGGGTAGAGACACCTGTAAGCTGGCAAAGTAGGCTGACCATGATATGTCCGTCCTCACCTGATCAATTTGATTTTCATTAGCCAACTTCCTCCTCACTTTTTCAAACCAAAACTTCTGCATTTCATCATCCATTTCCGCAGATATTAGAATTGCTTCATCATCCTCTACTGTTGGGATGACATTATCAGGGGGCGAAACCGGTGGCACATCAGTATATGACTTTGGTAATGACTTGATAGATTTCGACTTTGGTTGGGCCCTGTTTTCGGGAATCTCCTGAAGGACCCTAACAACACCAGGATTGTCATTTGTGATGTGCTGTGTTATTGATATTGCGGTGCCATGAAAAGAATCACGACTTGAGGTGGATGACGGGTTGTGATCTATATTATCGAGATTTCCAGTGGTGAACAGTTGGTCTCTGAGGTTTGAAGGACAGACAATGCCCTCATTCTCATATATGTCAATTATTCTATTAGCTTCATCAGTAGACAGTTGCAAAACTCTGTCATATGACACCGACAGACCCTTTTCAAATAGATTGTCAATGAGATCACGTTTCGGTTGTAAATAAGCAGGCCAAGATACAATGGGAGAACCGTCTCACAGTCCGAATTGTGCCGTGCTGCTACAGAATCTCTCCTACCTCGTTTGACGGCATTGAAGACAAGTAACTGTGTGATGGACAAGGCAGCTGTGCTTACATTGTTGTCATCTACACGTTGTGTTGCATTTGACCGCCCTAGAATCATCCCGACGAGGGCAGATAGAGAAGGAGGTAGATTGTCAAATTGTTCATCACATAAGGAACTATTGAAGTGGTATTTTTTCTCAAATATTTCTTTGCGGACCAACTTTGCCACTCTCATCAATATTACAGCTTCTTCATCTGGATCGAAGTTGCATGCATCTAGCAAGGTATCACCAACATCTTCCTTGAATGACGATACTGTGCCAGACTTGCTGTTGTGAGCTTCCAGATCTGGAATATGTTGCTGGAGTTTCTGCCCGAGTCTGGTGGAATGGATGCGTTCACTTGGTTCACCACCTAATTTATGGAGGCACTCGCAATACAATTCCTTGAGATCAGAGAGTTTGAAAACATGATTGAGATCTCCACTCAATTGGCCATATTCCTCAATGTATGACACCACCTCAGCAAGTGCAAGTGACTGTGGGTTAATATGGCGACCCTTCTCAGTTGAACTTCTTTGTTGGGATCTATGTTTGTTATAGAATGAAGCTAAGCAATTCAAGTGATATACAGCATCAATAGCGATCATATCTCCAACTGATAATTTAGCCAACAGCTTAGTATCTCTGAGCTCCGTAGCGATTTGTCTGATGCGGGTATCAAGGGCTATCGTCTCGGCTTTGTGGAAGTCTCCTGTTGTGTCATCACAGAAAAAACATGCTGGTTGATTTGTCTTTTCTGGTTCCATGGAACATGTTGGAGCGCTTGCATTGCGAAGGTGCTGTTTTAGTGGTGAGTGAGCTAATTCCTGAGGAGCCTTTTCTTGTCGCTTCCTGGCTCTTTCTACTTTTGTTGCATTGCAAAGTACGTAGCAAGCTTTATGCCACTTAGCTTTATGGGCTTTATGTCCTCATAAGGTAAATAATTCTCATGTTCTCATGCAAAATTGTTTGTCCTGATTCTCATAATTGTTTTTCATGCTCTCATGAGAACTTTTCTTTTCTCATGAGATTCTCATATAAGTTTGTGGCGGCCATTTTGAATTGAATTTTCAATTTTTTGGCAAGAAGATGGATCTAATGATGTTTCGCATGGGTTTTATTGGATTTCTTGACCTCAAGAACATAGGTATAGACACCAAGATCATGGCAATCGGGGCACTAACAGCTGATTTATGGGCAAAAACGTGTTTGTGGTGGCCATTTTGAATTTTGAATTTTTTGGCGGGAAGGGTTGGAGTGACATCGTGGTTCCCGCAATTTTTGAAATCAGCATACTCAAAAACCCCTTTGTGCAAATTTTCACGCTTCTATCCAGAAGTGCACACCTCAGTCACATATCCGCCCCACTAATGTGTTCAGTGTAGGCTAGTATATTGTGTGTTGAAGCTAAGGTGTTTCTTTAGGTATTGTTGCTCTCATTTAACTTGTTGCTCTTGGTTTTCTGCTTCTGTTTATCATATTGTATGATCATGGAGAGTTCAATTTGCTGTTATAGCTGTAATATGTGGATTGATTTCCAGGAGTACGGTGTGACATGTAGTTTTGGGGAAGCTTCTCAGGCTGTTGATAGTTTTGTATTTGTCTGTTCAAAGTGTACAAGGTTGAAGGCTTTGGAGTTGAGACTTTCTGGTTGTAGTTGTATCATTGAAAAGGTTGATGCTAGTGTGCAGACTGAATTTTGTGGCTTAGATGTGAGTAGTCAGACATGTGATGTTGATAGTTCTTTGGGTGACGAATTTGATAGGGTTTTGTTCAGGTAGATAGTCTTGGATCAGATTCTGTTGACAGGCCTGATGTAGGGTTATCTGTAGTTAATGATTGTACAGGTACCATTGGTCGTGAGGTTGTTGATTCATCTGGTACGTTGCCTGTAGATTCTGTTAAGGATAAGGTGTTATGGATGTTAGGGATTCACTTGTAAGGTCTGTTGACACAAGAGTTTTGTGGAGTAGATTGAGTTGAAGGATTAGGGTGTGTCTTCCAGGGACTAGGGTTGATGTTAGTTCCCGTGTTGAGACTTTATGTAAGAGTAAAGATACCATTGTAGTATCAATTTGTACAAATGATATTTTAAGGAGAGATGTTGATTCTGTTAGGCGTAGTTTCGTGGATTTGTTTGTTATTCAAGTTAAAGGACACAGGTTGTAGGGTTCTACTTGTTGGTCTGTTGCCGCATAGGGGTAGTTCCTTTATGACAGATAAGATGTTGTTGATCAATAGTTGGCTAGAGGGTATTTGTTGTCTATTTTGAGTTCAGTTTTGTGAATTTTGAGATCAGTTTGAATTTCGGATTGATTGGTTCATGAGAGTTGGTTTGCATTTAACTAGGAATGGTGCTTGTGTTCTTGCTAGGGGTGTCAATAGGGCAATTAAAGATCCGAGTCCTTTAAACTAGTCACGTGGGATGAGAGTTTAAACCCACCTGTCAGGCATGTTTCTGGGGATAGGGATTGTTCTATAGTTGTATAGTTAAGGTTATGTTTTCAAATGTGCGTAGCATTTGGAATAAGCGTGATGAGCTTCTGGCTGAAGTTTCAATTAGTACACCTGATATAATTGGTATTACTGAGATTTAGATTTATAGTGAAATTAGTGATTGAGAGGTACATACTGTAATCCAGGTTACTCAGTTTTCAGTCAAAACAGATTTGATACTCTCAATGGTAGAGGAGGTGGCGTTTTATTGTTTGTGAAAGACAAGTTTTAATTGTATAGATAGGACTGCTCAGTTTTCTTTTGGTTTTTCAAATTGCCTATGGAGTGAGCTTATTGTTAATGGTGATGTTGGTAGTTCAGTGGTTGTTGGTGTTGTGTATAGATCACCAAATTATAATCCTAAGAACAATAAGAAATTGCTTGACTGCTTCAGGAAAGTTGTTTCTAGGAAGATTATTATTTTTTGGGACTTTAATTTTCCAGACATTGATTGGAATCTTTGTACTAGTGGTCCACAAAGATTTTCTGGAAGCTGTATCTGACTGCTTTTTCACCCAGCATGTGTTGTTTCCCACACGTGGTAGTAATTGTCTTGATTTGATTTTCAGTAGTGAAGAAAGTATGATTAATAAACTGGTTTTAGATTTTAAGAATACTGACTTTGCTGCACTTCAGGATAATTTGTCATTCAATTGGACTTCTTTGCTCCATGACTTAGATTCTTCTAAAGCATCAAATGGTTTTCTCCAAATTATAGTTTTGGATGGTGTAAATAGGTTTGTCTCATTAAAGAAAGTCTGTAGGCATAATCGGCCAGTGTGAAATGTCTCGGGAGGTTTTACAGGCTGTTCGGAAAAAAAAGAAGTTGTGGCGTTGTAATAAACACAGTGGATGTCCTGCGGAGCTTGCTAGGTATAAGGATCATGAAAAGTTCACAAAGGGTTGGATAAGAGATACTAAAGTGCTTTTTGAAAAACATTTGCCCAAAAGAGGTTAAGATTAATCCTAAGCCATTTCATTCTTATGTTCACTTAAAGCAAAAAACCAATGAGGTTGTTGGTCCCCTTAAGGTAATTATGGTGTTACTATCAATAGTAGTAAGAATATGGCTGAAGTTTTGAATGACTACTTTGTATCTGTTTTTTCTAAAGAGTTCCCTGAGGATGTTTTGGATTATCTTAGTGCCCACTCTTCCAGTATCCATTGGGAATGTTTATTTTTCAGTTAATGTTGTGTCTAAGAAGTTGAAGGGTTTGAACTCAAATCAAGCTTTATGTGAGTGTTCTGATGTTCTTTCTGTTCCCCTGTGTATTATCTTTTCAAAGTGCTATGATGTTGGTATTGTTCCTATTGATTGGAGAATTGTTAACGTCACTCCCATTTTTAAAAAGGTTGACCACACTTTGCCTTGTAACTATTATTATCATTATTATTATCACAACTTCTACAGGGCCAAATCCAAAAAAGGCTTTTGGCGCTTTACAAAAGACAAAACATGAAAGACACAATAAAAGCCTAAATACAGTAAAACGATACAAGGGCCTAAACAGTATAAAAACCTTAAAAAAAAACTTTAAAAAAAACTGTAAGCCAGTGCCAGTGAGTCTTACTATAGTGTTCTGTACAAAGTCATGGAGTCCATTGTTAAGGATGTTGTATTAAATCATTTACGGGTGCCTTGTGGTTCCTTCGTTAGTTCTGTATAATGTAAAAAATACGATAAACCATTGCAATTTTTTTGTGGAAAATTCGATAACAGAGAAGAGGCTTTTCACATTTTTATTTTAGTAGTCTTTTAAGTGCCATAATTTTTATACTTTACAACATTTGTGCTCAAAGAAAGTCATGCTGGATGTTCATTAAGGGTTGCTGTACAAAATTAAGGGCAACAATCTCAGCATATTCACATGTCATTATCCTTGTATAGTCATTATCCTTGTATAAAGGTCAGGGGGTACAAATCATGCTAAGACACAAAAAAACACTGTATAAAAAGATATAAATTTGGAAACTTGCCTGTAATCTTTAGCGTCTTACAGCTCCTATTTTTTCATTAAAATTTTGGCCATCTTTGCTTTTCATTGTCTCCCACCCCAATGGTCAGTTGGTTATTGATTACTTTTCTTGATTATCTTAAATAACTTCGGCCTTTGCAATACAATCAGACTATATGATGTATTTCCTTTCCATGCATACATGATTTATTTGATGGCTATGATGTGAATAGTAAGTATGCATATTTCATATCCCAGTCTCTCATTTGGGTACAATGGCCCGATGTGCATTCATTGTCATTGTCATGACGCTTTGGGATTTATCTGTTTATCAGGTTTCTTTAATGTCTCTTTCTATAAGCATTCAAAAATTTTAAAACCTGCATGGTGTCGGGAAAGGACATAGTAAAGTAGTAAAAATACATCAAGGAAATGGCATTTGGCCTTAATGAAATCAGGTGGGGATTCACAGGTTCCCCCCCCCCCCTTACCCCCTGCCTTCAGATCATATATACCCTCTGAACTTAGTATGTTTTTGCTAAAAGTTCCCATTTTAGTGGCTTAATTCTGGCGTGACAGACAAGGGACAGATTTACATTACTTTTTTTCTTTTTCAAAAGGCCTGCAAAAACAATCTGTAAGATGTAACCAAATACAAGCGTCTATGGCCACAGTATGTTGCAGGCATATGCGAGATGCAACAAAACACCCAAAACATGGAAAAGCTTCAAAAGGAAACTTCTCCTTTAAGACACCATTTGTTTCCATAGGTGCAGATCATGCCTGTAAGCATCTTATCAAGATGAACAATGAAGGTTTATTCTGGCTTAATTGGCATTTCTAGTAATCCTAATGCAAGACAGTGATTCTTCTTGGCATCTCCTGAGATGGCATGTATCTCTACTGAGTTTAAAAAACAGTTTGGTCTCAAAACAACAAGTAGCAAGCGCTGTTTAAAAGGAACGTGAAGCTGTTGGCAAAATCAAAAATGTGTCCCATGAAAACCTTTTTCAAGTTTAAGGAGATGGGTTGTTGTTACAAATGCATGCTTCCCAAGAGTATGTCACACAGATAGTAAGTGCAGACAAACAATTGTTGTTTTTGAAACATACAAAGTAGACTCACTCAAGCTGAAAACCAGACAAAAAGCGACAAAAGGGAAAAGATCCTGTTCAGTGCCAAGTTAAAGATAATATGAACATCAAGAACATCACAATGAGGCGCGTTTTTTTCACATGAAAAGACAAAAGCAGGTCTAACAGAATACCTTGCAAAAGCAGTGCTGGGGCACAACAAACATTCACAGAAATAAGTCATTACCACATCCACAGTAGGTCACACCAAAAGCAACCATCAGCACATGTATTGTAGATATAAACATTAGGAAGCTCACTCTGATGGTACTGCATTTCTGTCAGCAGTTTTATTGCAACAGAATACGAATGCAGAGCTTTGTGTTTTTTCTCCTGACACCGACATGTCCTAGTTCTGGTAGTTGCTAACTTTGACAAGTAGTGCAAAAAGACAACCATTTCAAATGGCTTCAGGACAAATTAACATAGAACCGATCTAGAAAGCTTAGGCAAAGAAAAGGCAAAGCTTTGTCAATTTTCCATGCTTTAAGACAAAGTGACAACATATTGGGAGATTTTCAGAAATAAGTACGACTAAAATGGTTTCAGCAGTAAAAGCTGAAAGTGATGTTGTTGGAGCGCTGATGAAACTACCAGAAAATGGTGACTAACATGGGAGATAAAGGAAACATTAGCCAAGTTTGTCTGCTCTGTTTACTGCCCTTGAGGTTATTGCATAACTGATATCCCAAAGGTTATTGCATAACAGAAATCCCAGAGTTAAAGGATTAGTTCAGTGGTCAAGCAGTCCACATTATATGGAAGAGGGCCGACTTCTAAAATAAACAAAATGTTGCAGAAAGCATGCACTAATCTTATTCCGTTAAGGAGATATTCAAGTTCAAAGTTTTTCTTATAATTTGTGTAGAAACGAGTGAAATCAAGACTAGTTGTGATGTCATAGCCTCAGACATCTTAAAGTATTCTATCATATTTTGTCCAGCAATTTTATGGCTTTAAAACCATTGGATATGTCAGGAGAGTAGTAAACCAATCTAGTAAGGGTACATGTATTTATAATATACCACCTGAAGAAAATTAAAGGAAAAATAATTCAATAATTAAATAGTTCAAATAAATTTTCTTTAAGATCCCTTTTACAATTGTTAAGAATGTGAGGATGAGGACGCCAATCTCCCATAGTATACTTACTACACCAGTCATTTCTACACAGATAAAACAGAGCTTTAAACTCAAATATCTCCTTAACAGAACAACATTTTTGAATACTTTCTTCAACATTGTGTTTCTTTTAATGTCCTCTTTCATATAAGATAGGCTTAGCCACTGAAATAATCCTTTAAGGTGGCATCTTTTTTGCAAGCACCAAGCAGAGAGTAAAAACTTTCCCTCAACACTTGGTGCTCTACAAGAACACATCAAACGTGTGTGCTTCCAAAGTCGAGTATGGTGCCAGGCAACACCCCTACAGTATACACCATATAATCCTCTTGACTATGGCTACCATAAGGATAAGAATGGTCGTCTTTATCAGTAAATACAACAGTTCCTCCCACATCACATGTGATCACAGAATTTGTCAGGTGTCAATGCGGACGAGTTCCCAGAGATTTTATGCAAAGGACACAATCTGCCTTGCACCGACCTTCAGCGGATGAATGCGAAACAATGAGGACTGTTTTGTTGGTCACATAGGTGAGTCAAGATGAGCAATGAACGAACATATTGCAAAATTGCAAGGTACAGAAAATAAGTCACAACTTTTTTTGCATTTTTTACTGTTCTCTAAACTTTCTGTGATTTGATCATTTTAGTTCTTAGTTTGAAAAGCATCATTTTCTTGTAGTGTAATATCCAAGATTAGATCGTCATTTTCACATCTCTAGAGAATGTGGTTATAAATGGGTTTTTTTTCAAACATGAAAGTACAGTTAAATAGTTTCAAAGTAACACGCCTAATTTAACCCAATTTTCATGTTTTTTGACAATTTGATCTATTTTGAAAATCCAAGATGGCTGCTGCAGACTATTTTGTCTGTTATTTTGCCATCCTAGATGATATCACTTTATCCTAATAATGTAAAAGAAATACAATATGTTTTAACAAACATTAAAGTAAAGCATAATTTCTGTCATACTACCCAATTTATTTTAATGATTATTTTTTGGTCATTTTTCTGTTTTATTGGCAATTTTATTTTTTTCTGCCATCTTGGATGACATGAATGACATGAAAAAGGTGGCAGATACAAACCATGTATCAATATGAAAAATATGAAGCAGAATTTCAATGTCACATGTCCTAATTTGATCTATATCTTTATTTTTGTTATTTTTATAAGTTTGGTGGCCATTTTGTTTTCTCACCATTTTAAATAATATACTGGTACCTGAGCAAATAGAAACATTGATTTTCGGAATCACTGCATTATTATCTGTTTAAAAATGTATGGGTTTGCTAATCCCAAACAAAAAGTAAAATCTCAATATAGTGAACGTGACTATTAAACATTAAGAAAAGCATACACATAAGGCTGTAAATTCCGGGAAGGGGAAGGGGAGCTTCTTTCTGGCGAGAGATTAAACATTACAGTTCGTGAAAAAATATTGATTTATATTTTGTGCATGTGTGTTTTGCGTAAACATACATCCCCTTTTTGTAGTACTAGAGGTATTATGGCCCTGTGCAAATGTCAACACATAGTTATGAATTCGTTTGTTTGTTTGATGAGGGCTTAACAGCACCACGACAGCGAGGGTCAAATTGTGCCTGAGAGATTAGATTATTCCAGAGGTAGGAAGAAAAGAAAATAGGATGAGTTTGAGAGAATTACAGGGGCTAATAGCCTGGAAGCTGGGATTTCGAAAGAGGAAGTGCAGAGGTGCAAAAAGGTAAATGTAGGTAGAGGGGTGGGAGAGGAGGACTAAAATATGGTTGTAGTGGGAGGCATAATGAAGGAAGGAGATAATCTTATCCAGAGGGTTTTTCTGGAAGAGCTCGGCGATGGAGTTGTGAGGGAAGCTCTGGGGAGATTGTACAGGGGCAGGCAAGGAGACGTGGTGGACTGTGAGGGGCAATGGCAATTGTTGCAGAGGGTGGAGGAGCCAGTAAGGAGGTGGGAGTAAGGTTGGTGTGACCTATTCTAAGGTGGGTAATGTGGACATTGTCGATACGGGAGAGATTGTGGATGATGGGTTTGGTCAAAATGGTTAGCTGGATGTTGTGGAGTTTGTTATCAATTTGGGAGTCCCATGAGGTTTGCCAGCGGTCATGAAAAAGGGAAGCGATAAGCGGTTTGATGTCAGGAAGGGTTTTTGGAAATGGGGTAAAGGTGGTTGGGAGCAAGCTTAGCAGCTGAATCAGCTCTGTCATTGCTGGGGATGCCAACATGGCTGGGTATCCAGAAGAAAACAATACTTTTCTTGCAGAGGGGGGCAAAAGGAGTTTACAGAGGAAAAAGTGGAAATGTAGGGTTATCCCACTTAAGATTGATTAAAGAAGTAAGGACAGACTTGGAGTCTGAGAAGATGGCTGAGCGGGGAGTACTCAATATAGTTGATGGAGAGTAGGATGGCCTTGGCCTCAGCCGAGAAGATGCTACTGAGTGTGATGTCTTGGATGACGGCAGCAGCAGCAGCTGTCTTGTTGCCTTCCTTGGAAGCCATCAGTATAGATGGAGGTGTAGTTTGAGAGTTGGTCTTTGATTTGGTTGTGAAGGTGAGGTTGATTTGGATGAGGGTTGAGGTAGGTTTAGGTTTTGTGATGAGTGGAGAGGCCCAGGTGGATGTAAGAGAGGGGGTGATCCAGGGAGGAAAATGGGCCAGGAGAAGGTGCCAAGAGTGGCAGGGTTGATGCCTAGATGGTGGAGGTAGGGTTTGATAGGTTTTAGTCCTATCAAAGAGGGTGAAGAAATTGGGGTACCTAATGAGTTTGTATACAGGGTTTTGGGTGTTGGTGAAGGCTCTAAAAGCATAGGAAAGGCAAAGCTTTCTATACCTTAGCAGGACGGTTCGTAGGCTTTAATGCAAAGGCTGGTGATGGGGGAGGTCCTGTAGGCACACACGCAAAGCCTGCAGGTTTCATTTTGGATGGTGTTGATGTGGTTGGGGTAAGAGTTGTGAGCGGCAGTAGACAATATTGCTGTAGTCAAGCTTGGCACATATGGTGAGCTTGAAGATTTTGAGGAGAGCATGTGGGTCTGTACCCCAAGTGGTGTTGAAGAGGAGGCAAAGAAGGCTGAGGGAGTTGTTGCATTTCTTTTTCAGGTTGGTGATGTCTTGCTTGTAGGAGAGCTTGGGGTCTAGGGTTAAACCCAGGAAATTAGTGTGGTCAAATTTAGGGATGTGATTGCCATTGAGCACAAGGTTCGGGTTGAGGTTGTTAAAATGACAGAAGTGCATGCAGACTGTCTAGTCTTTGGAGAATTTAAAACCGTTATTGTTGCACCAGTCTTGCAGCAGGTTGAGGCTAAGTTGGAGCCTATTTTCGACGAGAGAAAAAATAGGGGAGGAGTAGGAGATGGTGAAGTCGTCCACGAGAGGGCACATTTGATGTTGGGGCCAAGGTTGTGCGCTATGTTGTTAATGGTCTGGTTGAAAAGTGTAAGGGAGAATATTCTGCCTTGGGGGATGCCCTCTTCTTGGGGGTACGGCTTGGAGAGGGGGTGGCCAAAACAAACTTGGAACTGTCTGGATGAGAGAAAGTTTTAAATAAAGATGGGGAGGTGGCCTCTGAGGTGAAGTTTGCAGAAAATGACATATTTCCAAGTAGTGTTGAAAGCTTTCTCGAGGTCAAACAAGATGGCAATGAAGGGTTCCTTTATTGCAAAGGATTCCCGGATAGCGGTGTTGAACATGATTAACTGGCCCAGGGTATAGCAACATTTCCAAAAGCCCCTTTGGTGAATGGAGAAGATTCTGTTGGTCTCAAGGAACTAGTTTAGTCTCTGGTTAATGACCCTTTTTATAAATTCACAGAGACAGCATATAAGGGCGATGGGGTAGTAGCTGGAGAGGTTGGTGCTGTCCTTCCCCGGTTTGGGAAAAAGGTGATGATAGCTGTCCTTCAGATAGGGGAAAAGGAGTGTGAGGACCAAATATGGTTGAGGATGGTGAGTAGGGTAGCAGTGGCCTTGTTGGGGAGGTGTTTCAGAAACTGTTACGGGATGTTATCTTGGCCCTTGGAGGTGCAGCCAGCGTCGTGGATGGCTTGCTTTAATTCAGATAGGGTGAGAGGGGTGTTGTAGCCTCGGTGTTGTCGGAGGGAAAGGTAATACTCTAGGTATCTTCACGAGCTTTTTTGGCTTTTAAAGCATTGGGGTAGTTGGCCAAAGGAGGAGATGTTGCTGAAAGAGGTGGCGAGGCGGTTAGCAATATCCTTTTTCCCGGTGAGAAGATTACCATTCCAGGAGAGATGGGGGATGGGAACTTGCCCATCCAGCCGTGGAAGCTGTTAACCATACTCCAAATCTTCTTAGTGGGGTGTTGATGGTGAGAGAAGAGATAAAGTTGTTCTAAGTGTTGGTTTTACTGTCCTTGATAGAGCGCCTGGCTTGCGAAAGAGGTTGAGGATGGCTGATGCGAAAGTTTGAGGGGGAAGGGGTCATCCATCCTTGAACCAGGGGGGAAGGTGGGGGGGGGGTTAAAGGGGTTTGGGAATGAAGCAGGTGGCAATGTTGATAAGGATGTTAGTGAAGTTTGACATGGGATCCTCACCTTCTTATGAATGCATTTTGCTTTTTTCATTTAGTACTTTTTGTATTTTCATTTAGTTTTAATCACTTTTGTCAAGTCAAGCTTGGCTCTCATAGGCCTACTCTTCAACGATTTTGGCCAATATCTGAGTTGAATTTAAAGTTTTCAGTGAAAAATATATATGTAACTTGTAAGCACAATATTACAATAACTTTCAAAGTCAGACATTTTTTTACCTAAAAATTTACAACTATGTTTCGAAAGAAATGATGTTATAAATAACTTGGGCATACTTTTTAGAATATTTGATCTACATAAGAATAAAACAACATTTCAAGTACACATTTTTCTCAACAGAATTTTGTGAAACCATCACATTGTCTTTTAAAAAGTCATAAATGGGAATGACAATGTACACATTACAGCACTGGGCATCGAAAATGAATGTAACCTAAAATAGAACTTAACATTAGGCCTAGGTCAGTTGACAACACTCTCCTGTTTTTCCCTGCCTTATTAAACTAAAGATCAAAGCTTCAAATAAAGAAGAAATGCAACAGAATGTGCTTCAAAATGTGTGTAGTCCTAATGAGAAATATTATACACTAGGTCCAAATTAGAAATACGTCACTAAACTTTCACAAATCTTGCCGTAACATTCTAATATCATAGGCAACTAATGGCCCTTGCGAAAGTGCATAAGGCCAGGTGTACACAGTCAATCGTTAGTGTATGTGTGTCTTCGGTTTGTTGCTTTTCTAAAAATAAAATTGGGACCTTACCAAAGTCCTATTGGAGTAATCTTAGTATCATTTTAAAGTACTCAAATATTTCTTTCACAAAATGCAACTGTTTTATAAGAGTCATATTATAGATTTTTGAGGAAAAGTAGGTTGTAAATGGGTAAAACTCAAAAATTACCCAAAAAAATATTTTTTTCTTTTAAATCTTACAATAACTTCAAGATAACATTTTTGCTTCAAAATCACACACGCAAGTCCTAAGACATGATATTATTGATTTCTGGTCTATTTTCTTTCATCCTACCTGCATTTTTTGTTCTGAGAAATTTCTTCAAAATTTCATAAATTTCTGCCATTTTACACTATTAAAAAAAAAAATTGTGTACCAAAACCATACATTGCACATGCTTCATTGAACTGCTGTTTAAAACTGCTTGTAATTTCCTTTCATTTGATATATAAATAATGGCATTCCCCCTCTATTAGATTCCATGCTATAATAATCAAATTTAACCCATTCATTTTCAATGATTACATAGTGTAGTGGATGTGAACGTGACTAACAGCGTGTGAGCGCACCAGGTTCAAGTACTGCTGAGACTACTGCACTATAATTTTTCTGCTGCAGTTTTCAGGAATCATTGACTAAAATCATTTTAAGTGTTTTTTCATCTTTCCCTTCTTGCTAAAAAAACGTAGATTATCATCATTGAAAGGAAATTTTATGAAAGAATCTAAATATTGAACACAAATCTCTGTTTTCAATATTCACAAGAAATTATACTCCTGCAAAGATTGACCTGACCAAATTTAGCAAAGAATTACTTAAATTGCATATTTTTGTCAAATTTTTCATAATTTGGCTTTCATTACTCAAAAGAACAATATCTTAGCTTCCATTCGAACTAAACTTGTAATAAAAGAAAATGAAAGAAAATTCATCAAAAAGATATATGAAAAAGAGTTACGAAAATTGGGCTCTCATTTTTCAAACCCTGGTAGAGTAAGGGTTATGAGTAAGGATGCAACCTTTTGTTTATTTTATGAACACTACAACTATTTCCTAATCCGTTTATTGCTGATAATCAAAAGGAAATCAGAGTTTACTACTAATTCCTTAACCTTCAGTTTAAAGTGAAAAAATATTCGAGAAGAAAGTGCAGGACAAATTAAGACATGTTAGTCATAGTCTCTACTCAAAATGCCAATGTGTATTCATCAAATTCCTTTTGCATACACTGTACTTGAAACACTTGTAAACATAAAAAATATAAACATTCTCTGCATCTACTGTTTTTATTCACTCGCAGTTTGGAAACACACATCTAAGAAATATTAAATGAAGTTAATGTTCGTTTCAAATGCAGTCAGCAATTAGTAGCAGCATTACACTGCGTTAGGGTACATTATTACACAAACAGGGGCAACATTACACTGCATTAGGGTACATTATTACACAAACAGGGGCAACATTACACTGCATTAGGGTACATTATTACACAAACAGGGGCAACATTACACTGTGTTAGTTAGGGTACGTTATTACCCAAACAGGGGCAACATTACACTGTGTTAGGAAACGTTATTACACAAACAGGGGCAACATTACACTGCGTTAGGGTACGTTATTACACAAACAGGGGCAATATTACACTGCATTAGAGTACGTTAAATACCCAAACAGGGGCAACATTACACAGCATTAGAATAGGTTATTACCCAAACAGGGGCAACATTACACTGTGTTAGGGTACATTATTACACAAACAGGGGCAACATTACACTGCGTTAGGGTACGTTATTACCCAAACAGTGGCAGCATTACACAGCATTAGGGTATGTTATTACCCAAACAGGGGCAACATTACACTGCGTTAGGGTACATTATTACACAAACAGGTGCAACATTACACTGCATTAGGGTACATTATTACAAAAACAGGGGCAACATTACACTGCGTTAGGGTACGTCATTACCCAAACAGTGGCAGCATTACACAGCATTAGAGTACGTTATTACCCAAACAGGGGCAACATTACACTGTGTAAGAGACGTTATTACCCAAACAGGGGCAACATTACACTGCATTAGGGTACATTATTACCCAAACAGTGGCAGCATTACACAGCATTAGGGTACATCATTACACAAACAGGGGCAACATTACACTGTGTAAGGGTACGTTATTACCCAAACAGGGGCAGCATTACACAGCATTAGAGTATGTTATTACCCAAACAGTGGCAACATTACACAGCATTAGAGTATGTTATTACCCAAACAGAGGCAACATTACACTGCATTAGGGTACATTATTACCCAAACAGTGGCAGCATTACACAGCATTAGGGTATATCATTACACAAACAGGGGCAACATTACACTGTGTAAGGGTACGTTATTACACAAACAGGGGCAACATTACACTGCATTAGGGTACGTTATTACACAAACAGGAGCAACATTACACAGCATTAGAGTACGTTATTTCCCAAACAAGGGCAGCATTACACTGCATTAGGGTACATTATCACACAAACAGGGGCAACATTACACTGCGTTAGGGTACATTATTACCCAAACAGGGGCAACATTACACTGCGTTAGGGTACATTATTACCCAAACAGTGGCAGCATTACACAGCATTAGGGTACATCATTACCCAAACAGGGGCAACATTACACAGCATTAGGGTACATCATTACACAAACAGGTGCAACATTACACTGCATTAGGGTACATTATTACACAAACAGGGGCAACATTACACTGCATTAGAGTACGTTATTACCCAAACAGGTGCAACATTACACTGCATTAGGGTACATCATTACACAAACAGGGGCAACATTACACAGCTTTAGGGTACATTATTACCCAAACAGTGGCAACATTACACAGCATTAGAGTACGTTATTACCCAAACAGGGGCAACATTACACTGCATTAGGGTACGTTATTACACAAACAGGTGCAACATTACACTGCATTAGGGTACATTATTACCCAAACAGTGGCAGCATTACACAGCATTAGAGTACGTTATTACCCAAACAGGGGCAACATTACACTGCATTAGGGTACGTTATTACACAAACAGGTGCAACATTACACTGCATTAGGGTACATTATTACCCAAACAGGGGCAACATTACACAGCATTAGAGTACGTTATTACCCAAACAGGGGCAACATTACACTGCATTAGGGTACGTTATTACCCAAACAGTGGCAGCATTACACAGCATTAGAGTACGTTATTACCCAAACAGGGGCAACATTACACAGCATTAGAGTACGTTATTACCCAAACAGGGGCAACATTACACTGCATTAGGGTACGTTATTACACAAACAGGTGCAACATTACACTGCATTAGGGTACATTATTACCCAAACAGGGGCAACATTACACAGCATTAGAGTACGTTATTACCCAAACAGGGGCAACATTACACTGCATTAGGGTACGTTATTACCCAAACAGTGGCAGCATTACACAGCATTAGGGTACATCATTACCCAAACAGGGGCAACATTACACAGCATTAGGGTACATCATTACACAAACAGGTGCAACATTACACTGCATTAGGGTACATTATTACACAAACAGGGGCAACATTACACTGCATTAGAGTACGTTATTACCCAAACAGGGGCAACATTACACTGCATTAGGGTACATCATTACACAAACAGGGGCAACATTACACAGCTTTAGGGTACATTATTACCCAAACAGTGGCAACATTACACAGCATTAGAGTACGTTATTACCCAAACAAGGGCAACATTACACTGCATTAGGGTACGTTATTACACAAACAGGGGCAACATTACACAGCATTAGGGTACATTATTACCCAAACAGTGGCAACATTACACAGCATTAGGGTACGTTATTACACAAACAGGGGCAACATTACACTGCGTTAGGGTACATTATTTCCCAAACAAGGGTAGCATTACACAGCATTAGGGTACGTTATTACCCAAACAGGGGCAACATTACACTGCATTAGAGTACGTTATTACACAAACAGTGGCAGCATTACACAGCATTAGAGTACGTTATTACACAAACAGGGGCAACATTACACTGCATTAGAGTACGTTATTACCCAAACAGTGGCAACATTACACAGCATTAGGGTACGTTATTACACAAACAGGGGCAACATTACACTGCGTTAGGGTACATTATTTCCCAAACAAGGGTAGCATTACACAGCATTAGGGTACGTTATTACCCAAACAGGGACAGCATTACACTGCATTAGAGTACGTTATTACACAAACAGGGGCAACATTACACTGCGTTAGGGTACGTTATTACACAAACAGGGGCAACATTACACTGCATTAGGGTACATTATTACCAAAACAGGGGCAACATTACACAGCATTAGGGTACGTTATTACACAAACAAGGGTAGCATTACACAGCATTAGGGTACATCATTACACAAACAGGGACAGCATTACACTGCATTAGAGTACGTTATTACACAAACAGGGGCAACATTACACTGCATTAGAGTACGTTATTACCCAAACAGGGGCAACATTACACTGCGTTAGGGTACGTTATTACCCAAACAGGGGCAACATTACACAGCATTAGGGTATATCATTACACAAACAGGGGCAACATTACACTGCGTTAGGGTACGTTATTACCCAAACAGTGGCAGCATTACACAGCATTAGGGTACATCATTACACAAACAGGGGCAACATTACACTGTGTAAGGGTACGTTATTACCCAAACAGTGGCAACATTACACAGCATTAGGGTACGTTATTACCCAAACAGTGGCAACATTACACTGCGTTAGGGTACATTATTACCAAAACAGGGGCAACATTACACAGCATTAGGGTACATCATTACACAAACAGGGGCAACATTACACTGTGTAAGGGTACGTTATTACCCAAACAGTGGCAACATTACACAGCATTAGGGTACGTTATTACCCAAACAGTGGCAACATTACACAGCATTAGGGTACGTTATTACCCAAACAGTGGCAACATTACACAGCATTAGGGTACATCATTACACAAACAGGGGCAACATTACACTGCGTTAGGGTACGTTATTACACAAACAGGGGCAACATTACACTGCGTTAGGGTACATTATTACCAAAACAGGAGCAACATTACACAGCATTAGGGTACGTTATTACCCAAACAGTGGCAACATTACACAGCATTAGGGTACATCATTACACAAACAGGGGCAACATTACACTGCATTAGGGTACGTTATTACACAAACAGGGGCAACATTACACCGCGTTAGGGTACGTTATTTCCCAAACAGTGGCAGCATTACACAGCATTAGAGTACGTTATTTCCCAAACAAGGGCAGCATTACACTGCATTAGGGTACGTTATTACACAAACAGGGGCAACATTACACTGCGTTAGGGTACATTATTACCCAAACAGTGGCAACATTACACAGCATTAGGGTACGTTATTACACAAACAGGGGCAACATTACACAGCATTAGAGTACGTTATTTCCCAAACAAGGGCAGCATTACACAGCATTAGGGTACGTTATTACACAAACAGGGGCAACATTACACTGCGTTAGGGTACATTATTACCCAAACAGTGGCAGCATTACACAGCATTAGAGTACGTTATTACCCAAACAGGGGCAACATTACACTGCTTTAGGGTACGTTATTACCCAAACAGGGGCAACATCACACCACAGGTGTTCCTAGTGTTATGGCAACCTATACTTATTACATATATATATAACAAGGTAGGTCACCTACGCGACTTTTGAACTGTATATAAAAATTCCTTCTTTTTTTTGACCACTCGCGAATGTTAATTACATTTTTTTACTCAACTCACATTTGCCACTCCCTTCTTCATTTATAAGCCACAGTATTTGTTATTTTTTTCCGAGGAGATGAACAAATGATGAATTTTCTACCTGATTACAGTCATGACAGTTTAAATGCCCGACAATTTGCTGCAAACCAGAGAAATGTTGCGATGACGTCATGAAGGAGCAGCATTTCAATGATGTCATTGCAACATTTCTTTGGTTTGCAGCAAATTGTCGGGCATTTAAACTGTCATGACTGTAATCAGGGTAGAAAATTCATCCTTTGTTCATCTCCTCGGAAAAAAATAACAAATTCTGTGGCTTATAAACGAAGAAGGGAGTCTCTGAAAAATGTGAGTTGAGTAAAAAAATGTAATTAACATTCAAGAAAGGTCAAAAAAAGGAATTTTCAGACACGGTGCAAAAGTCGTGGTAGGAAGTGACCTACCTTGTTATTTATATGTAATAAGTATAGGTTGCCATAACACTAGGAACACCTGTGCATTACACTGTGTTAGGGTACGTTATTACCCAAACAGGGGCAACATTACACTGCGTTAGAACCACAGATTCCACAGTGAAATCCAATTCAAGAAATCACTCTATGGATTCATCTATAGCTGAACATGTTTGACCACCCACCTCAGAGCAATTAATCAAACAAGTGACCCACCTCGGAGCAATTAATCAAACCAGTGACCCACCTCGGAGCAATTAATCAAACCAGTGGGTAAACCATAGGGCATATACATACAACGAAATATGACAATTTGGAATATGATTGAAAATGTTTCCCACTTAAAGGTGTATAGGTACATAGTCACCTGTACATACAGTGTCAGTGTGTATTCCTTGCAACAATACTGTAGGTATCATTGCAACATAGGCAGGATTTGATTACCGAAAGTGGGAGGCATAGTCAAAAGTAGGAGAGGGGGCACAAAATCATGCAAATATACACACACAAAAAAACATACAAAAGATCAAAATTGGAATATAGTGGGGAAAGTGCCCCATTTACTCCCCCAAAACCCGCCTTAGATGTGCAACAAGTCATACTCTATGCACACGTCACAATATACTCCAAAACACAATCAAATAGAATCTCACCCAGGTACAAGAAGCAACATATATTTTTAAAGGATGTATAATCAGAGTCTAGTTTTTACAGAATGAAATGTGCACAAGTACAGTACATAAACGTTGACAGTCCATAAATAACCTCTTAAGAGACCCACTTAACCAATTACTCTAGTTTTAGTAATCTAAAATGATGGGAATATCTATTTATTAAGATGATATAATGGAGTATACATTTAAGATTAAATATTTTTCTGCGAGAAAATGAGTAGTTCTCCCGAATGCATATGATAATACAGCATCCAGCTCATCCAAACATGATGAATATTAATGAACAGAGAAGAACGCATAATGCAATAACAAGGCTAAGTATCAATTACAAGTATACCAACTGGTTAGCTCAATTGGTACTAGCTGGTAGGTCATGGGCTTGTTTCCTGGTCGGGTGATACCAAAGACTTCAAAAAATGGAACCTGCAGCCCTCTAGCTTGGTGCTCAGCATAAGGGAATGGAGCAGATTGTTTTATTGGCCGCGCAGCGCTGTGATGGCTGCATGGTTGAGAATAGTCCATGGGGACTTGAGAAAGTGTTCAGCTTGTGAGACGATTGAACAAAAGGTATAAGTGCTTTGAGTGCGATTGTAGGAAAGCCTATATAAAACGCAATGTTAATATTTATTATTCCTATTGATTTTACCACATATTGATTGATTTTACCACGTATTGATTGATTTGACCACTTATTGATTGATTTGACCACATACTGATTGATTTTACCACATATTGATTGATTTAAGTTCTTATTGATTGATGTTACCACATACTGATTCATTTTACCACGTACCGATTGATATTACTACATATTGATTGATTTATCACGTATTGATTGATTTAACCACATATTGATTGATTTTACCACGTATTGATTGATTTTACTACGTACTGATTGATTTTGATGGGATATTTGCTATTCTTATACTGTAGCTTCTGTTTTGAAAATAATGAAATGAATATTTCCTTTGTATGTCCACAAAGCTTTAAAGCTGGCAGTTATTCCATAACAGCTCCCTGGTTATATCCCATGGTGCTTTTGATACCTGCTTGATTTCTTTCAGGAAACAGCTGTGTGCGTGCGTTCTTGGTATGTACTGTATTTGTTTAAGAACTGGCTGTATTTTCACTGGACAACTATCAGCCATTTTGTTGATATTACTTGAAGCCCCCCCAGCACTTATGCTTTTCTAAGGATTCTTTGATATAAGCAGATCACAGTACAAGCATAAGAAAATGATCGTTGACAATTATGATTAACGAGTAAAGGCATTTCTGACCACTGGAAACTTTGAAAGCCATTGCACATTTTGAACTTTGCAAAAAGAGGACAGGCTCTGATGATTTCTGATACATAACACATCAAAATGTCAATCACGTCAGGTACAGTGTTGTCTTCATAATGATGGTTGGCACAGTATTTGAACCCTTATTTAAAGATTTGATCGAATGCTACACAGCAAGATAACTACAGGGTACTCAGTAGAGTGCATATGGCACTTAGTAGAGTGCATATATGTACCTCTATATATCTTAATAAAGCTGGATTCATCTCCCCTCTTATTCCTTGCATTCACAATGAATTATTCATATCTTTCAATATTGAGATCCAGGTATTCTTGTCTCCAACTGATATATACCAAACTGAACCTGAAAATTTAGTGCAATCATCATTGTGTTTTGAATAATGATGATATCATGGTTTTTGTTTCAATTTTTTGCTATTCAGCTATTCAAGAATGTGATTTCCTAATGTATATCTCTTCGTTTAAATTCTTTTCACATCAGGCTGGCTTCAACCTTCCATTCTGCAAATCGAGGAATTTATTTTGAGATAGGAAGGTGGCAAAATCACACAATCCCCATTAAAATTTAATCACTTCATCCTAAGCCACACTTCTTACAGGTATTTTATCAATATCTGTTCTTTACTTCCTGAAATATGTTGACAAACAGCCAAACAAAGTCAGCCAAAAACAAAACATCATGCCTCGTTAGCGGCACTAATCAATACTTACTGCACCTTTTTCTAATACCGCATTGCATTCTGAAGAGTTTGAGTCGCAATGTATCTTGTCTTTCTGTTGTACTGTAAACCCATTTTAAATTAACTGCCCAAATGAGAACATGAATACTACTGTAAGCTTGCATGGTTTTGCTCCAACGTGAAACCAGCCGGTTAAAAAAAATTGCTTTTACCAGGAAAACCGTTTTTTCACCCGTAATGTAAACAAGCTTTGAACATGAAGTGCATTACAGTAACTATTATAACTGCACTATCAGTGTTATATCATAGAAGCTAATGTTTGTATCACAGGATTTTCTGTAAATAATGTTGAAAATGATAACGGAGGCATTGATAGATAAAATGCATTAATAAACTTCAATGTTGTTTGCGTGTAAAGTGATTTTTTTACCCCATTTGGCCCTCAAATGATGCTGATTTTACCCCTTTGTCAGTGTAGGTCTGACACAGTTCTCAATGTTTCAAGCCAGTCTAATGTAATCAAAGTTGTGAAAAACCATGTCAACAGGCCATCAATATGCCCTTATTTGCTTATAATATAGTTCTAATTCATAAGGTGATAAACATGACCCAGCTAATTACAACCCAGTCTCTCTTACCTGCATTTGTTAAAATCCTTGAGCATATAATCTACTCACATCAGATGAAATTCCTTGATGAGCATAATATCTTAACAGGTTCAAAATTCACAAGAAATTATATTTATGTTAACTGGTGCCAAGGGCCCTAGTGAGATCCAGGGGCGAAGCCCCGGTGGGAGTCCTGGGAGCAAAGCCCTTGGAAGCTCAACAATTTTAGGTAATTGGAGAGGTAAATATCGATCAGAATTAGCATAGAATGTTCATTCTTGAGTTATCTTTGTGGAAAGAACTATACCCATCTTTCATACAAGGGATCATTGAAGTTCAACTGCATATCATCGGCATAGGCTGGTAGGAAGATAATTGACATTAGGGGATTTTATCATTTGTCCCAACAAACCTACAAAAATATATGAGTTTCTTAACAGTCTAAAAACTATTTGTAAAGGAAGGGAGGAGGAGGGGGGGGGGGTTGTCGTTAAATTATTGGAAAGTTGGCAAAATTTCCCCAAAAATGAATAAAATTTCCAAAATTAAAGAAAAGTTCTCAAAAATGAACTTGGGAAATTACACAACAAACATTTTAGCAAAGTGCACAAAAATTACATAAATTTTACAATAATTGAAGGGTAGATTTCCAGAAAACTGAAGATTTCGGAAAAAAAGAAGCCATGTATGGAATCTGACTCTTCAAAATCAATTCTTTAAACCTTCATTGTATTGGAAGCAAACCTGGTCCTTCTCTCCTCCCCTAGCTCCCCAAACCAAATAAAATTATTGCCCCGGTTCCTACGCCACTACATATGTGATGTAATTTATTGATACATGCAAAATTCTCTTTTCTTTTCCTCTTTCTTCATTTCTTTTTCTTTTCTTTTTTCGTCTTTCTTATTTTTCTTCTCCCTGATCTTTTTTGCCAACAATTAGGCATATTCAATTTATTTGCTGACAACCACAAATTTAGGGGTGCGGCACCCCCTGCACCCTTCTGGCTACACCCCTGCTGATAATCCCTGTCCAACAAATCCTCCAAGATAATCTAAATAAAGTTGAACAATAGCAAAATAAATGGCAAATGAATTTCAATCCTTCTAATTGCTACATCTTCTCAATATCTCTTAACAAATGCTATAAATCACCAGTTTACACCTTGTGCAACCAGCCGCTAAAACTGTCAACTCCCACCGTGACCCATACCTAGGTGTTGAAATTGATGATAAATTAGATAGGATAAACATTTGCACAACATCACCAACAAAGCAAACTCTGTACTTGGCCTATTAAGACGTAACCTCTCAAACTGTCCCACTGATGTTAAACCACTGCATATAAAGCCCTAGTTGCATCAGCAGTCTGGGACCCATCACCAGTGTAATGTAGATCAACTTGAATCAATTCAATGGAGAGCAGCCAGGTTCTGCAAGGCAGACTTACAAATCTAGTGTCACTATTAAACATGCTTCATGAATTAGATTGTCCCCTGCTAAAACAAGAAGAAAGAACACCCTTCCACAAATGCTATATAAAATCAATAACAATCTTGTGCAATTGATAATGATATCCCAAATGCAAGAATTAATACAAAAATAATTATGATCTAAATTGTCATGTTCCTTATGCTAAAAAGAATGTTTATAAATACTCCTTCTTTCCTCCATCACTCAAAGATTGGAATGCTTTACAACCAGACATTGTAAATGCACCAAGTCAAAACTGTTTCAAAGCTAAACTTGTTTAATTGTTTTTTCTCTCTCATACTTTTGTAATGCTCCGTTGGTGTTCATGTCCTCTAGAAGGATTTTTACCACTTAACCTATTCAGATTCATATAATATTATTAATTTATGCATACAAACAGGCTGTTATCTAGAGCGTCTGCAAAAAACATAAACTCGCTCCACTTCGAACCAATGAAATAATTTCAGCTTGAACCCTCAAGCAACTATGTGCCTTTGGTCAATTACATACAATATGTGATTGGAATGAAAGAATCCATCGCTGGTAGTAGTACTAACGCATTGAGTAAGAATTACAAGGAACGGAAAAAAAATTCAAAACAAAATGCATGAAATCTTTCGTTCTTTTAAAATTTAAACAATTTTGACCAGGACTGTCGTTCAGAAATATATTATACACATGAGAATGAGATGAGGGGAAGGAATACAAACTTTTTGAGGAAATGAATGGTCGTTTTCACTTGCGATCTGATTGTTTGTTTGTTTGTTTGTTTGATGAGAGTGCTTTGTTTGGTTAATAGTGATAGCACAGGGATAATTTATCTTCGTTTTACAGTTCATTCCATGGCATAGCAATCACGCATTTAATTCACCTCCTCTAAACCATGCTACAGCTATTGATAGTTGTAATAGGCCATAGTGCTTGCACTGTACCAACCCAGTGTTTGGCTACGGTAACATTGACTTTACCATTGAAGCCTAGGCTTCATCCAAAGTTGCTTGCACTTACCAGTTCTCCTGATGTTGATCACAACTCAACCTGATGTCATGTATATAAATAAGTGTCAGTTTAAGTGATTTGATACGTTTTTAGTGCCGTTTTGCATCATATTTGTAAAATGGTTTCAGTGAAATTCTTCAACTTAGCTACAGGGATCATCTGTCAGTCTTAGGCCTACTTACTGCCAGTGTATGTAAGGTTACAATGTACACAGTGTATCTTGTTGTCAGGAAGGTCAAACTTGAAATGATGTCATGTAATGATTATTCATGAGCTCTCATTCACAACTTGGTTTGTTTACATGTGACGTCATAGTAGTAACTAAAAGTGCCCATAGCGTAAGTTCTAAATCAGAAATATATGTTTTGGGGCTTATAACAAAATTGTTAATGGCAATAATAAAATAATAAACTGTTTAAGGAGTTGTGTGTGTTTGAAAGAGAGAAGCTTCTGGACAGGTGGGGTGAGGATGTGTGTTGCAGGTTGTGAATAATTGTAGGTTAAACATTTCTTCTTGGCCAATAAGTTTAGTTAGTTTATAGCAAGGAATAGTTATTGTAATTGTTGAGTGATATTATTAAGTTGTGGATTATTTTCATGCTTGTGGTCTATTGAATTTAATGTCCTGTTGGTGATATTTTCCAGCCTGATTGAATTGAGTTACGAATTGATTACATTGATATGTGGAAACTATGTTAGCTTCTCTGTGTCTTATATTCTTACCTATGGAATTGGCAATTAATCAATCTATTTGGGATCATCATATCTGCAATCAGGTGGGTCTCATTTTTAGTCCTGTTACCTAAAATCTATATAGTAACCCCTATGTGTATATATAACCCGGAGGTTTACATTTATTTAGTAATCCCGATGTACGGAGGTTTAAATAGTGATGGTTTTTTTCCAGCAGAAACTCCAAAAACTTTGAAAATATGATACAACAACCCTTGAAAACCATTCACTAATCATGTTATTATGACAACACTTGAATCAGGGTCATGCATCCAGAACTTTTGTTTGTATCCAGGGGCCGTTAAGTGGATTTCCATGCACAATAATGTGTTGTAAGTTGTACCAGGATACCCTGCTTGTACTAGCGAAACATACAGTACAGGTAGTTAAGTAGGGTGGGGTTGGTTGTAAATGAATGGTCTCGTACTACTTTGCTTTATTTCTATTTGGATTTATAATGGATTCTCAAGTATTTTAAAAGACAAAAGGACACGGGAGAGAATGGTCATGACTTCAAATATAAGGGAAATTAAATAAGTTGTTATGGTCACAGTGAGGGAAAGAAGAAGCAAACATACAATATCATCAAACCTGTGATTACAGGTACATTATGACTATATATTTGCAAACATACGCAATCATATTTACTAATTAATCTGCATAAATATCACATATTTAAATAAATATATCAAAAGATACTACAAAATATATGTTGCACAAAGCATGAACTTTCTTTCATTGAAATAAACCAATTTGACTATCTTTTGGAATTTATTTTTACAGTGTTTTGGTTTTCTTGGTACTTCTGGTTTTTGTTTTTTATAAAACATGAATCAGACGCAGAACCGGTTTTAATTACAAAACTTGTAAACCGTGCAAGCTTATACTACTGTGCATGCTAGACAAAAATCTGCTTCTCCTATTCCGTCAATGAACAACAGATGATGATGATGAGACATACTGTAAATCAATAACACCACATAAGTAGAGCTGTGAACTTTTAGGGATTTTGTAAACGTGTACACGCCCAAAAAAGCAAGCGTGTATCGTGTACACGCGTTTAGTACCAAATTTTTGGAAATACACCAAAATTGCTCCAAAACTACAAGGCGAAGTAAATAAAAAAATCGCGCAACCAGTATGGCAAAAGTACTGAATCCATTGCCCAAATAGATGCTGGAATTTTGCTTTCCAAATCATTAAAAGTTTACTTCTACAATATAAATCATTTTTATGGAAAATATGCATGGAAATTCAGTTTAGAAAGAACAGAGAACTTCCTTTTAATCTTTGTTCTATTCGCTACGGCTTTCGAAGTTCCAATGTGAAAATCTTGCATACTAGACCTACTGTATGATACCTCGCCATAAAACATTTCAAAACTACGCCATCACCTGGAAGTTCTGAAATATCAGTCCTTTCAAAAAAAGGGCCGCGATCTTTGCAGCGCATGCAGAATTTCAGCTCTGTTAAAACCTTTTTCTGTTTGTTTATTTTGCAATATTTTTTCTTTCTTGCAATTTTTTTTTTGACTCATCATGTAATTTTAACATGAAAATGTACTGGTTGTCACAATTCCAGTATTTTTTAAGTGTTTTTTAGTCGATTTAACAGCTTGTAAAACAGGCCTTGATTGCGTGGGATTTAAAACCTTATTAATTATGGCCTAACGTTAGGCCTATTGTTAGTTTCACTGTTTACTGCTGCACATTCGTGGTGCATTTTACAAGTTAGCCTACTCAGATTTCGGCGCAATCAAAGTGCATAATATCCCCATTCATTGGTGATTACTGCGGATTTGTGATTCCCACATTTAAAAGGATTATGCTAATCGGGTTTACAGTTTGTAAAAAGTCATTGATTGAAATTTTGCCAGCCGATAGTGTGTGTGATTTGAATCATGAATGATCATATTAATTTTCAACGGCAAGACTGACTATGAAAAATGATTACTACACGCTAAATGGTGAATTGTTCTTATTTGCAGTAGGAAAGCTTTACTGCACCTGGATAGCCTGAGTGCATCAACAGCCCATCACAGGAATGCACGAAATTATATTTTTGCAAGGAAAAAACACAGACCACTATGAACAGGGTGCAGGATGACGTATTTTGCATACAGTCAGGTGGGATGAAATTAAGTGAAATTAATATTTAAATAATTTTCATCAAATTTCAGCTTCAGTAACCTATATTTGAAGTAAGAGGAATTTATATGATCAAATGTAATAGTAATACTTCAGAAAAAGTATTTCAAATATTTCATTGATTACACATGTAATTTCTTACAACACAGGTTGTACCTGCATTGAAGATTTAGATATAGCACAAAAATTTTACGCCAGAGGTTTTCATTAACATGAATGAAATTCATGAATATCTTACCTCTCTAATGCAATTCAAAGTTTTATTTCACACAAAAATGATTTTGAATTACTCCTGAATAAAAGAACAATGACACAACTACGAGACTAATGGCCGAATGATTTAACATGCCCGTAGTGCTGTACATAAACACATATAGGCTAGCACATAGGCCCTATGTATGATGTATGTACACTGTGCAGTGAAAGTTTTGATGTTGTTTTGAATGCAGGCTGTCAATTGTCAACATTATTATTAGCTAGGATTCTACTTTCCTCCTGTATTGTGTTGATTGTGTATCTGTGAAATGATCACAATTTGCAAGTCAAGTTACTATACTGTAAAGAAGTAGGCGTGTTCGAGATCTGAATAGTATATTATCGTTGACAATTGGTCAAAGTTCACTAAAACCTCATAATAGTTTGGATACAAAAAACAAAAGTATTTTCTAGTTCATTTTAAGATTATTAACCCAAATTTCATGAATCAACAATCAACATTATACAAGGATTGGGTATGGATTTTTTCTTAATATTTTTTATGATAATAATAGTCTGATTTTTAATGTTTTTTGTATTTTAAGCGCAATTTTCATTCACTTTAGCAAGACAGGCCTACACAAGTGTGTGTGTTAACAATTACTTGCATGCTTCGCTAGCACGCAGTGTCCTGTACATTACGCAATGCTCTGTACATTACACAGTGCCCTGTACATACAACGGCAAATTGACAAAATACGCCAAAATTCAAGGGTTTGTCGTTACCAAATACACCAGTCAAAAAATTATAACGCAACCTTTGCACATGACAATTAGAATTTTAAAGATTTTTGTTAACGGTCTGTTTCTTGTTTTACAGCTTAAAGTTTGGATGATTATGGGAGTTTTGTCTAAATTTGCACTGACATGTTTAGATTCAGGTACATAGCACTGCAGGCTCACTAAACATCATTGCCATGGTAGTGTGGTAAAAAGGAAAGTACAGGATTTTCATCAGTGGAAAAATAGTATCATACATTGCCATTGTGGTGTTAAAATATGCAGAATTAACTTATTTGTTTTGTTTTTTATAGTGAATGCTTAATCCAAAGTATTATTCTGATCACCTGATTTTTGAAATGGAATTTGAGTAAATGACAAGAAAGAATATTGAAGATAATTCACATTTAATCCTTTGTCGTTTCTCTTCTTTTATTTGTACAGTAAGTTGTATCACGAACTGCAAGGTAACATCATAATTTTTTTATTGCTAAGAATTTAACTACTCTTTTAGTGGGTCAAGCATGCCTGTTCCTGAAAATCACTACAAATAGAACTTCAATCAAGATAGAGCATCTAAACAATTGTTCACAATGCCACTCAAGTGAGTCCAATTGATATCAGAATGTGACATACTGTACAAAGGGTGGTTTTAAATGTTTGGATGTTGGAGGTGTGTAAAATTGGATCTTACTTCTTTGGTAGGGACATCCCAGGTTTCCTCAAATTTTAGGTCATTCTTGATGAAATCTTATACTTTTTTAGCAGATAAGAGAAATGACAATATTTTTCTCTACTACCTAACTGGGGCCATTTTATCTATTACTCTCCTCCATTTTACCTGGCTGCTACCCTTATTAATGCCACCCCTCCCATTTCTCCTCCACCTTCCCGTAGCCCTTCACCAGGTGGGACCTGGGAGTCATTTGCCTCCCTGACAAGATCACTTTTCTCCGCTCAGAATACATTTGGCTGAAAGCAAAGAATTTACTAGTTTTCAATTGTTCCCTAGTGTAAAAGAAATTTAAAAATTGAAGGAGGATTTGTTCCAGGAATGTCAAACAAGGAAACAAATGTGTCACAGCTGAAGGAATTGGCTCTGTACTACTGTATGCAGAAATGACTTATGGTTTTGTCATACTATATTGACTTCACTCGACTTCCATCCTGAAAAGCAGAAAAAAAGAATGCAGAACACTTCTTCCAGCTAGATATAAAGTCAGGTAAGAACTGATCTTATCGATGAGGGAGCCTTTAACATTTTGCTTGGGACCAAATTGCTAGTCTATCCAGTGATATGTTCAACATAAGAAATGCTAAATATTATACATAAGAATGAGCTCAATATAACTAACTTAGATATAGAAGAATTATTAAAGAAATCAACATTAATGAACACTTGGGAACAACATTAATGAACACTTGGGAAGACCATTTTCTTTGTATACAACTTGGTGTTGTGCATGTTTCTGGCAAGCAACCATACAAAATTGCCTTGGATTTGCTGTTTTTCTGACTCAGCCGATAAATATTAATGCAGGAAAGTAATAAATTTGTTCGTCAAGCATACTTCGTGATCTCTTCTGAGAATGTCGTGCTGTTGCAAGTATTTTTTTCATGTACATGTATAACAGAACAAACAAGGAAAAGTAAGCCCATAATTTTCAGTACATTGAATACTAATTTGCATATTATAGCGTTCGCAAATCGTAATGAGACGTAATGGTTTGGTTTATTGATGTCTAATGGCACCACGGCAGTCAGAGTCAAATGTGCCAAGAGGGTGTTAAAACCAAAGTACTTGAGTTAGGACAGAGAGGAAAGAGAGGAGGAATAGAGGGAAGGACGGAGAGATGGTGAATAAGGGAAAGAAGGTAAAGTAAAAGAATATGAAAAAAGAAAGGTAGACAAGGGAAGGAAAGGGAGGGTTAGATGAGGTGGAATAAATTGCTCTTGCAGAGAAAGGTGTTGAAGTTGGAGGTAGGATTGTTTTTAAAAAGATCGGAAATTGAGATGGGAGGGGGAGAAGTGTTATCTAGCGTTCAGGTATATGGGACAGGTTAAAAGGATATGTTTGATCGAGAAATCAGTGTTGCATGTAGGGCAGAGAGCAGGGAGCTGGAAAGAGGGTGAGAGTGGGTGAGAAAGGTGTGACCAAGGCGGATGCAGGTAATAACAACCACCTCCCTGCTGTTGCGACTATGCAGGGAGGCGTTGGTCCCAACTTTGAGTTTGATGGTGACGTAATAAATGGCAACATCAACAGCCACAGAGAGTGCAGAACACCTCCAGTAAGTTTTGTGCTCGTTTTTAATAAGCAATTATACAAAACTGCCTTGAATTTGCTGTGTTCCTGACTCAGCCGACAAATAATAATGCAGGAAAGTAATGAATTTGTGCAGAAAACATATTTTTTTATCTTTTCTGAGACTTGTTTTAAGTATTTTTTTAATGTATAAAGGCTTCAAAAAAGTAGGCTCGTATTTTCTCCGTTTTTTTTGTGTAAATTATCGCCAGTAAATTCTCCCTTTTCTTTCTGTTCGTCACAAAGTAATTATTATTTTCCGAGAAATCCATCTTTTATTAGCAATTTGCAAGTTAGATTGTTTCTGTGGGTGTTATAGTCATTAAGTTATTGCAGTTTTATAATGGTATGTTTTCAGCTCATTAAGTATCCACAGCGTGGAAATCTATGCATACATATACGTTCCGAAGAAAAGAAAGCTCTTTCACAACTCTGCAGACTGACTGATTGCGGTCAAGAACACTTGAACCTCATATCAAACCTCGAGAGAATTGGATCACTTTATTATACTTTTTGATTTACAATTTCTCTCTAAGAACTGTTTATTACAAATGAAGCTGTTTATTACAAATTATGGATCTCAACCTCAGCTATGGAGGAAGGGAAGGGGATGTCCATCAAGACAAATGTCTTAAAAGTGAAACAAAAGGGGTTGAACTAAATTAGTTGCCCTGCAGTTACTTGCAAATTGACACTGTTTTGGTAAAGAATGTAGCAAATTTCCTAGCAAGCATGCTTTGTACAGAAATTCACATTAGATTATACTAATAGATAGATTATACTGCATCCTACTGGTTTAATAAGAGATTCTGAACAAATCTTTATCCTGACAATACCAGAAGCTCTCATTTTCATTTGTAAGATATTACAAAACAATACTTTGCTATTTCAATATTAAGCTGAATACTTGAAGAATAAATTACAAGCTATAAAACTTGAGCTGCTTAATGATTGATTGACATTTTGGCAAGTTGACAGAACAGGTCATATTGTGCCAGAGAGTTTAAATCAAACAAACTATAAGGTGATTAAGGTTAAATCTATACTGGGCAAGATCCCATCAGGCTGGACAGAGCTTAACCCTGGCTTCTTTAGTGGTAGTGGATGAGAGCACGCGTTCAGGCTGGACAGAGCTTAACCCTGGCTTCTTTAGTGGTAGTGGATGAGAGCACGTTCAGGCTGGACAGAGCTTAACCCTGGCTTCTTTAGAGGTAGTGGATGAGAGCACGTTCAGGTTGGACAGAGCTTAACCCTGGCTTCTTTAGTGGTAGTGGATGAGAGCACGTTCAGGCTGGACAGAGCTTAACCCTGGCTTCTTTAGTGGTAGTGGATGAGAGCACGTTCAGGCTGGACAGGGCTTAACCCTGGCTTCTTTAGTGTTAGTGTTAGTGGATGACAGCACGTTCAGGCTGGACAGAGCTTAACCCTGGCTTCTTTAGTGGTAGTGGATGAGAGCACGTTCAGGCTGGACAGAGCTTAACCCTGGCTTCTTTAGTGGTAGTGGATGAGAGCACGTTCAGGCTGGACAGAGCTTAACCCTGGCTTTAGTGGTAGTGGATGAGAGCACGTTCAGGCTGGACAGAGCTTAACCCTGGCTTCTTTAGTGGTAGTGGATGAGAGCACGCGTTCAGGCTGGACAGAGCTTAACCCTGGCTTCTTTAGTGGTAGTGGATGAGAGCACGTTCAGGCTGGACAGAGCTTAACCCTGGCTTCTTTAGTGGTAGTGGATGAGAGCACGTTCAGGCTGGACAGAGCTTAACCCTGGCTTCTTTAGTGGTAGTGGATGAGAGCACGCGTTCAGGCTGGACAGAGCTTAACCCTGGCTTCTTTAGTGGTAGTGGATGAGAGCACGTTCAGGCTGGACAGAGCTTAACCCTGGCTTCTTTAGTGGTAGTGGATGAGAGCACGTTCAGGCTGGACAGAGCTTAACCCTGGCTTCTTTAGTGGTAGTGGATGAGAGCACGTTCAGGCTGGACAGAGCTTAACCCTGGCTTCTTTAGTGGTAGTGGATGAGAGCACGTTCAGGTTGGACAGAGCTTAACCCTGGCTTCTTTAGTGTTAGTGGATGAGAGCACGTTCAGGCTGGACAGAGCTTAACCCTGGCTTCTTTAGTGGTAGTGGATGAGAGCACGTTCAGGGTGGACAGGGCTTAACCCTGGCTTCTTTAGTGGTAGTGGATGAGAGCACGTTCAGGCTGGACAGGGCTTAACCCTGGCTTCTTTAGTGTTAGTGGATGAGAGCACGTGGCTACCACTAGACAGGACGAGTCCATCACAGGTCAACTCCCTAACAGTGCTGATACTCATTTTATAGCCGAGTGGACACGAGCAAACTGAGTATGTCTTGCTCTAATGCACACAACTATGCGCTCCAAATGGGAGACGAATGTGATACCTTGCGAATGAGGATGACTCTGTGACCACAGCACCTCAAAGTAAAGAATATAGTAGTTCAAAAAAGAACTTGGGAGGGACAATAATACTGCAGATGTGGAGAACAGGGGAATCCCCTGGGTAGAGGGGTAACACATTGGTTGGTTGATGGGATCCATCAGTGAGTTAGCCATGGACTGTAGCTAGGAATGATATCACAAATAAACAATTTTTCAACAGAAGGTAAAATAAAGACGTGCAGATTGGTAGAGAAAGAGTGTAGTGGTGAGAAGAGTACTCAACTGCAAATATATATATATATATATATATATATATATATATATATATATATATATATATATATGTATATATATATATATATATGTATATATATATATATATATATATATATATATATGTGTATATATATGTATATATATATATATATATATATATATATATATATATATATATATATATATATATATATATATATATATATATATATATATATATGTATATATATATATATATATATATATATATATATATATGTATGTATATATATATATATATATATATATATATATATATATATATATATATATATATATATATATATATATATATATATATATATATATATATATATATATATATATATATATATATATATATATATATATATATATATATACATATATATGTATATATATATATATATGTATATATATATATATATATATATATATATATATATGTATATATATATATATATATATATATATATATATATATATATATATATATATATATATATATATATATTTGATCTATTACAACAATGCACAAAAAACATTGAAATTTTCAACTTTCACAGCTACTGAAGCTGGCCATTTCAGTAAAACTAAACAGCTGTTTTCAACCAAATTAATTTCCCATTGTATCTATATTATGCTTTCCAATGTAAAGCAAACATTATTTCATCACAAAATGTCATTGTAAGTTGAAAGCTATTGGAATTTTTCATGTTATCGTTTCATACATTTACCCGTTCATAATATTAGTTTCCTGAAAGATACTGTGTACTGCAACCTGAAAAGCAGCGATCATTCCATTCTATTAAATTCTCATTTTTGTCTGCATTGCACAGTAATAATATTCTATGTCCCTTCATTATCTTTTCAAAAATGATGCTTTTGAGGGTAATGACTTCTATCAAACCTTCCCGCCCTGCAGAAATGCAATATTATCTGAATACATGACCTATCTTTCATCAAGTATTTGATGTAAGTCATGCATGAATGATGATACTGGATGGAACAAAACCTCTAAAAAGTTATTTATGGAGCAGAGACAAGCATATCAATCATCTACCCATCAAACTTTGCGCTGATTAAAACTGAGTAACTACGGCAACAGTAACTAACCAGAACCAAAAGGTTTTGTGGTTCTGATGCTTTGTTTTCATACTGATTGATTTTGTATTAACTGTTAATATCATTGCATCATGAAATATTTAACAAGACATAAATCGTTCTTGAGATATTATGTTTACAAGATTTTCAGCAAAACCATATTAAGTCCCACCCACTACGCATATTAATGAAATTTAATGTTTTTATAAAATGAACATATACAAGTTAGCTAACATCATAATTCTACTAAATATGAAACAAAACAGACATGTAATTGTTAAAATATGGGCATTTCAAGATTTTTACATTAAGCCCCGCCTACTCATTAATATGCATGACATAACCACCAGAAACAATTCTGCAAACACATCTACAGAGCATGGGCTATCTGTGTACTGCACATGACGTGAATCCAGTATGTACTTCCTCAGATACTGTGTTTACAAGGTCTTTTCAGCAAAACCATATGAAGCCGTACCCACTAAGCATATTAATGAAATTCAACTTTTTTATATGAACATGTACAAACAAGCTTTACATCATAATTATACCAAATATGAAGAAAAAACAGCAAAACAGACTTGTGGTTGTTAAAATATGAGCACTTCAAGAATTTTACATTGAGCCCTGACTACCAGAGGTTGCGTTATAATTTTTTGTCTGGCGTACTTGGTTACAAGCCTTTGATTTTCGGGGTATTTTGTAAATTTGCCGTCATATGTACAGGGCACTGGGTAATGTACAGAGCACTTCGACTAGCAAAGCTTGTAAGTATTGTTGTTAACACATACACACTTGTGTAGGCCTGCCTCGCTAAAATGAGTGTACCACACATGACATAAATCCAGTCTATTGTCCATGAGATATTGTGTTTACAAGCTCTTTTCAACAAAATCATATTAAGTCCCGCCCATTACACATATAATGAAATGCAATGTTTTCATACCATGAACATGTACATATGAGCTAGCAACATAATTATACTGAATATGAAACAAAATAGACATGTGGTTGTTAAAATATGAGCATTTCAAGATTTTTACAGTAAGCCCCACCTACTCATTAATATGCATGACATCACCACCACAAACAATAAAACACATCTATGGACCATAGGCTATCTGTGTGCTAGATATGATAAATTCAGTGTATCGTTCTTGCGATATCATGCTTACAAGCTTGCTGTCACAGACAGACACACGCACACATATATCCATACATACATAATGTACATACATACAAACATACATACATACATACATACATGCATACATACATACACCCACACACACACATACATACACATGCCAGCATGACTGCATAGCTTCATTATGCTATTAGCATGCATGACTGCATAGGAACCAATAAAGACAAGTGATGTAACATACACAGTATCCCTTTGAAGTAGCGTATGTTGCTCATGCATCATCTCTTAATGAAGCGCTTCACCATCTAGCACATGGTACGGAGCTACATTAGAAGGATAACATTTGCTTGTATGTTTATCACACAGTATATACATGTGATCATAATTGTTGTATACAGTACGTGTATAAGGGACAAGTCATTCCAGATAAATGTTTTAAAAGTGAAGGAAAATACAGTAATGTTGAAATTTACTTCTGTTATTAGAAATATATTAAGCATTGAAAAGGTTTTTTAAATAAAAAATACCAAGTTAACAGATTTGTTTGTTGTTTGATGAGGGCTTAACGGCACCACGATAACGAGGGTCAAATTGTTCCTGAGAGGTTAGATAATTCTAGAGGTAGGAAGTAAAGAAAACAGGGAGAGATTGAGAGAAATACAAGAACTAAAAGTCAGAAAGCTGGGATAGAGAGAGGAGGTGCATGGGTGAAAAAAACAAAGTAGAGAGAGGGGGGTGGAAGAGTTTGCAGAATTTTGACAACAGGAAGAGGCATCATGCAATTGCAGTATACATGCATGCATGCAATTGCAGTATACATGCATGCATGCAATTGCAGTATACATGCATGCATGCAATTGTAGTATACATGCATGCATGCAATTGCAGTATACATGCATGCATGCAATTGCAGTATACATGCATGCATGCAATTATATGCAAATGTGCATGCACCAATTCATTATACACTATAGACGTTAATGACTGCAATGCATACTCCTACAATTTGTGGTACCCATCTACACATGTCTGCTAATGTTCACCATCATGACAGTCATGTATGCCTAAAGAAGTACTCAGCCAAAAATGAGGTCGAGTACAGTATAACGAGGTTGAGTACAGTCAAGCAAATTTTATTCTGGGACCCACAGAAAAAGTAAATGCATGCCTTGTACAATGGTTCTAAGAGTCTAAGATGTGACATACCTTCAAAATTATTTTTGGCCTACTTTTGCTTTTGCTTTTTTGTGATATTATTTTAGTTTGTGATAGTAGATGTTTGACTGTGTGACACCATTGACAAATAAGTGCAAGATGCAATCACTGGGGAAAATAGTTGTACATTTTTGCCAAAAATCCCCTTTCAGCCAAGATACCCTTTTAATTTTCTCTACAAATGCAGCAACATAAGGCACTTTTTACCACTTCATTAAAAAAATAAAAAAATCATTTTCAAAATGTATGTAATTATACAAATCTTATTTAGACCTTTGACCAACAATCTATAAACCCAAATTTATTACAAAATTAATCAACAGTACTGACTGACCTGAGTTAATCAACAGTACTGACTGACCTGAGATAATCAACAGTACTGACCGACCCGAGTTAATCAACAGTACTGACTGATCCGATTTAATCAACAGTACTGACTGACCCCAGTTAATCAACAGCACTGACTGACCTGAGTTAATCAACAGTACTGACTGACCCGTGTTAATCAACAGTACTGACTGACCTGAGTTAATCAACAGTACTGACTGACCTGAGTTAATCAACAGTACTGACCGACCAGAGTAAATCAACAATACTGACTGACCCGAGTTAATCAACAGTACTGACTGACCCGTGTTAATCAACAGTACTGTCTGACCTGAGTTAATCAACAGTACTGACTGACCCGAGTTAATCAACAGTACTGAGTTAATCAACAGTACTGACTGACCCGAGTTAATCAACAGTACTGACTGACCCGAGTTAATCAACAGTACTGACTGACCCGAGTTAATCAACAGTACTGACTGACCCGAGTTAATTATTAATTAGATCTACAGTACTTGACAACTGTATAATATTAGGGAATACAGTCACACTTGAATGGCTGTACAGCAAGTGACAAATATACATTTAGAGAATGTACTATAACATTTTAATACAACAATCCTCCAATTTCTGGTAATAATAATAATAATGAATACTTGTTATGCGCCAGTATCCATCAAAAGTGATGCTCATGGCGCAGCGACACAACAATTAATGCAAAACAATGTGAACAAAAAAGAAATGTTAGTTAAGAATACTGAAAGAAAAAAAACATACATACTAGAACAAATATAAGCTTAAAATTGAACAGAATCAGAACACATGAGGAATGTCTTTAATGATGATTTAAAAGAATTGAGGGAAGGACTAAGTTTCATGTTGTCTGGAAGTCTGTTCCATAAAAAGCGGGCAGCAGAAAAAAATGAACGTTTACCCCATGTTCTAGAAGTACATGGAATAGCTAATTGAAGTTTGAAATTAGAACGCATGAACTGGCGGGAGACTTATATAGGATTAAAAGATCAGAAATATATGTGGGAGACAATGCATGAGTAGACTTATACACAAAAACAAGTATTTCAAAAACAATTCTATAATGAATTGGTAGCCAGTGTAAATTCCTTAAAATGGGAGTAATGTGTTTATTTGGTTTACTTAGGGTAACAATCCTGGCAGCAATATTTTGTAAGCGGAAGAGACGTTTGATTTGATAAGCTGGGAGACCATATAAAAAAGAGTTACCCATATCAAGGCGGGAAGAGACAAAAGCATGAACTAGTTGTTCAGTGGCAGGCATTGTTAAATACTTTCTGATTAGTCCTATGCTACGTAAATGAAATGATGAAGATTTAGAAATTTCAGAGATATGGTCAGCCATTGACATATCAGCATCAAAAATGGAGCCAAGGTTACGAACTTTAGAGGCTACACATACTTGAGCATTGCCAATTTGAAGAAAAGGGAGGTTGATTTTGTTACGCTGACGTTTGGAACCAAGAACAATAAATTCAGTTTTATCATCATTCAACTTTAAAAAGTTGGAGGACATTCACCTGCGTATTTCAACGATACATGATACGAGTTTATGTAGTGCAATATTTGTTTCAGCTTGATTGGGATGTGTCATCGGCATACAAGTGGTAATGGAGATCATATTTACATATAATTTTACCAATAAAACTAGTATAAATGGAAAACAAAATCGGACCGAGTACACTTCCCTGCGGCACACCATATACAAGCGTAGATGGTGAAGAAGTTTTATCATTAATTTGTACACATTGTGATCTGTTCGTTAGATAGGACACAAATTCCTGTACCTTTAACTGCACACAGCCATCGTAGTACATGGCTGAGCTTTTATAACAGCTACCACGTTGAAGAAACTGACTGTAAATAATTTCGTGATAGCCCCCTCATATATCGCTCAGAACATTCCAGAAATAATGTAAAGTTCCTGAATGAGGCTAAATCCGGAAGTTTTTTGACTGCTTAAAAACTTGATCCAATGCGGTCGAAGACTTGAGATTCTTTTGTTACAAAAATGACAACGTAATTGGCGAAGAATATCGTGCGACATGCGTGCAAATCAAAGATGCTTGCGGTGTATTTTAGGTATCTTTGGTGAACATTTCATGACTAATCGCTAAAATTCATATTGTTAACTTGAGGCCTAATGTTATCACTAAATGCTTAGTACGGATTTGTCTTAGCCTACAGCTCTTGGTAGCTGTGCACAACCATCCCACATTGCTTCTAATTTTGTCGGGATTCTGAGAACTGATTGCGCGATTCTCGTTTCTTATGCAAACCCTGCTCTGAGGCCCACAACAATATACTCAAATTATCAGCTAAATGCACACAAGCTACAGTGTAACAGAATAAGCTGCCTTCTACTCTACCACTCAACACACTATACTGTACCTTATATCTTGATTAAATAGGGCACAATGTCAGTACAGAGGGAGATAAATATTGATGTTCACAGGGACAGCAATTCTGGGTCAGTAATTAGCTAATAAAGTTACACCGAGCTCCCAGCGTTTATTATACAACAGTATATAAATTGGGACAACCAGCATATTGTCACAAAGCAGGATACAGGCAAAATTTCAACTGTTGAATTACTGTACAAGACTGGCAATTTCTGCAGTAATATTGTTTTCATTGTCAAGGGGATTTAATTCAATCATGAAAATTGATTAAATTGTAAAAAAAAGTAATCTGCTGTAGCAAAATATGATGTGTTTGTTGCAAAATTCTGGAGAAATAATTTCAAAACAGTACATTTAAAACAATGCTCATCCTCCAAAATACAGTATACAATAAACACAAGAAAAATATAATACAAATTATACATTAAAAGTGAACGTTAAATGTTAAAATTAGTATCATTTATTACTAACTGTAATATAGAATAAATGATGAATACTTATAACATTTAGTGCTCTCATGATATGTTGATTATCACAAAATCTCTTTTCCCACAACATGAAATATGCCTCTTAACACATATCGCGATGTCCGATTTCCAATGAATAAGATCTACAAATAGTTTGCTTCGTTCAGAAATTGGTTGATATTGCCAATTGGATGAACAAAATACTGAAATATAGATTACAATGAACATAAGTTTGTGAGTGTTTTCTTTCTCATATTCCAAGGTATTAAACCTAGTTCTGATTTAAAATATTCTATCAGAATCCCGAAATAGAAGATAGAAATCCCGATGAACACACTGACATCACGCTGCATACTGTATGTGGGACACACTGTGTTAATGCTGCATACCTGTTACAGCGAGAAAATGCAGTAGCATGATGATTGTGCATGACAACTCCGAGTGACGAGTATGTCGGAGTAATTTTTTACGGGAGAAATTCAAGAGTTCTTTCTTCCGAACTTTCATTACTATCGCCATGAAAAAGTGGTTTATCACGTAAGAATTTTTTTAATAGTTGTTACTAAAAAACAACTTGCAGCATTTTAAAAGGATTTTTAATTGTGGCTCTTGCAAGGAGAGGGTTTTTTTTTTGCTGTAGAAAGAAGTCTTATTCCTTCATTTTTTGTAGCTTAATGTTCATTTCTAGTAACAGAATTAAGATTATGCCCTTCACTCATGGTTTACTATATGGGGAATCAATCAGTTAAAATGCGGGCTCAAAATTTGAAAACAAATATTTACGACAGGCAAAGAAAAAACATGTTTAAATAGTATATTTTTGTTCTTTCTTTCTTGCATTTATCATTCATGCATGTTGATATATTACATACTGTGAAAAATAGCATCAAAGGAGTAGTCATATTTTGTGTCATGAGTCAAGTTTTTTTGAAAAATAATAATATACCAAAATATTATGATATACCAATATATCGTGATATACCAATATATCATGATATACAATATATCGTCACAATATACCAATATATTGTAATATAATAAATCACAGTATACCAATATATCGCAGTATACCAATATATTGCAATATACCAAAATATCACAATATACCAACATATAATATACCAATATATTGCAATATACCAATATATCACACTATACCATATATCTTAATATACCAATATATCACAATATACCAATATATCGCAATATACCAATATATCACAATATACCAATATATTGCAATATACCAATATATCATAATATACCAATATATCACACTATACCAATATATCACACTATACCATATATCGCAATATACTAATATATTGCAATAAACCAATATATTGCCATATAACAACATATCACAATATACAAATATATTGCCATATTTTTCTCCCAATAAACGAAACGTAATACAACCATATCGTGACAGCCCTAATGACATTATAATAGCTTAGACTACAGCATCATTTCTAATTCATAGGCTTCATACTAGGGGCACATCCTAGCATCTGTCAAAACGTTTATGCCTACAGTTGCATTAGAGACCATACTATGACAATTGATGGATGTTGCCGGATGTACTCCAACAGTATGCTGTGACACCAGTCCTGATTCATTTTGATATATTAATACTATGCCTTTCTGTTCATTAACAAAAAAATTTTTTAATACTGTTATGTGAAGAATTGTTCATCTTCAAGCTTCACAAGAAACTTAAACATGGGTAGGAAGAAATTAAAAACAGGGTCGCTACAATATTTATAATCATTAATATTTACTCAACTGTATAAAAGCTTACTTCTACAGAGAAATTGCACTCATTGATGCTTTACACAGCTGGAAATACCCCAAAAAAAGATTATAATTGCAAGAAAAGAGTTAATCAAATGAATGAAGAAAGGATGGTCCTTGCAATGGTTTACTATTCAATAGACTAATTTATCAGCATGAAATTTGTCCCATTCTGTAGAACTCCAATGAAATGCATGATCACCAGTTGTACTATATGAGAGGGAAGACAGCTGAAAGATGAAATAGGTCATTCTTGAAGAGGTCATATGGGATTGTCATTCCTGGATGTTGATTGGGGGATTATTTTCTCAGAATAGGGCTGTCACGATATATCCATTATCGTGATATTGTTTTATCCACGATGAACAGCTTCTATTTTCAAAATGGATTTCTATTGTCAAAATGGACTGGAATGAAGTCTTCACATTACCATTATACTCCTTTTTTGGTACTTAATAAACTCTGTACCAAAAAGCAAACAAAAATTTTGTTAGCAATTCTGGTACAGAGTTTTTTTTAAGTACCAAAAATGGAGTATAGCGGTATAATGTGATGATTTTATTCCAGTCCATTTTGACAATAAAAATCATTTTGAAAATAGAAGCTGTTTATATCAGACATACCCTGGCCAACATATCCTGATATGCCATTTTCACATGTAAACCGCATGCATTTTAAAGTAAAAATTTGTAAATGGGAATTTCAAAAACATTTCAAATAAATGAGATTTTCATTACATCTGATTCTTTCACACGTCCTTTCCTTTACCTCTCATGTTTTATGGGGTAGAGATCTGCAAGCTGAAAACCATAACCAGTTTTTGAAATTTAATAATCAACACAAAAATATTACAATATGGAGAGTACGCAATATTTTTGTCCATGATAATCGATATCTGATTTACACATATCATGAGAGCTACAGTAGCCCTATTCAGATTCAAAAACTGATAGCCAGAATCAGTTGCTTCCCACCAAAGTATTGTGGTAGAGGATAAAAACAATGAATTTAAAATTTGTAATAGAGGTTTGTTCATCAGCCATACTGTACATCACATGCATTGACTTGAAAATGTCAAAAGCTGTAAAACTGAAAAATGTTCATCCAATTTTGATGGATTTTTCTGCCATTTTATTAGTTTTAAACAGATTTTAAAACAATATTTAGCTTAATGTTATCTGTAGATGCCCATAGACATTAAAACACAAAGTAATCATATTATTCATCAGAAAATGTTTAAACTGTGCAAACCAGATTTTCCAAAAAGGAAATGAAAAAATTAACTTGCTGTACTGTATATGGTACATGTAAGTCATAACTTTTGTTCAGAATGCATGTCTTTTCTGTGGGTGAAATCTTTATATTGTCTTAGGAAGACAGAAATAGCACCTCAAATTTTCCCACTGTGAGCTCTGATATGAACTGCTATACTCTGAATGCAAAGGTCTATCCCGAGAAAAATCGACTTAAATTTCCACTTTGGCATTTTCTTATCCAATTAAAATGTACTTAAGGTCAATATGTACAGTAGAAGTGATACAATCTGATGCCTAAAATGAAATTTAACTACCCTCAACAAATCTTAAGAGTCTAAGATAATCAGTTTCATCTTATGTCTCTCACTATCAGTCTTGACACGCTCTTCACTTCATACTTAAAATACCTGTGATATGAGCTGTACGGAAACTGAATAGCTAATTATTGCACATTGCACTGTACAATATCCAATACACACAAATTTGTTTGACATAATGAAGGACATACAGTGTGTGATTGTGCGTGAGAATGGTGATCATACACAAGGCATCAAGGATAGGACAGGGATTTGTTTTTTGTGACACAGGGTGTCTAGGGAATATTTTTGCATCATTTCTTTTCAAGAAGCGGAAGGCAGAGTGGAAAATTTGCTATACTTTGCAGACTTAATGACATTGTAAATATTAAAGCATTCAAAGATAAAATGCCTGTTTTGAAACAGGAATATACCATATACCGTATATTCCCTAATAAATGAACCCTCTAATAAATCCCCTATAATAACCCCCTCTAATAAACTCCCCCCCCCTGTTTTTGGGCAGTGACAATTGTAAAGTCACACACAAATTGATTGGTAATATCGTAATATTCAAATACAATGTAATTTAACATTAGCCTTCAGCCAAAACTTGTTTAAAACCTGTAAAACTGCCCAAAAATACAGTAAAAAAGATATGAACTTGCTACGCAACAAGAACAGACTGAAAAATTTACCCTCAAATACCCCCTGCTTTTTGAAAATGTAATGCCCCACAGGAGTTTATTAGGGAATACACGGTATGTACTCTTATGAAATGGTGAGCTTGGTTTCAGCTCAGCATCTCTTACATGAAAATCTAGCTTGCAACATACTTGCACCAAGCTAACATTTTATCATACAGTACCTTGTATTTGAAACCAATACATGCTTACCAAAAATAGGCCTATTAGCTGGCAGCATTCTTGCAAAAAGCTAACAGTTTTAGCTTGCTGTTAGCCCGAGCCAAGCTCTCTACAACTGGGAATGATCCTGTGAGCTATGATTGTCAAGAGTTCCCTTGTGTCATTATACTAAGATATAAATACTGTAGTACATACCATAGATAAATTGATGGCTACAGTAAACAATGCATGCATCAGTCAATGCATGCATGTATCAGTCAATGCATGCATGCATCAGTCAATGCATGCATGCATCAGTCAATGCATGCATGCATCAGTCAATGCATGCATGCATCAGTCAATGCATGCATGCATCAGTCAATGCACGCATGCATCAGTCAATGCACGCATGCATCAGTCAATACACGCATGCATCAGTCAATGCACGCATGCATCAGTCAATGCACGCATGCATCAGTCAATGCCCGCATGCATCAGTCAATGCACGCATGCATCAGTCAATGCCCGCATGCATCAGTCAATGCCCGCATGCATCAGTCAATGCCCGCATGCATCAGTCAATGCCCGCATGCATCAGTCAATGCCCGCATGCATCAGTCAATGCACGCATCATTCAATGCACGCATCATTCAATGCACGCATCAGTCAATGCATGCATCAGTCATATGCGCAAATCAGTCCATGCAAGCATCAGTCCATGTAGCATCAATCATTGCAAGCATCAGTCCATGCACGCATTAGTCATTGCACACATCATTCAATGCATGCACCAGTCATTGCACAAACCAGTCAATGCATGCATCAATCAATGCGTGAAACAATATACCATGAGTCAATTCATGCATCAATAAGGCCTTCATTCAGATGTACAATAAGCATAGAAGAAGTAATTACCAAATTATGCATATCCATTGAAAAGCAGCATATATCTTTCTTTGTAACCATAGAAACTATATTTTTTGTTTGCTTTTGGCAAACAATCACTTCCTTTGCTTTGAAGAAAATCTATAACAGTTACTCTTTTATCATTTACTGTATGTTTTTTTAAGTAAATCTTAATCACTTGAAAGTGCCCCATATATCAATTCAGTGCATTAGTAACTTTTATAAATAACATTTTATCATCGAATGGGAATAAATTTTACTCTAAAGAAAACATTTGTCCAATTTTGAACCAAACTATATGCAATATCCTATCAGGGATATTTGCAGTCAAGTTAAACGAATTTGAAACAAAATAATCTTTTAATGCTTTTCCATATGAGGCACCACAACCCTTAACATGCAGAATGAAGCTTGATTTCAATCTTTGAGGTAAATGCTTCTAGCACACAATTTAACAGATGACTACAGTAACGGTACAGTATCTTTCATCACTGATAGTACTGAGGCAATAAAAGAACCTGCATAATTGACAACAGATGATGTTTTATACATAAAACAGATAACTTGATGATTTTTATGGCAGATCATGATCATGTTTTTCATATGTACATACAGAAATTGACACTTTAAAAGCTGTTTGTTTCACATATCATAATGCATGGATGCAAAGATATTTTAAGCATGTCATAATATACACACACACACACAATGTGTACTACTACATCATCAATCTCTAACTCTTAGGTACAGTGGGGGGAATTGGTATGACTGATTCACAATAACATAAGTCCTATAATATCTATAGATGTATATAGGCAAACATAAACAATAAGCAAAATATCTTTTCGGCCTAATATGCAAATTTGTACAGTATGTGCAGACCCCTAACTTGATTTAAAAAGGGGCAGGGTGCTAGACTTGTTGAGCGGCACATTAATACACGCGCGAAACGCTGTGTCTTTTCGGCGTGGTGTCCAGGGGCACCCTTAAGGCTCAATCTCCTAGTGAAGAAGCTTTGGGATTTTAGCTATAATCATACATCTGAGAATGAAGCTATTCTGACTGATAAGGAACAGTCTATCATTCTGGGTTCTGTATCCATGTAAAGTATTTTATTTATGAGGCTAATTCAGATTATTAAGTAAAAAAAGAAAAATTATAATAACAAAAAAATTACATTTTTTTCTCAAGAGGGGCAGGGCGGACCCAGGGAGCAGGGCGGACCCAGAGGAGCAGGGCGAGCCGCACCTGTGAAACAGCAAAGCTAGGGGTCTGATGTAACCACACAAACTGCTTTTTTTCATTATGTACAGTAAATCCTGTGATTTTTTCTAGTGCTGTCCACATGGTTCTATCGATTATCGTGGAGAAAATTATCGCGAGATTATCGTATATCGGGATACTTTCAAGAAAACTGACTCATGACACAAATTGTTAATATCACTAACGGTATATGATCATGGAGTTACAATTTACTCCATATGATGAATGCAAGAAAAAATGATTTGCAGACCTAGCAGACAACATGATCGCGTAACTATTACGTTCATCACGCATCAAGCACGTTTGGTAATTCAGCCAATGTGACCATGAATCATCGAAGTGAGAGCCTAAGTGGCACATTCTGGACCAATTTTTCGTTCTTTTTGCAAACTTACATCGGTGCGTGCCAGTGTGTGGTGACAGAACACAATTTTTAATTAGTTGTTTTAGGTTTCACAATTATTTTGCACGTTTTTAATGGCCTAAACTTGACTTTTAGATTTAGTACCATAACGTAACATTATAATTGTAACATATGAAGTAGCCTAGCCTAGTTGCGCTAAATGAGTATTAGTTTTAGGAAACACAATATGTCGTGAGAGGCATATTTCATGTCGTGGGAAAGAAGAAATTGCGATAACGGGATAATCGATATGTCATGACAGCACTAATTTTTTCCCCGTCGTGATCACAGTTCATTAAAGAGGATCAACAAATTATGTCTACAAAATTATATATCTAAGCACTACATGTCTACCTAAAAGACTGTAAGGTACACTGTCCTATCCTATACAGTAAGTTTGAATGCGGATAACAATAATAATCAGGGGTCGAAATTTAAATTTTTTGCCACTGTTTCACGGAACAGTTCTTTCTTAAATAATACTGTTCCACATCAGATTTAACTGTTCCAACATTTTCGCTGATAACAGGACAAATTCTTTCTTTGAAATGGGCTTAATTTGCAACTACCGTACTTTATCATTTGTAGCATCCACTTACGAACAGACGTACAGTATTTGAGCAAGCAGCCTTGCATATGTGTATTCAGTCAATCCTCAAGCTCTGAAAAGTCGTTCCTTTTCTTCTGTACGTATTCACGCCCACTCGGATTTATAAATATATAATGAGTTTAAAGATGCCATTTGCCGACGATGATTTAATGGTTAAAGAATGAATCTATGAACTCATTTTTGCAAAACATTTAGTTAAAGGTTGAATAATTATAATCATTGGCTTTTTAAAGTTAACATTGATTGAAAAAAGGATTAATTTTACAACAAAAAGAATACTACAAAACTGAAAAAATTTACCCCAAGAATTTCCCTCATGTGATGTAGGTAATCATTCTCGCAACAGAGTGATTTTTGACTATGTGATGTAAAATTTCCTTCTACTCATCTTTCAAATATTTAATCACAAAACCTGCCAAAATAGTCAGGAGCACGGCAAATACAGACATATTCCTAGGCCAGTGTAAGTACGGCAAATGCACTGGTACTATTGGTGTATCACCTGACAACAACACCACCCAGATTGATATGCAAATAATAGACTACACATACCCACGTGGAGTCATGATGACGAGTGTTACAAGCTTAGCTAGCCTAATGTATGTGCTTACCCTACACTCAGTGAAAAGGATAGGCTAAATGTATGACCATGATGAACTCAGGATTTTAAGTGAAATTTATGATCCATGGTCTGGATGAATAATTATGTAATTTAATTGAAGAATATGAGTGACATCCCCGGAAATAGATTACAGAAATAATCCTAGACTCAACAATAATCAATCAAAAATTCAGGATCATTCATGGCATGAAAAAAACAACCCATCTAGGCCTACTGCTAAACGACGCAGTTTGAACTCCAAATTGAAATGAAATCCGTTTAAGGTCAAAGTTAGGCTCTAACGTTACCGTAAAACTTTCCCAAAATCGAAACTTTTCAGCTAGAAATTACCATTTAAAGTATGATATACATCCACTCCTGTGAAATAACACTGATAAAAAACATATCTTATAATCTTTTAGAATAAACCTAACTTTAATATTCCTCCACTCCAGTGTTATAACAATATAGGCCCACACTAAACACCTTGGAAATGATGAAAAACATATCTTATAATATTCTAGAATAAACCTAACTTTAATATTCGTCCACTCCTGTGAAAGAACACTATAGGCCCACACTAAACTCCTTGGAAACAATGGAAAACATATCTCATAATCTTTTAGAATAAGCCTATCTTAAATATTTAAAACCTGCCAAAACAGTCAAGAGTACGGCAAAATTTAACATATTTTTTTTTTTTAAATCAATGTACTCTCTTTTGATGGCTAAATTACCCCAAAAAGAACCAAAAATATATTTCCAGTTGTTGTTTTTCCAAGATTAACACAATAACAAACCCAGGGCTTCTTCAAACAACCCTGCTTGAAACGGATTTGCTTTTACAGACCGCAAAAGTTGAGGCACTTTTTCCAAAACAAAATCACAAGTCGTCAAAAATGACCGGGTGGGTGGGGTTTGTCTGAAGAGAATAACGTCAAATGCCTCATTAACTCGAGATTGGGGATTGACTGTATTCCTGAATAATTGTGCTGACAATTGCAGGCCAGCTGGGAAAAGCTTTTTTTCTTACAGGAAGAAATTATTTTTATGATATTCTTGTTTGACAACATGCTTTTCTTGTTAATTAGAAATTAAGTTATTGATCATTGATGCCACATGCTTGTGGAAAGTACACTTTTCCACAGGAACAGTGATGTTTGAAAATTCACTGTTCCTGTATAAAAAGCACAGTTCTCATGCAGGACAGTGGGAAATTCAACCCTTGATGATATTTGAATACTTTTGAGACTCAAAGCTCAAGCCAACAGATAAAATACAAAGTTGTACCATAACCAGGCCTGCTCCAATCCATTTGCTGAGCACCAATAAAGAAGGAAGCAAGTCCCATTTTTAAAGTCACCAGGATATCTTGACCGGGATCAAACCCACGATATTCCAGCAGGAAAGCCAATTGAGCTAACTACAGTAGTCAGGTAATTAAATTAATTGGGCAAAGTTTTTGTGCTGATAGGAACTACTCAAGCTGAATATGGTGTTCAAACAATGAAATACAAGGCTTTTAGATTAAGTTTCATTGTGCTGACCAGTATTGACCATCCACAGAAGATGGCTCTCTCTGCCTTGGTCTGAATAGTATATATCAGTCTAGATGCAACCCAGAAAATAAGGTACTTCAAAACATGCAAAATACCCCAAAAATAAAATAAAATTGCACGCAACGTCATTCGAACATGCACTACAGGGATGTTTACATTTTACAATCTGAATTGTTCAAACTTCCATTACCTACTTTTGCCTACTTGCAGGATATGAATATTCAAATGTTTTCGCTGCTGTATTTTAAAATTCACTTTCAACTTTTTTCGCCATGTTTATCAAGATGCTCCTGGACCGTCTATCCTTGTAAGTTGACAGTGTGACAACCCTAACATCCCTTTACAGCTATGTGTGAAAGTACTGAATGCAGGCCAATTTTGACCTGATTAATTATTTTGTAGAGAATTATTGTACTGACGAACAGACAAGTTGGTGAAGACAGCTAGTCCGGCTGTTGCACTGGATTTATTGGTGAGATTTATTGGTAAATCCACAGTAAAAGTCATATTGTAGAGTAAAAGTCACATTATAGAGAGGTTACATTACATCAAAATAAGTCAAAACTTATAGAAGGGAAGACTAACAAAGAGGTCTACAATATTAATTGCAAATTACATCAATTTTACTCATGTGGCAACCAAATGTGCTATGCTGGAAACCCCACTCTACATTCATCTATTGCACACACACATTCATATCATTTGATATCTTGCACTTTATGAAAAACATTTCTTATCAAAAAGTCTTTTTTAATTCAAACTTCAAGATATTCTTCCCATGTACCCAGGGTGATTTATTACATTATTTAAGACACCCCAAAGTGGCACAAAACCAAGTGGAGATCCACTTGCAGGTCAATGACATCAATTCAAAGTGTTTACAAAATGCCCTTGAGAACTGTTAGTTCTGTCTCAAAACTTCAATTTCAAAAGTTGGCAAACAGCGAAATGACTTTATCCACACAAAGTAATGTGTGATGGATGGAACTGTATATGTCAATGCTAAGCCTGGAAGTGAATTTTGAGATGTTTTAAATTATCTTTAAAAATTCTATTTCATCCATTCAACATAAATACTTCCCAAAAATACACGCTTAACTAGAATAGCAGCACTTTTTAGAGCACATACCTTCGCCCCCGTTACATTTCCAACATGCCTAGAATAGTTTTAGAGTTCATTTGATCCCCATACCCACTATAATCTACCTCAGAAATCCTAGGCTCACCAAGATTCATCCCCAAGTTTTGATAAGTAAGAATCATTTGCATTCTGTACACTTAACAATTATCTTTTGACTGATTTCTTCCAAGGTCATATCATTTGTTTTTAGTTTCATTCAGGCTAAGCATTCATTGTTTAAGTTCCATTCAGCTAGGATTCACATTCCATCATTTTCCATTCATGGCTGAAACCAATATTCTTATTGCATTGATAGTAGAGTCCACTTGATTTAATTTTCTACAAGTCCAGAAAATTGATTGTTGGATTCCTTTCATGGCGTGATTTCATTGTTCATTACATTCCATTGGGAAGTTTCAACTGTGTCTTGACAGATCTTATCCTAAAGATCCCCACCCCTCAATTTCTGCCCTTCCCTTGTATCAATACATTCCAAATTTAAATCACTTGTTCCTTAAGCAGTCACAAAACCACACACCAAATTTAATCCAAATCCAATTATCTGTTCTTGAGTTAACTTGATGGCAAACAAACAAACAGACAAACAGAGGCGAATACATAACCTCAGTCCAACTTCGTTGACGGACATAATTATCATATTTTTTATTCCTGTAGACATGGCTTGCTTTATTAATTCCATTCCTACTCATAATTTTGAGCCACTGTAGACACAGTTCGTTTCCAATCTTAGCCAGTAGCATAGCAATGAGGAGAGGGGGCACAGGAGGGGGATGGATAAAGTGAACCCAACTTTTCCAGAAATAATGTTCTTAAGGTCCCTTGAGTCTCCCTCTTTTTGAATGTTGACAGTTTGACTCCCCACCAGCACACACACTTTTTGGACACTAACTATGCCACAGTTAGGTCCTCAGTACAAGCTACAGATTTTATTTTTAAGGTCTTTCACAACTACAGTTGTGTACCTAACTGACAATCAATGAATGAAAGCTCTATCCAACAGGGCCGCAGCACTGGAGTGGTTAGTGGTGTGGCGATGGTATGTTTGTTTGATGAGGGCTTAATGGAACCACAACAGCGAGGGTCAAATTGTGGCTGAGAGGTTAGATCATTCCGGAGGTAGGAAAGAAAGAAAACAGAGGGAGAATGAGAGCAACACAAGAACTAAATGCCAGAAAGCTGGAACATTATAATATAAGGATGAAAAGACAAAAATAGCCTTCTGATGAATATGAGACTACTACTGTATAAAATTTAGTCAGATTTTAGTCAATTCTGCACAAAACTTATATTTTTATTTTATTGGCAACTCATATATGGTGAACATATAAAACGACCTTTATCCTTTTGATGTCAAAAAACCTAACGAGCTAAATTACAGTATAAGCATGATACAATGACTGCATCCAAACTATTCAAAGGCTGCAGGTATACAGGTCTATATCTCCAATTAGTATCCCTGGATTTACTGTACAGCTGTTTATTTGAGCATTAAGAATTTAATAACCATAATTTTATAAGCTATCAATAATTTATCTTTATCAGTCTGCACAGTGTTACAAACTAATATACTCTGACTTATTGATGGACATGCAGCAAACTTGTATATAATGTAGTAATAATCTTTATGCGAGCCCTTAAATTGCTTTGAAAGCTACTGTATGTAATAGGTTTCTATGCTCACAATTTCTTTGTCTCAGATCATTTACCGCCCTGTACCTGGTTGGGGTAGAATGAGGGGGTCCTCTGACGGTTTTGATAAAGAATCAAGTTTTAGAAGCTGAAAATCATTCATGTTCGTGCTTGTCAAGAATGATTGCATTACGATCTTATGGTTGCATTAAAAATGTCGTCCGAAACACCCAATCATTAACAGAAAACTACAGTAGTCGGGTGATCAAGTTCTGTACCGCAGCTTCGATTTGCATTACTTGCTTACTCAGCCATTAAACTACACAATAAAGTTTCCAAGCTCCGCCAACAGAGTTGGTTAATCTGTACTTAGTGACCTACAGAGTTGGTTAATCTGTGCTTAGTGACCTACAAAGTTGGTTAATCTGTACTTAGTGACCTACAGAATTGGTTAATCTGTACTTAGTGACCTACAGAGTTGGTTAATCTGTACTTAGTGACCTACAAAGTTGGTTAATCTGTGCTTAGTGACCTACAGAGTTGGTTAATCTGTGCTTAGTGACTTACAGAGTTGGTTAATCTGTGCTTAGTGACCTACAGAGTTGGTTAATCTGTGCTTAGTGACCTACAAAGTTGGTTAATCTGTACTTAGTGACCTACAGAGTTGGTTAATCTGTGCTTAGTGAACTACAGAGTTGGTTAATCTGTGCTTAGTGACCCACAGAGTTGGTTAATCTGTACTTAAAGACCTACAGAGTTGGTCAATCTGTGTAGTGACCTACAGTAAGATCAAAATTAGACACAAGATTGAGACATCTTTAAAATAACAAAGATTTCAGTCTGAGGGTTACAGGATGTTATTGTAGACTACAGTATTTGCATTAGAATAAAAACAATTGTTTCTGTGATTTCTCAATTAACAACAAGAACATTTTTTTTATAAAAGATCTGCTTACCTGCTTTCCAGGTGAATTCAACAATTGCTGGATGATTCTATCCAAATTCAGCTCAGGCTGGTTCATTGCTAAGTTGCTACCTATCCCAGATATTCCAAATTGTTTCAATCACGAATCAAATAACTGTTGAGAAATGAAGATATATTACTTCCACATTTCTTCAAAGAATCCATAACAAATGAATAGTAAAATAAACTGCAAAAATCTAGTTTGGGATGAAGTTATGGTTTAATTATGAAACTATAAAAAGACAAGTTTGCTGGTTATCAAAATATAATTCTCCATAAAGTTTCTAGACCATCAGGAAAGTGGTCAAGATGTGTCAACGTGTGCCATTCATTTAGTTTGTTTGTTACATGTCTTGCAGGAACTCAAACTGTGTTTGATCTGTCAACTAGATTACATGTTATACCCATGCCATTGGTTCATCAGTTTATATTGTTGGGTTGACTCCTGTCCCTCCATTTAACATATTCTAATAATTTCTTCTCTGAGCTTGAATTTTAATCAAGGCTTTGCAAGACCCGATCAACAAATCACATGTCCAGCTTCCAGTTGCAACCATTTACATCTACAGCATAATACCCCAGCAGAAAATGCATTTGCAGGGAATTTGTAAATCATTACAAGCTGGGGTTTTCATTTACATTTATAATCTTATTCTGTTTTTGTGTTTTTTACTCCTTTGTTACTTCAAATAGGCCTATGTTCAGAAATTAAAATCTTAGAAGAACATGCAACTTTTTGGGCATCATAACTGGGCAAATAAGTCAGTTTTTTCCTAATGCATTTTCATTTGTGTCTTACCACGTCCAGAATTTTCCACTCAATTTCAACATAAATCCACAATACTGTGATCACCATATCACGCATATCCAGAGTTAGAACTAATTATACAATTTTTCACTGTTCTGAATGAAGGTGTCAAAAATCTTCCCACAAAAAATCTTGACAGAAATAACATTAAAAGTAAATATACATCTTTATATGCTGCCCTCTTATGCAAATTAATGAAGTATTCATCACACAATTACATGGGGACAGTTTTTAGAGCACATATTTATCATACTGTATATACTGGAAGTTGCTTACTCAAGAAATCTCTCTAAAAAAAAGTATTTGTTTTTCAAAATAATATTTTTTCCTGTGAATTCCTGCTTTTCCTATGGTTATTACCCCCAGAACCGTACATTTTTTCCAGGTCCACACACACTGCACTGTACCCTAGTACCAGACATATTTCTCTGACTATTACATTTAACATGAATATTTTTTGGCAAGAAACTTAAAAATAGTTGGTATGGGGTATTTAATAAACTATAATGATACAGTGAGTGACACCAAAACCATACTGTGTACCATATATGCAAATTCTCCAAACAATATGATTTCTCATGTACAATCACATTCCAGAAGTCACTACCCAATAAATACTTTTCAGGTTGATTGACTGTCCAGAGCAATCATAGAATGCAAGAAATCTTAGGGTAATTCTTTTAAGATCTTATACTCTCTTTTGCAACATCCTTCTGTGGTCATATAGCCCTGAATGTGAATAGTCCTGTCAATTCATTTCTTCATATAACGTCAACCAATTTCTTTTCATATCTCTGAGTGTCCCCCACAACAATAACACAGCTAACAGTTTGGGCCTAGGCCTACAGCAGTTATTGTCACAACCCAATTACATGTATGTTATCATTGGAACATTTTTGTTGTGTAACTACACCTGTAGGTTGTTGCAAATACCCTGTTGTCAACTAGAGTCACACTGAAACAACACATATTTTTCCAACAATTTCCACACAATCTGAAGGGATTTAACTTCTTCTTTTGCTTAAAAGAATTTACATTCAACAACTTTTAACAAGAGGAAAATATTAGGTTCAAACTTCAACATGCAAAAGACAGGTACACTGAGAACAAGCTTCCACCCGCAACATGAATCCTATCACCTCAGCTCAAGAAGCAAATCTAATGTTTAGGCTACATGCCAAATATATAGAAAGACTTTTAAAAGAAGTAGGTTTCTGGCCAATTTTACAAATTATTCACAACAGGAAACTCAATGTTATTCCATTATTTACTCAAGTGAGACTAACAGCAAGAAAAATACTTATTGATCAATAAAATAAAGGTTATCCTGAATATTGCTATCATGCAATGAATAGGGGAAAAATATGCAATTGATAATGATATAAACAATGTTCTCAAGAAGACAAAAAGCAAATGGAAGAAAGTCAAAAGGAAAATTGCTGATGAATTAGAGGAAATGGATCCAAGGAAGAAAACTAGCAAACTCAGATTTCAACTAGAACATGGTTCTGAAAGGCAGAAATATATTGAAGAGTTGAAAACAACAAGACCCTTGTTATAATCAAATTAAGACTGAATATGAATAGAGTTAAAGCCAATTACAAAAACAGTTACCCTGATATAAATTGCAATTTTTGTGACCAGGAAGATACTATTGAGCATAATTCTAATTGAGTTTAGCTTATTTCAAGAACATTATTGGAATGGACATGAGCGAAATAAAGCTATCTGATACTGACAATATGGAAAACCTAAGGAAAAAAGTCTGGTACGTAGAGGGAGTAGATGAAACCAAAATGAAGCTATTAACACAGAAGATATAAACTTAACCTATTTCACAATCTCCGTACAGTTTTGACCTATATATAGTATAAGTCGACAGTATGGAACTCTAATCGGGCATTAATTCATTGCATCGGACTTTAGTCTATCAAACCGCACTTTACTCAATTGCATCAGACTTTTTCAATCGCATCAGAGTATAGTCGATCGCATTTTGACAGAAGTGCGATGTGGTTAACAAAAGGCGATGCGTTGTACAAAGGTGCGATGCGATAAGCAAAAGTGCAATGCAATGGACAAAAGTGTGATTGAGTAAAGCTTGATGCGATTGAGTAAAGTTAGATGCGATGGACTTAAGTGCGATGCAATCAACTTTATGCCTACTCCAATGTGATTGACTTAAGTGTGATTGAGTAAAGTCCGATGTGATTGAGTAAAGTCTGATGTAGGGATGTACCGGATCCAAATTTTTGGATCCAGCCGGAACCGGATTTTGCCGGATCCAGGTTGAAATCCGGCCGGAACCGGATTTTTCATTGCCTACAACAATTCTCATAATCTTAAGAAACAAAGGGAAAGGGGTGGGGGCAGGGGATTGTCAAGTTGGCTACTAATGGCTAGCAACCCAAATTTTTTGGAAAATAACAATTATTGGGCATATTGTGATGAAATCAAATCAAAATTATTGAAAGTTCTGGATTAATCCTAACATGTACCAAATTTGGAAATTCAGGCAAAATTTGAAGATATTAATAAGAAGAAAAATTCTGGGTACTGTTTTAAGAAAAGTGTGATTTTGTGTGATTGTCTCAGCCCTATCAAGATATTAAAGTATGAAAACAACGGGCAATGTCTAAAAATTGTGGCAAAAATTACTGTGCACCTAAAGAGAACTGTCTATCCTCTTCATTTATCATCATAAATGGACTGTTAAAATTCAAAACCATACTTAATACTTTTTTGGGGGGAGGGGAGGGGTGGGGTGAGGGGATTAAATTTCCCATCTAATAAAAGTATAATAAGTTATACATGCTTCTACAGGCTGTCGCCTAGGCTCTTTACTATAATTGCATCTCAAAACATTTGATAATGTTTAAAAACTTTCAGCCATCATTTAATATTTCAATGACATCTGGATTGGTCCTACTACCTAAATTTTACCATTCAGAAGTTCAAGTTTCATTGTAGCCAAGTAAGATACTTAAGAAAAACAGTGATCCCAATCTCAAGGTGATGCTGATGACTCATAGACCAGACAGGAAGTCTGCAAGACAAAGGGTCTATTGTTCTTTTTGAGGCAATATGTGAATGCATTTCATGCTATTCCTTTCTACATGTATATATGAGATTTGAAGTGTTGTTTCATGCATATTAGAGTTACAGTGATACAGAGGAAAGACTGAATATAGGCATCATAAAAGAACAAGGCATCCTCATTCATTTGGAAACATTTTACTGTCTAAGATCAAGCTGATGAAATTGCTGAATGTATTTTGTGCAAAAAAGGATAAAGGAGAGGAAAACCAGGATCCCTGCCAAAGAACTTTAGTACTTCACCTCTACCCTAGCATCTCCAATCAAAACATCCTGCAACATATAAACAAGCTAAACAATCAAATATTGAGGAAAAAGTAAATCTTCAATTGTTAAAATTGCCAAAAATCCGGTTCCGGCCGGATTTGAAGAAAAAAATCCGACCGGAACCGGATTTTTCCCCAAATCCGGCCGGACCGGATATCCGGTACATCCCTAGTCTGATGTGATTGAGTAAAGTCCAAAGCGATTGACCATACTCAGATGCGATTGACTCAAGTCCAATGCGATTGATTAATGCCTAATTGGTGTTCCATACTACAGTATTTACTAGTAGTCTTGCACGTCATCTTCGATCAACTGTGCCTGGTATTACCATCAAGTGGACTCCGTGATGAACCACATGATGTGAGAATTTGAAATAGTCATGTAGGGCCTTTAGGCCTGGTAACATCCATGTAAGTAACAGAACAGGATTAACAGTAAACACAGGGTAGCCTAATCTTTGCATACTAGTCTACTTCGGTCTGCCAGTACTTGCAAGTTGGCCGCACTCAGTAAACTAAAAACATCATCAGAGTTGACTCAGTGATAAACCACATGATATGAGGATTTGAAATAGGCAGGGACTTAGGCCTGGTAACATCAAGTAGACATGTAAGTAACAGAATAGGACTAACAGTAACACAGAGTAGCCTAGTCTATAATAGTACAGTAACTATACCTTCATCAGCTTCACTACACAAAGTTTGCTGACTTTAGGTATAGGAAAAGGATTTTTGAAGAAGAAAAAAATACATGATGAAGCAAAAGTCAATGGATTTAACACGTGCTCAATAAAAGTTGCCCTAAAAATGTGGGGTAACTAAAATTTCAGTATCATAATAAACACCAACATACATGAAAATTCATACACTCTTACTTTAATATGTTTTATACAGTCTCACGTGAAAATGAAAACTTAATTTGCTTGAGAATATGTGGAAAATTGGTGAAGAAAATCAAATTCTCACCCATCTTGTTTCCGCGTATATGCAGTGTCATGCACAGAAATGCATCTTTACGAACGTGTACGATCGATTGGGAGGGCGCATTTTAATGTCTGACAGTGTACACTGAAAAGACACTGCGATGAGCGTGAATTACGCTTGCATGTTTTTCTGGTATGCACGCTTAAAAAAAAACACAAATCTAAAAAATGTTTGCACAATACGTGCAGAGGTAGATTCTTTCAAATAGCCGGCAGATCTGTTGATCTTCGAATACATGTGTACACTCCCATCATTCGTACATTTGGTTAGTCTAATTATGCAATTCTCATATTGTTAAACTATTTTGAGTCAATTTCGTCAACAAATCATCTTTTTTTCTACTTTTGAGGAACAATTTCGCATAGATAACCAGTCTACCAAGTTAGTGAACATCCTAGCTACAAAGTAAATCTAACTTTATAACATTTGAAGGTTATATAGGAAAGCCAGAGTTACTCAATAAAAAAAAACTTTAAGATCATCATTAACTTTGCACAGAGAAGTCAACAACAATTTCCCTGTCTAAGCCTAGTTATTCATCTTATGCCCCAGTTCCAGGCCTTTTACTTCCCCACTGATCTGTTTTTTCTTGTTGGCTGACATTCACTAACTGCTGTTGTTTCTGATTTACAGCCTACGTACACAAAACAAATGTCCCAGTGATAACATAAGTGTATGTGGTTGTGACAATAACTAGTCTAACTTGCAATATAGTAACTGAAGCTAATTTCGTGCAGCCCCTTATTTAGTGCACTACAGTACGTATCATGTGCAATTACACCTATAGTAGCTTAGCAACCAATTTTAAACAATCGGACTTACAAGCTAAAACTTACATTTAAAATCGTGAAAATGACGCTTCCTGAGGTAAGGGAGGCTAATAATTCTTACCTAAAATGCAATATATCTCACATCCTAAAAGATATTTTCCTTTCAAAAATTACTGGTCCAGTTGAGCCATTAAAAACAACATTTTTTTCTTCTCACTCGAACACACACATCCATCCGTTATCACTGACGTTAGGATAAAGGACGTTTTATTATGTAATGATGGCCTAAGCTATAAAAAAATTATAAACAAAGGTCACATCGGGTTCAAAACTGATGAATATTTTAAGAGCTTAAAGTTAAACATTAACTTAAGTGTGTGACGTTACAAAAGTTCATTACCATCCCGCGATAGGGTGTGAAAAATTTATATTTTCTTATAGCATTCTAATTCAAATGAATAATATGTGAGTGTTAATGCACAACAACAAAAAATTAAAGAAACAAATGAAGGGTCCAGGTACAGTAGATTCTTTTCATCAGATATCACTAAAAATAAGCTATTGAATCAGAATGTGTTTTAGTGCAATTGCTTTTTAATCTTATGCCCCCATTGTAAAGACTCAGAAAAGTGATTTTTGATCTTCCTTTTTTAAAGTTTCAATGTTTTATATATGTTAACTGTTTGAAAACAAGATTTTGCATACAGTGTTTGAAAAAAACTTCAAGTTTTCCTAATGGATAAAAGCAAAAGCAAAAGTGTGCCATTAGATGCACGAATTTAGGGGACCCTCAAACTTGAACGAACACGCTGGTGTTTTGTTATAATTTGTTATCGCTTTACTTTTTCATGGAAAAGTTTATTTTTTATTTATCATTTTTACAAAGATGAGAAGTTTAGTGACACCTTCAAAGAACTTTTATTAAAGGTAAGTTCTGTTTTTTTCTAAAATTTTGCTCTTATATGTACGAAATTAGGTTCCCCCATGCTAGTTTTTTCGGTCTGCCAGTCAGCCAGTAGAATGATGGGCCTGAAGTTTGTGCACCTAAGGAATTAAATATTATTTTTCTTTATGAAAAAAATAATTGTTTTTGCTATCAGCAATATAAATTAATTCTTTGATTTCTTTCTTTTTATCCATGATAAATCCACAGAAGCTTGATATTTTACTTATCAAGATAGGATACTTATTCATCAAACAAAAAAGAAAGGGTTCGTTAGCGATGGAAATAAATAGATAAACTAGTAGGCCTAGGCCTAGTAAGTAAAAACAGCTCTGTCGGCAGGTCGGTGTTGTTATTTGTCACAACGTAGGCTACACACGGAATTCCCACACACTCAGTGCGGTTAGCAGACGAAAGTTCCACTTTCCAAATTCCAACACCAGCAGTAACGTTATAACGCAGCGCAGCGATGTAACGTTACACACCTCATAAATGATTGTTACAAACCTTACCAAGAAAAAGTTTTCTCCTCGTAATCCTCCAAAAACATTGATGCTAATTCACTTTCTGTTCACATTTGGAGACTTTTACAGGAATCATTTTTCCTTCCAATAACAGTTAAATGCCCCTTTTACTGAAGTTCATGCAGACTACTGCTGCACTAGCGCTAGGCTTATTGATGGTATAAATATCACATATTTATGTCACTAAAGATTTTCCTGAAAGAAAATTAAATATGCATAAGTTTATCAAATTTGTAATCTATAAGGCTTATAAATACTTAATAATAATAAAATGATATACTAATATAAAAAAAATTTGATATATAGGTAACAAAATTAGTAAAACAAAGATTAAAGAGTACAATTTTTCTGCTATTTGATTTGATAATAGATTTATTTTTATCATTCTGATGTATCCGATATAAAATAAGTCTATTTAATTTATGTTTGAAAAAGTTAAAAATTTGCGGGACGAGATCGACAGTGTAAATTTAATGACGTCACATTTACCAGGGTAGTAAAATGAATATAAATTATATCAAAGGTAAAGTCACAGAGTATATCATCAGCTTTAAAAGTGTTTGACGGGGTTTCTCAGTTATTTATATTTTGGAAGTTTATTCCAACCATAAATTCATGTTTTCCATGGAACCCGTTGCAATTGTATAGGTCTTAGTTCTGAGGTCCAACTTTTTTTGGAAACTCAGTGAAAACAAGGGACAATTACTGTCCACCGGAAACTGCAACTTTTCTCAGTTATTGATATTTTGGAAGTTTATTAAAACCAGGGATGATCACTAAAATCAATCAACAGCAGTTCACAACAATCTTTAGTGGTAAACAAGTGGGGATGGAATTGATGTGTTCCCTATTGATCAAAACAAATTCAACAAGGCCTGGTGTTGCGCCCGTGATCCGATACTAAATATTTTCTATTTATTATTTTAGTCACTGAATATTTTCTATTTAGTATTTTAGTCATTTATATAGTTAAATACTGTGTATGGGAGTGGGGGCTATCCCCTATCATTTATACGTCCTGTAAATATGAAAAATGAAGGCGATGTCTCATGACCTATTTGCTTGTTTCTCTTGTACCTAATCTGTGAGGAAAATCGATCAGGCAACCAAACAACATTTTTTCCTGAAAATAATGGCATTTAATTGGTTTTTATCATCGTCTGAATGTTGGAAAAATATCTCTAACTTTCGATGACGCTTGCTCCATATTTTGGAGGGCAGCATCTACGAACTATTAACAACATTTTCACCCCCTCCAAAAAAAAAAAGCATTACAAACCAAAGCAATGTTTGTGTAGAGCTACCGTGTAAATCTATAACATGCCCATAATTCCGGAAAAATAAAACTAAAAAATATGATAGATTATACAGTTTGTGAAATTGTAAACTATTGTTGTGTTTTAAACATTTTTTGATTAGAAATGATTGATTGAGGATGTCCAACTTTTGTTTTGTATTACACAATAAAAAGGGATTATTTTCGATTTACAAGACATTGTGGAGTTCGGGGGTGCAAGCTTCCTTGACGGATGGGCATCCCCCTGCCCCATCCCCTCCCCTTTCCCCCTCCCCCTTCCCCAGTATGTATGTTAAAAAGGCATTTATACTAGAAATATATGCATAGGTGGAACGTAGGTAGAAATGATGAGAGTGGCAGCACTACTTCGACCCCAGTGTATATATTTCTTGGAGGAGAAAGATGGTCCCGAACCATACATGCACTGTTTTACAACAATTTAATGGGATACATGGTCGTATTTCTCATTCAAAAGTGTGTCTGGGGAGGGTGGGAGATCACACTTTTTTTTATTCTGTCAGACTGTCAGAAATTGTGGGACAAGTCCTTCTTCCCCTCTCCCGAGGAATTACGGCCCTGGTGGGATGCCCATTTACTTTTAAACAGATTACCATTGAGAAGGTACATGAAAGATCGAAAGGGCCCGAGAAAGTGCATGTGCAAAGACATCTTGTTGCTATTTTAGGAGCAAAAGTTGCTAGAAAATTAGCCATTTGATGGTTCCTATAAGAATTTGGCATTGGGGCCTGACCATCGCAATTGGTTCTTTGGTCCTGCCAAGGCCTATGAGGGATGGGAGAGAGGTAGTATGCATATTAAATATATACGGGAATGAATAATTGTATGGAAAATTTGTTTGAATATCGAATGTTTCCATAGTAGTGATATCCAGGAGAAAACAAACCTTGTTGATAAGACAACAAGAACAGTGGGACTCAAAATCCACCCTTGGACTAGTGCACGACGACATGCCCTTTGAAGGCTATGGAGCCCAATTCTTGATCTGCATGACCTGGAGCAGTTCAGACACAAGTATGATTTGTCTGTGTAAGTCTTTGAAACTGGCTCCTTTCCTCTCTTACGTTTCTCTTTGGCAGCTTTGCGTCTGTTAACCTCAAAGCTGCTTGTTGCGGTACTGATCTTGTATCACCATACCCACGGTCTTTTGCTGCAAGTTGCTCCACGAGTTGTGATTGATGCCAGCCTGACTAAGTTGGCACTTTAGCTGATCCTTAAATCTCTTCGCAGGGCCTCCTCTGTATAGTTTGCCATGTTTCACTATATTGGTGAAAACTGGAGATGAGTTCCCACATTAGTAAAATTATGGATTACACCAAAGTTATATATCCATGTCTGTAATGATGATGACCGAAAAGTGCTAGAAAATGATATTACCGATTAACAGATTAATAAGTTATCAAAATTGAATGCAAAATGGCAAATGCTGTTTAATGTGGAAAAGTGTGCAGTGTTTACAATTCGGTTTCAACAGCAAGATATACAGTTATTATATGAGTGTCAAAAATAATAGAAAGTAAAGAAGAGGGAAAAGGTTTTGGGATTACAGTAACAACTTCACTGAGACAGAACAAGCAATGTGCTGCAGCAGTCAGAATAAGCAATTTGCTGCAGCAGTCAGAATAGGCAATGTGCTGCAGCAGGCAAAACAAGCAATGTGCTGCAGCAGACAGAACAAACAATCTGCTGCAGCAGGCAAAACAAGCAATGTGCTGCAGCAGACAGAACAAGCAATGTGCTGCAGCAGTCAGAACAAGCAATGTGCTGCAGCAGTCAGAACAAGCAATGTGCTGCAGCAGTCAGAACAAGCAATTTGCTGCAGCAGGCAGAACAAGCAATGTACTGCAGCAGACAGAACAAGCAATGTGCTGCAGCAGACAAAACAAGCAATGCGCTGCAGCAGACAGAACAAGCAATGAGCTGCCGCAGACATAACAAGCAACGTGCTGCAGCAGACAGAACAAGCAACGTGCTGCAGCAGACAGAACAAGCAATGTCCTTCAGCAGACAGAACAAGCAATGTGCTGCAGCAGACAGAACAAGCAATGTGCTGCAGCAGACAGAACAAGCAATGTGCTGTAGCAGTCAAGAAAGTAAGCACAGTTATAGGAATGATAAAGAGGATTATTTTTAAATCTTTATAACAAAATTATTTTAATTTGTAAGTCCTTAGTAAGATCACATCTGAATTATTTCATAATAACACCGGCTTGGTGTCCACATCTCAAGAGAGAGATAAATTTACTTGAAGGGGCACAAAGACTATGACAAAACTTTTTTTTTCTAATATTTATTTCTGCTTTTTCAACCTAACAAAAACAACTTATATATACACAAATACAACAAACTCATTTTTATAACAATTTACTCTGTAAGAAGAAGAATTATTCCGTTCCATTTTAGTTTTATAGTTTTGAAAAAGAGAGAACTTGAAATTGCACAAGCTTATGACAAATACAATATTTTTACAGCATGTTGATATAGGCTGGCATACTTTTAATAAGATCAATAAACTTGTTTTAAATTGCTATTGGAAGATAATTCTTTTTCAACTGGAAGCGAAAACTAATAAGTATTAAGAAAATGAGAAATGCGTGGTTTAAGGTCTTGAATTTTGCAACAAAAGATAAAATACTTTGCATGAAAAATCAAAAAATGATAAATATTTTTTTTTCTTTCTAAAAAGCCAAACAAAACATCAATTTCACGAGAAAAAAAGGTTGCTTTAATAAAATGATAGACTGAACATTCCCATCAAATTTGACAAAACTGACATTCCCCCAAAAATGGCGCGTAGTTTCATTTTAAATTTGCAAAAAGAACACAGGGAAGTATCAACATATCCAATTTTATGAAGGTAATTGTTTGTTGAAATAATCATATGTACAAAGCGAAATTGGAAGTACCGTATCTTTGATTTACAAACCGTAAAATGTGCTATATTCAGTATTCTTAGACCAATTGAACGTCCTGTTGGGAAAATCAGTCTCCTATTTCTCTTGGGCAGACCAAAAGCTTAGGATAACTGGATAAGAGACCTTTGAGTCCTTCCGTGACCTTTTAAAGATATGGGTTAAGTTTTTTTGATTACAATGGAAACTGGGATTGCCACAACCAGAATTTTTTCAGTGAGATGGGATTGCATGAATTAACCCGAAGTAACTAGTAAAAAGGAGATTGGTAATATCATATGCATTTAGAAAATCATTATAGCTTAGGACTGTATTATCATTATCATAAAGATCCTTAACATAACAAATACCCTTTTCTGACAGTTGCTGATAAGAAAAATAGGATTATCATTAATACGGATAAAGCTGCTATTCCAAATCAACTGGCTACCAAAGTCAGCAACAAGGCAATGAAAATTAAGAGCACTCCAGGCTTTACAAACATCAGATATAAAATTACATTCAAATTTAATGTCATTCAAACAGACATTCCCCTTAAAACACATACGCCCACCACATTGCTTTAGAATAATATCAAAAAGAAACTTCCAATGCTTTGGAGTTGGCTCAAAATATCTTTTAACCCAAGAGAATTTTAAAGAGTTATTACAAGATTTCAAATGTGGCATTCTAAAACCACCATTCACATAATCATCGAGAGTAGAGCGTTTAACCTTGTTAAACATCAGAAATGAAATCATTTGAGGGGTTCGGGAGAACAAAAAAGAGGCTCAGAAAGGGCTAAGGATTTGATGATTGTAATTTTACCGATTGGAGTAAGATCTCTGGTTGAGTGTACTTTTGAGACGTGAGAGCTTGAGTTGATAATTCAGGGCAAAGAAGTACTCATTGTTGTGGTTAAAGAAGATACCCCAAAAAACGAATCGGTCCATGAGAAATGGTTAGATGAAGCTCGTTTATAAAGGAGGGGGAGGGGATTAACAAAACAACCTAGGAGAAAAAAAAAAAAAGATTGATCAATGTTATCTTTAAGGCCAGAAGCGGAGCGAAAAGCACTAATGACGTCAAGAGCCGCATACAATGATTCAGACGCCATCAATCGTCTGTATATTGTAAAAATTTTTAACTCATTATTCAAAATATTAATACCATAATTATAATTACAGTTTATAATCTTAATAGAAAAAATCTCAGCACACAAGATACATATATACGGGCTTATCGGGCATCCTTGACTCGCGGACCTAGCGAGCAATACTAAAAACCAGATGAATGACCGTTATTCAAAACACAAGTACTAAGATTTGAATATAAGGTGTTCAACTACCTTTTGAAGTTACTGCCAAAATTGAAAAAAGAAAGCGATCTATCAATAAAATTCCAGCTATTAGCATCAAACGCCATCTCGAAGTCTAAAAGGAAAAGAAAATCAGGCAAATCGTTAACTGTATAAGATCAATAACTAGACGAATATTTTCCCCTATGTAAGAACTCTTCATAAAGCCAGTCTGGTTATCTCTAATTAATATGTTGAGAACTGATTTTAATCTGGAGGCAATGGACTTAGCTGCTATTTTGTAGTCCGTATTCAAAAGTAAGATAGGACTCCAATTCTTTAATCTAGTAGTATCTTTGTCTAATTTGGGATTTGAAGTAATAACTGCCCTTCCTTGTACACTGGCAAGATGTTTATTATTGAAAGCGTAATTGAATGAGTTAGTAACCAACACCCCGATATCTCGCCGGAAGGTTTGATAAAACTAGTGCCAGGCTTGAGAAATATGAGCTCTGAAGAAAGGTTGAAAGAGCTTAAAGGATAAGTTTAGGGTCAATTGAAGAGTATCTTATACGGAATATGACTTTAAAAGAAAATGGGGAAGAAAGTATTCAAAAATCTTATTCCGTCAAGGAAATATTCCAGTTTAAAGCTCTGTCTTATCTGTGTTTTAAGTCTACAATGGAGGGTTGGCGCCCTTACCCTTACATTCTTAACAAATGTTAAAGTATTTAAAAGAAAATTTACTTAACTTTTTCACTATTTGAATCATTTTTACTCAAACGTTCTGTAGGTGGTAAATTGTAATTCCCCGTACTAGCATAATACTAGATTCAGTTTTATTACTTTCCTGACATATGCAATGGTTTGTATGCCACAAAGTTGCAAAATATGATAGAATTCATACAGACTTTGAGGAATCTGAGGCTGTGACGTCACAGCTAGTCTGATTTCAGTCGTTTCTACTTGAGTGAGTGTGCACAAATGGAACCTTTTTCCTCTTCCTCTTCTTTCAGTCGTTTCTACTTGAGTGAGTGTGCACAAATGGTACCTTTTTCTTCCTCTTCTTTCAGTCATTTCTACTTGAGTGAGTGTGCACAAATGGTACCCTTTTCTCTCTTCTTTCAGTCATTTCTATTTGAGTGAGTGTGCACAATTGGTACTTTTCTTTCTCTCCCTCCAGTCGTTTCTACTTGAGTGAGTGCACAAATGGTACCTTTCTTCCTCTTTCAGTCGGTTCTAATTGAGTGAGTGTGCACAAATGGTACCTTCTTCTTCCTTTTCTTATAGACAATAAACACTATAGGTTTTAGGAGATACGAGAACATTTAAAATCACTGTTATATTCATGTAATGGTGACTTACATCAATCTTCGTGGACTAAAACTCTGTCTGAACAAGAGTAGTTTGCAAGAGGCCTTGACTGATCCGTCTTGAAGAACCAATTCTAGATAGCCGTCTCATGTTGCTCTAAAATTTGATGGCATTGCAAAGGTATAAAAACACAACCTTAAAATATGAAAGAACTATGAACATAAACAGCCCAAAAGGCTGCTCAATAATTTCCCTGTACTTGGTAGCATCTTAATTCTCAACCAAATGGGCTGAAGTTAGATCAATAATATAATAATAATAATAATAATACATTTTTATATAGCGCATTATACCAAACGGTCTCAATGCGCTTTACATAATCAAATATAAGATGAGAAAACCTTAAGATACAAACAGTAAGAGAACAAAAAACCATACTTAAAAAGATACAAGCAGGAAAAAGTTACAAGTTCCAATGAGGGGAACTCATGAAAAGGTGTGTTTTCAATACACTCTTAAAAATATCTAAAGTAGGGGCATTTCTGATGTAGATCGGGAGAATGTTCCAGAGTTTGGGGCTGCATATTGAAAAGAACGTTCACCGTAAGTCTTGGTGTTAATTTTTGGCGGCTTTAGGAGAATAGCACTGTTAGATCTGAGTGAGCGAGTTGGTAATTGTAAGGTGAGTAAGTTGGAAATATAATTTGGAGCAAGACCATGGATGGCTTTGTATGTGAGGGTGAGAAGCTTGTAGTTTATTCTTTCACATATAGGAAGCCAATGAAGTTGGTGGAGGATGGGTTTAATGTGAGATTTCTTACTTGTGAGAGTAACTAATCTGGCAGCAGTGTTTTGAATGCGCTGAAGCTTTGAGATTTGTTGAGAAGGAAGTCCAAATAAGATACTGTTGCAACAATCAAGTCTGGATGATACAAATGCGTGAATAAGTGTCTCAGTTGACTTTTGATCAAGATATTTACGAATTTGGCTGATTTTTCTGATGGCAAGTGAAGCGGAGCGGCATATATTATTTATATGTGGCAGCAGTGTAAGCTTATCATCAAAAATAACACCTAGGTCTTTAACACAGGAAACAGGAGATATACATGAATTACCAATCATAACAGAGGAAACTGAGTAGTGCTTAGAAAACGTGACGAAATATGAATTACTTCAGTTTTACTATCATTAAGAATTAGTTTGTTGTCAGCACACCATGTCTTGATTTCCTCTACACACGATTCAAGTTTTGCAATACTCTGGTCTTTTTCGTTTCTATTCATTGACACATAAACCTGTGTATCATCTGCATAAATCATCCCATGCAGGCCATGAGATGTGATAATACTTTCCATAGGGAAGTATAGTATGTAAAAACAGGTGGTCCGATTACTGATCCTTGAGGCACTCCATAGACGAGATGCCGAGGCGAAGAGTTTTTATCTTTAATGCTTACAACCTGCGAGCGGTTTGCAAAATATGATTTCATCCAATTGAGAGTGATTCCATCCAAACCGTACACAGTATGCAGCCTATTAAACAGAATTTGATGGTCAATAGTGTCAAATGCTGCACTAAGGTCGAGGAGGACAAGGAGTGACTCTTTGTGGTCATCAGTAGCAAGGAGAAGATCATTGTAAATGCGTAACAGGGCAGTTTCTGTAGAGTGATTCTTGCGGTAGGCAGATTGGAGGGAGTTTTGTAGTGAGTTGGCACACAAGTAGTCTTGTAGTTGCAAAGAAACAGCCTTTTCTATCAATTTTGCAAGAAATTTTAAGTTGGAAATGGGACGATAGTTTTGAAAAACTTCTGTGTCCAGGGACGGTTTTTTGATGGTAGGAGTGACGATGGCAGATTTCAAGGTTGATGGGAAAGTGCCAGAACTCAGTGACATGTTTACAATCTTTGACAAAACTGGCAATAGCTCGTCAAGACAATCCTTCAGGATCCATCGAAAGGGTTAAATGATTAAAATGCACCAATCTTCCACACCTTTGAGAAGAAGGAGAATTTCCCGACATCCAGGTTCATAGGTTGCTGGTCGTATCCTCATAGCATAACCTTTAGTTGAGGAGTGACTGATGATGTCGAAGACTTCATTTGGTGTTATGTCGATTTTGTCATGAATCATGTTGTAAGCTGTTCTTGGATCTTGCCTTATGTGTCTTTGCTCTATGAAACGATACTATGGGACGCCGGATACTTCCAAAGACTTGATCATACCTGAAACAACATTTGGATTTTAAAATATGTCGCATTACACAAAGATAAATGCATGTAACTTACCACAGCATAGGTTTTGCTTTGACAAAGAATTGTTTTAACTTCAATCAGCCACAACTCAAAAAGGCAATGCACTTTTTATGAAATTCCAAAACTGTTTGCCTCGAAATTTGACGCTATTTCATATAATTCTACATTTTGTGGGTGTCACTCGTATTTAAAGCTATATGGACAGGTAGCAACAACATAATTGCCCGAAAATATACTATGAACCATGAAGAAAGTATAAAATCGGTTAAGAATTGAAAAATTTATAGCAATGTGATTTTTATTAGATTATTCAAATTTTATTGTAATTTGTGACATCACAACCAGAAAACCTGTATTCCTTATGTTAACCTAATGTTTTTCAATTTTTCTTCAACGTTCTTGAAGAACGGGAAACAGTTGAATATGACCTAGGTGTTCAGAATCGCCTTCATACCCTTAATCAAAATTTTCAAGGAGGAAAAATCTGATAAATTTATGATACAAATTTAAAGAATTACATTCTTAGATGTTGAGCTGTCCTCTCCTTCATAGGTCACAACATTTTACATTAATTAAAATTCTTCAAACTTTGATGAGCCATAACGCGGAAATGAATATTACTTTGTTGTTCTTTAAAGACTATTCTTTTCAGAATTTATTGCTCTTTCTGGTGATTATAAAATCTCTACCAGTCAATATACCTTTAACTTTTTCAATATCTTAATAATTCATATTTTGCACTGATTCCCCCACTCATGCCTTTAGTATACATGGTTTAGTGAAACTGGTTACTTGTATATTTGGTGTCATACGTAGATCGCCGACGATGAGTGAACACACAATTACAATGACGTGGTCGTCGGCTGCGTATACGCCAGCCCTTTTATTTGTTTGGGGCTGAAAGAAATTCACTATTTGTTTGTGATAGATGTGTGATCCACGAAAATCATATCTAGAAGTGTTCATATTTTATGTATACAGTATGTGTTACCGTATGATTTTTTATTCAGAGCCGTGTAGGACTAGAGTTGCTAGTGGTGCGGCGATGGTCTTTATAGTGGTGCGGTGGCGTTCGAGGAGCAGAGGGTGAAGCCCCTGAAGTCATCGCATTCTCATAATCCAGGCGCAAACGTGGTGCGGTGCTCCCCAGCCGCACCGGCTCCGACAGGCCTGTAAATTATGATTAAATTAATGTTGTTTCGTAATGTCTCATAAGTTATGCTTTGGAGAAGAAGAAAAAACAGTGGGGTGGGTTAGGATCATATTCAGTGAAAATCATAATTCGGCTTATAAGGAATGTGTATAGGAAAGTTTTTAAGTTTAAAGTGTTGGATATATTTACACGATTTGGGGTTTTTTTGGTGTTAAGAATAAGATCTGTAACTATTTTTAGTATATATTAGTATAAATTTAGTATAAATTAGACCAGACGGCCCAAATTCCCATTGCATGTTTTTTAGAACCCAAATTAAAGGCGCTCCACGAACGAAATTTGAGGTATTTTGCTTGATGTTTGTGTTACTGTCTTCAATCTGTCATGGTCAATAAAAAGATAAATTATAATAAAGGGACTTTAATATATTTTAATATTTTGAATAACACTTTTTTTTTAAATCTCTGTCAGTCAGTAAAGTTTGTTTGATGAGAGTTTAACGGCACCACAACAGTCGGTAAAGAGGCACCTTTTAAACTTTACAAAGAAGGTTGGGAAGGGGCACGTCAGTTTATGTCATTACAATGGCCCTGGTCCAAATAAAAGGTTTTGCCCTGCATGGCCCATTTCAAAGATTCCCCACTGATTAAATCTGGGGTTTCTGCATATTCTAAAAAGGCCCTATTTTAAAGAGTTTGTACAATTATAAGCTGGGAAAACAAAGGCAGGAAGAGGCGAAGGCTTTTTCAATAATGAAAAAGTCCAATATTTTCCAATATGTATAGAGCTGTTGGGCTCCAACTTTGTTCTAGGGAAAAATTCAGAATAGTGTATTTAAAGAGCATTTTTCACGCAGAAATTTTTCTTAGAAAAAGGGCACTTTTGAGAAAAGGAAGGGAGGGGGGGGGGGCACATGCCCCTGGTTCTGCTGCCTATGCCTCTATCATATATATGAAAATTCACGGGAATATTCCTTTAATTATAGAAAGAAATGTGCCTCGTCTTAACACTCCCATGATGGATGGAAAATGCTTGTCCCATAATTTTCAATTTAAAACAAAAGAATATGAACATATATAAAGAACCCTTGAAGGTTCCACGGAGAACAGTATTTCATGTGGTTTTAAGGTTCCCAACCTAAGTGGTTCCAAATACATAACAAGCAATAGAACCTTAAAAAGTTCCACGGAGAACCCCGGGGAGTTTGAGGTTCCATGGGGGACCCATATCTACGGTTCCTTGAAGAACCATATTGGGTTCACAAGCTATAGAACCATAAAAGGTTCTAAGCAGAACCTTTTTTCTTTCTTTTTAAGAGTGTAGTAGGACAACAGTTGGTTGAACACATCGACTCCACCCATGCCCTTGTTGCAATCAACAATAGTAGTGGGTTCATGTACCATCTCTGCTTCACGGCCGATCCTAACTTGGCGCTCGAACTGGATTTCGCGAAATAGGTACACGGTCAATTCGTGGAATAGATACGGGCAATTTGAATTGGATTTATTTGGGTTCAGCTTTAATTTGTTTCATCCAGGATTATTATAAAAAGGACCAAAATTCTTATTTTCTTTTCATTGGTTTTTATTGGGTGAAAAGTCATTTTGAAGTTAAAAAATCAATATTTTTTAAATTATTAATATTAATGTAAAAGAAGTCCATTTTGGTATTCTGGTCTTTTAGCCCTCGAGCAAGAGTCGAATAAAATTTCAAGTACATGATGGGTGAGAGATACATTTAGTTGGCACAGAATTACGAAAACTCAGCTTTCTCTTCAGGCATCAATGAGCATTTACAAAGATTGCGAGTTATATGACGTCACGTCTAAGAGAAGACCCTCGAAACTTAAAAAAGAAGCGACGGTTCTAACCTTTATTTCGAGGACACGAAGTTACTCCTGTAAGTATTATCACAGTATCATCTTAAATTATTTAATTATTCATAAAAATCGTGTTTTCGTTCAATTCTGCTCACTGTGTAAACCCGTGCAATTTTGCATAGATTTGTTGGTCACTTGATGTATAAAAAATATCATTGACAGACAGAGAGTCACTATAAACAAAAAAAGGCATCACCCGACTGGGGCTAGTCAGATACTTTGAAAATATTAAGGAAAAAGTTGGGAATATTTTGAGAAACTAATCAATTTAGAAATTTAGTTTTCGCAAATTTTGTGATCCTTTTTCCATGGCTGGTGCAACCAAATGTCTAAGCTAATATACTAAAAGACCAGGGTTACCAAAAACATTCTGCACAAATTTTCAAAGTTTTGAAAAGATTCTGGCCAGGGATAGCATCTCAGCTCTCCTAAAAGTATACAGGACTCAAGTCTTCAATATGCAGGTGTGTATTATAAATACAAGCTACAGGCATAAAGGTACCACAGAGAACTCAGCAACCCTCCTATAATCCAAAATCGCATACTTGTACAATTTCGAAGGTGACAAAATCTGAAAATCATGACACATTCATGAGGATGCGAACTAGGCTATCAGGTCCTTATTAGGGGTCAGGAATATTAGAGTTTCTACTGCCTCCCCCCCCCCCCTCCCCTCCGTCCCCAATGATAGTCAAAAATTATGCTACGCTTTTCATTTCATCAATTACATTTTATAACTTTGTCAGTTTGTGTTGATTTCCAGCCATTTTTGGGCATTGAAGACACAAATTCTTCAGAGTATGCAGGGTTTCGCCCCTTGGACCTCTTCCAAGTTGCCCTTAAGCGGGACATCTTCCGCTGGCAAGCCAAGCCAGTTAAAAGAAATCAATTTAAGTAAAAAAAAAAAAAATGTCAAACTATAATCAACAGAAGAAGATGAAAAAAAAAAAATCCACAATTTTTTTGAGAATCAGCAATTGGCAGCTCCAAGGTTTTTCTACGAGGGGGCAAAAAGCAAAAATATGTTATTAGTAACGTCTACAAAATACAAAATATTACGTGGTTTGAATGTCAGTTCAATTTTTTGAGAAAAGGCCAATATACAGACAAATAAGATTTGCAGCCAAATAAAACTTTTTGCAGCAAATTTCCCAAACAAAACCACACAAAGTTAAATTTTCAAGAAAAAAAAAAAAAAACTAAATAATATCTTTTGTGGCCAAACAAGTCTAAAAAAACAACATATTTTAGAAAAGAAAGAGCCATTTATTCTTCTTCAAATTTGATTTCTTAAAAGCATGATACCAGCCCTGGGCTGAAGCCTCCATTCAGAAGGATTTAGTGGACTCAGCAAGCAAGATCCTCCTTCTTGTCATCTTTCTGCCCTAAATACTGAAGCAAGGGCGTAGTCAGGTTTTTATTTTGGGAGGGGTTAATCTGCCAGCTGTATACCTTGCACATTGACCGTGGGATCTAAGGGCCCGCCTAAGGGCCCTAGTGGAATCCAGCTATACATTTTGGTGAACTAGAGGGTGCCTAAAATGTATAATATTGTATTCAATCACCACTGTCAACGACTACTCATTTAAAAATGTCGGTGTTTTTTTCAAATTGGAGGGGGTGGGGGGTAACAACCCCATCTCCCCCTGGCTACATGCCTGTTAACTGAAGTCAACCAGTTACTATAGTTGCATGACATATGGACCATAACAATAAGTGCTATTTCATTATAGTATTTTGTTTAGTGATTAATTTACACACTTTAATTTTATACACATAAATCCACTTACAAGTAATATATATCTTTACAAAAATGATTTCTTCACAATTACTATTTCTGGTACAAAAATCACTCAAAATTTTCCAACAATTCTTTCTTGAAAGAATATGAACAACTGTATATCAGCTAGAAGACTGTGAAAAAGGTAATACAAAACATATGTCATTGGCAAAATGACTCTTTTGGCAATGGTACTGCTGTTTCTCTTTATTGCACATTAAAATCATAATGATGATGATTAGGAAGAATATTCAATAGAATTCATATAAAACAACAAAAACACAAAATGATTCATCACACCTTCCCAAATAAAGGGATCTTTACAATCTTTACAATCAACTTTTTCTTTCAAACTTTGGCAATTATTACAAACAAATTTAGAGCAGATGGGAAAAGGAATATAGCAGTATTCACTCAGACCAAAAAGTATATCAGACCTAAAATGTAAATAAAGTGCTGCAGAGAAAGAGGGGTCAGTGATGGTGCCAGGGATTTTCATGCTGGGGAGGGGGGTAAGAGAGGATCAACTTTGTCTCGTAGGGGGCAAAGGCCTGTAGATTGAACAAAATACATTACCTAACAAAATTTTCGGGGGACAAGTGTGGTGAAAATGGCCCCCTTACCACCCTGTTGTGCACCACCACTGCATGGGGGGGAAAGTCCCGCCCTCTGACAGGCCCCATGGAAAGATCAAAGAGTACCCATCAAGTTTAATAAGGTTTAAAGTATGCTTTGGCTGTGAAATGTAAAGAAATCAGAAAGTAGGTTTGAGAAATTGTTTACATTTAGAGATTGGTTCCCTGAAAGGTCTTCAAATGCAAATATGAAGCAATGAAATCTATTGAAGATTCAAAATCCCTTCATGCTATTTTGATGTTCAAGTACCAACAAAATGCAGAAAATATGAGAGGAAAATCATTTCATAACTATTAACAGAAATATGACTTAAATTGTCCTTAAAGTTTTATATACAGAATTTCAAAGGGCATTTCTTGCTCAAAACATTCTTTGCTGTCTTTTTTGTAAAATATATCCCCTTTGAATACATGTACAACATATTTCAGATAACAAATTCCCCCACTGTACACACTCGTCTAATACAATGCTTCCTGATTTATATTCCTTATATGTTAACTGCATACCATAGCATATTAATTGCAGATGCTGTGGCTCAGTGAGTCATGTTCGTGTTCCAGAGGTACAAAGTTAGATTACCGTCATGAGCGCTGCATTGTGCAAGACACTTTACCCTACTTGCTTCAGTCCACTCAGCTGTAAATGAGAACCAGTACTGTTGGGGAGTTAATCTGCGATGGACTGGCATTCCCTCCAGGGGGAGTCATATACTCTCTATCGCTTGCGCCATGGAAACTGGGGAAAAGTACTGGCTCAATGAGCCTAATGGCTTGGATGGATTTAGCTTCTTTTTTTTACCATTTGCACACATCCCTTAAATTTGTTCTGTTTCTTTTGTGGTAATATTGAAAAAATTAACAAATTAAATGCAACAAATTTTGAAACCCAGAACTAATTTCAATGTTACTTCTCATCACAGTACAAATTTGTCATATATGCAAAAATTATGACAGTAAATAGAATACAAACCTAACAACAAATGTAATTCTACAAACAATCCAGACACTTGTTACTCAGAAAACATTTTTCCCATTGAAATGTAGTTCATAAAAATGCTTTAAATCATCTTACTGCACCAAATTAATTTTATTAATTGAGAAGTGTAATTGCATAATGAATGAAGATGCAATTGACATGAATCAAATACAATTAAAAATCTGTAGAATGGTCACTTTGTGACCAATTCTGCAGGATGTTATGGATTTTAATATGATTTTAAAGCAATATAGCTAATCTTGCTTCTATAAATGTTCCACAGACCTTCAAAGTATAAAGTAAACCTCCATCTTCCTCAAAAGATGTAAAATGTTATATCACATTTGCAACCATTTCTTTAACTTCTTTCTCCACAATACTACTATATCAATCGAAAAGTAACTTATAACTTAATCATAATAATGTTTTTCACGGTGTAAGACATATTAATCACAATAAACCATGAAACTGGTCTAAGTACTGTTTCTGGCAAAACCTCATATTTTTCACTGACTTGTCTTGACAGAGCCTGCAGCTTACTAATTTAAATTCAATACTTTACTTGGAATATCAATTTTCAAGTATACCATACTATCATTTAAAAAAATGGAGATTTTTAGCAAAATCTTAAAATGACTAGCTAAAGATAACCCTGCTTGAACTAGACATCAAATCTATCAGAACACCCTTGGAAGACTAACTGTTGCTAGAAAAAGCTATGTATATCAAAGAGGGATTAATCAGGGATCCAACATATTCTTAGGGAAACGGTTTAAGTGGTTGCTTTTTGCATCTTTGTACCCTACTTTTTATGACCAATTTGACTAAAACTGGGTGAGGCTATTTTTTTATATATTTTTTGTTTTGTTTTTGGGGGAGTTATACAGAAGTCCAGAGGTTTCAAGAGTCAAGCTTATTTTCAATCCAGAACACTTCTGCTTGTATCACGGTAAAATGATAAGAACCAGCGCTGTGGACCCCATGGCTTAAGAAAGGATTTGGCTTTTACCCCAGTTCCTCTTCATCAGGAAGCCTGCCCCCTCACACCGATCCCTCTCTGTCCAAAAATAATAAAGAACAGAGATTGCTAATAACATTTGACTTTTTTAAAACTCAAGTTAATACTTATTCTGTTACAGGGCAAAATAAATTTTAAAACAATTGAGTAATAAAATGTTGTAAATAGTTTGAGTTAGTTCAGGACAAAAGAAATATCAGTTTGCAAATATTCTATAATAAGAAAAATTACTGTTTCGGACATAAGAACTCTATTTCTGAGGGAAAACATTCCTGTAAAGGAGAGCGATATAAATTTTTCATGAAAACATTGTTTTTTACAATGATAAAAGCCAGCTTCTTTATTGATACATATTAAGCTAATCATTAGCATAATATTAACATTTCTGGAAAAGGTACTTTATTTGTGATCATATATATAAGGCTTGGATCAAAAACATAAAAAAAAGCAAATGTAAGTAAAAAATGAAGAGTTGTAGGTATGGACATTCACAATTACAAAATGGTATAGTCTTGTGTTGTCCTTATTATCATACATTTATGAATATCACATACCGCCAACATAAGGCTTTACAAACATTATCAAAATACTTTTGTCCTTTAAAGGCCACTTATCATCGCAAACATAGAGCTAAATTGATTTCAATTTATATGTTTTGATTGGTCGAAATACAATGGTCCAATGTGCATTTATACTGAATGGTCAATCAGTAATCGTTTTGGAATAAAATGTATGCCGCCATTTTTTAATCACCTTTATGAAAAATGCAATAATGACTTACAGCATTAATGGATTATTTCAATGGAACAGTCCATTTTGTATGACAAGAGTGTAAACATTTCCAAAATTCAAATGGTTTTAGTGTGAATTTGACATGATTCTTAAAAAATTTCCTCCCACAAAAAAACGCAAGGTTTCAGGGGCTTTGCTAACTGGTCTGCTGAAGAAAACTCCTGGATCCCACGCTGTTAGAGCACATGCTTTGCGTGTTCTGCACCTGAACACATACTTATACACATTCATTTTTGAAGGGTTCCAGGACCCAATGCAATTATAGGGTACTCTTTGCATATTTTGCACCTAAACATATACTTATACACATTCTTAATTGTTACCCCCCCCCCCTCCTCCCCCCTTTCCCTCCCTACCCAATAAGTATGTTCTGGAAGCGCCACTATCCCTGAAATAATCCTTTAAGCTTTTTACACAACACTGATCAATTTTAAAGGCCAATTAAGAAGTTAAATTTCAAGTTTCAGCTACTTTTACAGGAATTTAAAGTATTTTCCAGCAGCAAGGCCAGCTAAAGCAAGACAGATGGCAGCAGACACAAAGATCATTTTTCCAAGATTGCCCTCGCTCCTGTTTCTGATCAGCTTTGCGTTAATCTCCAGGAGGATGTCATCATATTCTATTTCTGGACAGTGTCTGTCCATGACTTCATTCGCTGCTCTCAATCCTGTCTGGACCGCTCCACTGAAGTAGCCATTCCACTGTGTGGCGCTTTCTGTACCTGCCCAATGAACTCTGAAAGAAAGATCAAATTATGCTCAGCTTTCTGTAACATGGAAAATTCACTTAACCCTTAAAGACCCAGGGTTTCCAAACGTGACAAAAAATTATCGGAATTTTGTTTTCAAAATTAGATTTCACAACTTTCCTTTCGTTAAAGTTTAGTTTATATGAATGTTAAGACAATAAACTTTTCAATAAAAGAGTCAAAATAAAGAAATTATTGACAAAAATATGCAAATTTGCACATTTTAGGCCAATTTTTCCTAACTTTTATTTTTTCATGTAAATAATAGAAAATTAAGATTTTTTTTACATATTTAGATTGTTTGTGAGATTGATACCTGTCTAATTTTTTTCTAAAAGCAAAACATGCAAAAACATGGAAAAAATGAAATAAAATAATTTCCGCTGTAATTACTAGCGGAAAAACCAAAGCCGCGTGTTCCGTGCGAGGATCGAACGCGGGTCATCCGCATGCTGTGCACAGAAATTTGCCACTATACCAAAGTGTCTAACTGTAAAAGAGGGGAGGGTACTTGCTCTTTTTGATATCAATCGAAAGTACATGCCTTGGCCTTTCTTACGACACATTTTACATACGGTAGGTGTACTGCAACCAGAACTTACAATTTTTTAAATTTATTTTGGTCTCAAAAAGGCTAAAAATCATCAAATTTGGCACAAATTTTGCCAAAAAAAGATATTGATGGTAGAGACAGTCAAAATTCAACAGGAATTGGATACTTTGATGTCTTTGACAGTTATTCACGGCTTCTTAAGCAAAAGCTAGGTCTAGAAGTATAGCAAGAAGGCTTTTGAAAAAAAAAGTTTCTTTGGTTAAATTTGGTGCATTTTATTAATTCTCTCTTTTTCAATCCACTTTTTTGCAAAATTCTTCAACATAACCCTCATCAAAAAGTATATTTTCTGAAAGAACTACTAAAGCTCTTTCAAATGATACCTGATCACTGCTGTGGGCCTATTTGACAAAAAAAAACTTTTTTTTGAAAAAGTATGTCCCTAATCGAGCATGACACACTTGGTCTGGGTATTTAACGGTTATACTAATTACAGGAAAGACCAAGTTGAATCTATAAAATGAATACAATTTCCTACCTAAATTAATATGAGATTGATTGATTTTAAAGGTTGTTCCTTTTGTACAGTCACAATTTGATTCCATTCCTACACATTTTCTACATTGTCATATTCACCAAGGAGGGCGGACCAAGGAGGGCAGAGCATCAAATTATTTTTTCCACTGTAAAGAATGTATTAAACATAATTGTTTTCCGTTACACATTTCGTTTTTTCCTCCCATAAAATGTAATTTCTTTATAAAGTGTTCTCTTCCTCCCTATGTTCAACCCTGCTTCCCTCAAAGAAGAAATTGTGTGGTGAAACCAATGCAGCTTATCTATACAGATTTCACAAGTAGGTAAAATAGTTGTCACAAGTTGGTAAAAACGGATCACACCTTATTGTTGTGGCATCACTTATCCACATCATACATTAACCATTATAACAAGGGCAGTGACTGCAGACTGTAGGCCCCATAAGCCTCATATATAATAAGGGTTAACTAAACATTTTTCAATTGTTATTATTGGAGAACAAATAAAATCCTTACAATTATAAATATCATATAAAATGATTGAGTGGCTTTACCGTTATCAATATTCTTAGAATTAATTCTGAAAAAATATGATACTTTTATCACCACATACCTATCCAAAGGTGTGCGGAATCCATCGTAATAGTAGGTCAGTGCTCCGGGAGTTGTGACAGAAGGTTGGGCATCCACCATTGTAAGGCTCCTGAGACCAATCCTGTAACAGACAGATTACCAGCAGTGAGGGCAGATTATTTTTTAGGTGAGGGGAAGGGGAGGAAGGGAGGTTGCTGGTGTAATAATCCAGCCAAAGGGTGAGCATTTGTGGGGGATTAGGGGGAAAAAAGATTTCTGAAGACCTTCAATTTGGGGCATTTTTAGGTGCAAAATCCCATTTGTTATAATTTATTTTTTAATTTTTCATAGATTTTTACCACTATATGTTTGGCTGGCACAAAAGTGAGAAACATTCCATGATGAATAACTCCAGCTATAAATTTTCAGTCTATTGCCCTTAAAATCACCCAAGTTTAAATAACTCACTGATGAAAACATCCTTTCACAATCCAAAGCAATCCTCTGCCACAAGTTACATGCTTGGTTTAGCCTGGCAGTAACCCTTCTTTTGTTTGGGTACAGTGTATAATAACTGATGCGTAAAATCACTAGGTTATCTGTGATGGGTATCTTAATTGCTGCTTGCTGAGTCTAAAAGTCATACCCGCAGAAATGGAGGTTCTTGCGGATAAAAAGACTGAAAATTTATGGCGAGAATTGTCGTGGGCATAATGCATTACAAATGTTCCTTATAAACTGAGGTAAAATATTTTTAAAAGAGCTGCAAATGATTAATTTTCAATGAAACAGGGGTAGGGAAAACAGTGGCCCTCCACTTTTTTAGAATTTGTATCTTTTGTATGGTAATTTTTTGTATGGTAATTTTTTGCACCTTTTGTATGGTGATTTTTTGTATGGTAATTTTTTGCACCTTTTGTATGGTGATTTTTTTAATCTTTTGTATGGTAATTTTTAGCACCTTTTGTATGGTAATTTTTTGCATCTTTTGTATGGTAATTTTTTGCACCTTTTGTATGGTAATTTTTTGCATCTTTTGTATGGTAATTTTTTGCATCTTTTGTATGGTAATTTTTTGCATCTTTTGTATGGTGATTTTTTGTATGGTAATTTTTTGCACCTTTTGTATGGTGATTTTTTTAATCTTTTGTATGGTAATTTTTTGCACCTTTTGTATGGTAATTTTTGCATCTTTTGTATGGTAATTTTTGCACCTTTTGTATGGTAATTTTTGCATCTTTGTATGGTAATTTTTGCATCTTTTGTATGGTAATTTTTGCACCTTTTGTATGGTGATTTTTGTATGGTAATTTTTTGCACCTTTTGTATGGTGATTTTTTAATCTTTTGTATGGTAATTTTTGCATCTTTTGTATGGTAATTTTTGCATCTTTTGTATGGTAATTTTTTGCACCTTTTGTATGGTAATTTTTGCATCTTTTGTATGGTAATTTTTGCATCTTTTGTATGGTAATTTTTGCATCTTTTGTATGGTAATTTTTTGCATCTTTTGTATGGTAATTTTTTGCATCTTTTGTATGGTAATTTTTTGCATCTTTTGTATGGTAATTTTTTGCATCTTTTGTATGGTAATTTTTTGCATCTTTTGTATGGTAATTTTTTGCATTTTTTGTATGGTGATTTTTTGCATCTTTTGTATGGTGATTTTTTGCATCTTTTGTATGGTAATTTTTTGCATCTTAGCATGATTTTGTGATTTTGTCCCAATTTTCGGTTGGCAAATCCCGGCCATGACAGACTCGTTAACATAAGGAGACCACATACAAAATATGTGAAACTCACAGACAGAGAAAGATGGTAGGGACAAAAGGGTAACATGAAATTGGACAAACAGTTAAAACAATTGCAAAGCAAAAAGGGGAACGATGTGGGAGATAGCAGTGACATAAGTAAGCCTTTTTTATCGAGGGCAAAAAACAAAAACATTTAAGTTTTTATGACTTGTCCTTCTCCTTAAAAATTTGTTCTAGCAAACCATAACCACAAACTTACTGTAGCAAATAACGAGACCACTTATATCTTTAATTAAAATAATGCTCCACCATAAAAGACCTCATCCAAAGTTATTATTGATACTCAACACCAACTTCCACAAGTCAGGACCAACAGGAGAACAAATACAATGGAGCCATTGATAAGGGAAATTTGATCATAATTACTTGTGGTATTCAGAATGAAGAAAATAAAGAGGAAAAGTCTAACCCTATCTGCTTATTTATTAGGTCGGGTCTGACTGTTTGAAACTTTAAGGAGCAGAACAACTAATATCTTATTTTTTTCCATATGAAAATCTACCATTTTCTATTGTTGACCATGATTTCTCCCTACATCCTGTACTAATGCTACTGGACAACTAAAGCTACTGGACACATATCAAGGGAAAGCTTAAAGAGATTATTATAGAGGAAAAGTTAGAGGCATCCAAAATGAGAAGGAATTAAAATTAAGATTAAAAGGGAAACACTGTATCAAAAGAATGTGTGCTTTCACCTTAACAAAGAAACAGGCTTCTTTCACAAAGATGTGGTCTTAAATGGGTGCAGAGGGTGTCCCACCTCTAGTATTTTAAAGTTTGTTGAAATTGTAAAATGTTGTTCAAATTGTTCGAAAGTAGGTACAAGTTTGTCACATATGTAAAATGTGAGTCAAGTAGATAAATCAAAGAATTCTCTGATCTTTTCCTTTTTGATTGCTTCTCTGGAGAAAAAAAGTTGTTCATAATTCTGCCAGAGATTAGACCATATTGATAGTTGTACAAATAGCAAAGCTTAGTAGTTTTTTACTAAGCAGAAATTCATCTTATCAATACTTAACTTCATTGTATGAAAATTGACAAAACAATATGAGTTGATAAACAGCCCATGATACTCACCCAGTGGATCAGCCTGTATCACACCCCTAATCCTATAACTCTTAGTTGCAATTTCAGAGGCGGATTTAGAAAAATGACAAGGAGGGGGTTCTGGTTATTATTGGAGTAATGAAAAATGTTGGAAATTTTCTTCGGAGGAGGTTCTAATCTCCAGAACGCCACTTTCATCCTAGGTCCGCCACTGACAGGGCAGATCTAAGAAAATCACATGCAAGGAGGGGTCCTGCTTATTTTAATCGTTGGAACTTTTTAGAGGAGAGGGTTCCAACCTCCAGGACCCCCTCCAGATCTGCCACTGTAATATCACCCCCTTGCTGATTTCAAAAACAGAATCTTCCCCTTGCTATTGTTATACCTGAAGATATTCAAACATTGAATTCCAATATGAAGAAAGATGGGCTTTACATAATTATTGAGGGAATAACTCTCACCGTGTGTCAAGTTATTAATCCAAATAGAAAATTTTTGTTCTAAAAAAGGGACCACTTATCCCCTCTTGCAATCCTTGGTAACACATGCCCTGTGTAAGAATGGTCCTGTGTATAATTCTTATCAGTAAACAATTAAACCTGTGTTTTTTTTTCTGCTGAAGATTGCTACCCACAACGAATGTAACTTTCACTTTCTATACTGCTAATTTCAGAACAGTTAAGGTTTAAATGCAATTTTTCTTTTTGGCATCATGGTCTCTGATTCTAAAGTACACTCACAGACAAAGACAACCACAATTCATGATATTTAGAGAACATTTAGTTTCACGATCAATTCTCTTTTATATTTTGCCTTCTCGAAACTAATTCTGGATTTGCTATTTTAAGTTTTCATAACTAATATGATTCTTAATAGATCTAAGCTGATGTTATAAAACATATCACAAAGAAAATTGATGTTTAATTACTCAGCAATGATACATAACCTGTGGGGTGAGGGACGGCGTTAAGCCCACGTTACTTTGAATCAATTAAAATGAAAATAACCAAGTTCAATCTCAACCATGCTGATTACCTTTCTTGCATTCAGCCGTTTCAATAGTTAGACCTAAAACTATTAAAAAGTATGCTAAAAAGCAGTGTTTTACCACTTTAAATCTTCACCATTTAAAATGCAGGGTCTTGTCTACGATGACACTCCTGCTTTTCCCAGCATTGAGCTAGTTGGTTAATATGAGTTGATTAAATTCTTTTAAATCCTTTGGTTGTAGAAATTGAATATGCAGAAACATAGACAGTGATCCTGGGCATGGGATGTGTCTGAAAAATAATAAGTAGGGGTGGGGAGGGGGGGGGGCACATTCCCCCAAAATCCATCATGACAATGCATATCCCCAAATAAAGTATTGAGTTTTCCCATTAGTACATGAACATCTACTTCTCTTTCGGTATCGGTTTCTACAACGAGCAATTTCACAACGTCGTAATGCGCGTCTGTCAAAACCTTTAAGCTGCATCAGCTTGAGACAGCATCATCAAGTTGATGACGGAAAGTGAATGAACATGGCGTTTTCACACTTCTCCTTTTGAATAGTGTTCAGAGAACCAAGTAGGATGTTGCTGTCCTACCATTGCGACCAACAGCTTTATGTCCTCTTTAAAGGTTGGTGCGCGCCATTCAACCATTTTCACTTCTCTCAACAGCTAAATTAGGAGTACCAGCTGTGCGCTGTGTGCCTTAAATACAAAACAAGAACTGTCGGAAGGACAGTATGCTTGACTATTCAAAGCTAGTATAGAGAATGGGCTTATTAAGGGAAGTATATACAAAAATAGGGTAGCAGGGGCGAATGATTTCAAATTACTTGAGCTTTGAAAGATGTACTTACATTTTCATTTGCTTTGTTAATTTTCACATTTTACTACAAGCTTCAAAATATCTTTTGTTTTAAAGAGATATTTTAAGACAAAAAAAGCTCAAGGTTACCTCACCCATGTAGTATCACAGAAAACATGTAAAAGCTAGCAGTCTTTATAACCATAACACTTCTTTTACTTCCATTAATTCAACAACAAAGAAAAGAGAGGCCCTGACTTGATAATGTCATTGAAAGAATGCCATGAAGCCCCTTTCCAACCTGTACCCTCACCAAACCCCTACACATTTCCCAAACTACATTCTGGATTGTAATACAACTTCTTAATCTAAGAAAATATGTGTGTCAAGCAAAGTCAAGCAACATGAAAAATGTACAATAAACATTATAGCAAAATTATGTAAAACAATAATGCTTAACATATGACAAACTAGACATTGAAACAATACAAATCCCCTCACTGCTAATAATGCATATTCCAGACTGTCCCACATTCCATCCCAACCTGTCCCAAATGTCATCCCATGCCTATACTCCATGAAATCACACCTGAAAACCAGATAGCTGTATGTCATTCCACCACTTGCATTACCTATATGCTATCACAACTGAAATCCAAATGACACCCCACCACATACCATTCCACCCTGTCCACGTCAACCCATCCTGTTCCACATGCCAACCCACCCTGTTCCACATGCAACACACCCTGTTTCACATGCCAACACACCATGTTCTACATGCCAACCCACCCTGTCCAACATGCCAATGGATCCTGACCAACATCCCACCCTACCCTGCCCTTCATGAAATTCCACCCTGTCCCACATGAAATCCCACCCTCATCCTAATTCCTTTAGCTACTTTATCATCATGTCATCTTCTACCCCACATTCCACTTATTGTTGATATTTCCCAAACCTCTAATCTAAAATTCTTTAGAAGTGAGGAAACTTTCATTTGCTTAGAACTTCATTCATGGCAAGATAAACATTTTGATTCCTATTCTTGTCAGGAATATCAATAATCATAAGAAAACTAAAAATGTGAAAGTCTTGCCTGCCATATACATTTGATCTCAGGTCAAACATTTTGCAGCAGTCTATTTTTATGCAAATAAACCTAATTAATATGCACACTATACCTCACCATCAAGTGTAAACAATGCTCTTCACATATACTGTATGATCATTTGTTTACGCAAAATCACGCCATGGAAAATGATATCATTTCAAAGTTATCTTCTAAGGAAATATCAATGTTTGTAGACTTTTTAAGGAAACTAGTCTTTAATCTGTCTCAAGTATCTCTGAAAAACTTTAACATTTTGTAAGGAAATTCTAGAAAAAAGTTTTAACTTTCTCTGAGTAACTCTAAAGAAACTTTAATATTTTCTGTGGAATTCTCAAAAATTTTTAACATTTCTGAGGAAACCTCAGGAAACAACTGTGGACGGCCAGATGGACGAAATTGCCATTACATAGGTTCGCATTAGGCTTCGCATGGGAACCAAAAATTAGACAACACACTATTCAGTTTTCGATTGTCCTTTGTCATTTACCATGGAAATAAATGTCATAGATGACAAGACAACCTAACATAGATATATTATCTTTTTTGATATCATTAAATGCACTTGTTGGTGTAAATTATCTGCTTAATTCTGATACAGAGCAAAACAAAAAGATGCAAAACTATGAATAACTGCAGCAACCCTTTATCTCTTCCCTCCAACACCAATCATTGAACATGTACATCAAGCATGTTCCAAAGTTTTAACCAAGGGTGATTGAAGCCATTTCCTCACTGATTAAAAATATCCTTACAAGGTAGAACTTGACATTGAAATTATTGGGAGTGACAGGTCCTTGGTCATACGCAACACACTGGTCAAGTGGTCATACCAAAAATGTGACACTATTATTTCTTCTCTTTAAGTCTGACCAGGAAGTGACACTTTAGTGTTAGTTACTTTCCTTCTATGAGATTCACTGCCAACTCACCTTATCCTGAAAATCAATACTGTCAGCTGCTTCTGGTCCAAAGAATTCTGTAAGGCCCTGCAAAACTGCAGCTTTGCGCTTTTCAACCTAATAAAGCAAAAAATAAATTTTGAGGTTAGTTGTAAAGATGACATAAGAAAGTAGCATAAACTGTGCAAGTTATTGTAATTTTTAATGAATATTAAGCATGGTAAAAGTGTCATCCCCCCCTCCCCTTCCCCTCCATTCCTTGTTCAGAAAATTTCTTTATTTTCTGGCAATTGTTTTAGATATTCAGGATTTTTTTATGTCACTGCTAACATGACTTACAGAGACAATTTTATATGTACAGTTGTCCAGTGGCAGTGCCAGGATTTTGGTCACAGAGGGGCAATTTTCGTCTCATGGTGGGGCAAAAGTCTATAAATTAGACAAAATGTCACTTTACACAATTTTCTGGGGGTTGAGGGAAAGTGGGGGCAAAGCGATCTCGTGCTCCCCCTACCCATGTAGTGCTGCTACTGCCTTTGTCTGTATGAGCTCCTCATTGCATCTGACATGTCTTCTGTGTTCCTAAAATTTTCACAAAGTAGTTTGGCATTTTTGAACCCAAATTCATAGGAAAATAATTCTGACATGTTTCTTTATTTTCTAAGCATTTGAAACCTATCTGGCCTTTGAAAAACAGAAGGAGCATGGTTTGCCTCTTATTAGATATAAAATCCTGCCTAAATCTGGAAACTGCTTCCTGGGGCTGCCGAGAAGATTGCGGGGCCTGGGAGAAAACTGAAAATCCAGGTGCCCATATCAGAAAATTATGAAGAGCAAAAAAAAAAAAAAAAAGAAAGGTCCCCACCTATTTCTCTTCCAATTTGACACTGTTTTTGCCATTGTCAAGCATAGGTTTTCGTCAATATTCCCCCCCCCCCTTCCCCCTGTTTAAACGTACATTCCTTTTCTTAATTTTTACATACCGTCTGGGGGAAAATGCTGCTTCTGTCACCACCCATCCCATTATTACAATATTTCTTCAGTTTCAAATAGATCTACAACAGTTAGTTAATATTTATTTTCATTTGAAAGTACACAATTTCAAAACTCAACAGACATTGTATTTATTTACATCGTCATCAAATACTCTGTACATGTATTATGAATCAATAATGAGAGCAAAGTCCATGATTCATTTTTTTTTCTTTCTGTGCAAAATATCCAAACAAAAGATAAATTTAAAAAACCACAGAAAAGGATAATCTTAATTTGACTTCACAAAAGCAATGGTGTAGATAGATTAGAGCAAGGGGCAAAAATGAAGATTTCCAGTGGCTTCCCACTTCACCTGAAATGCAAGACCAGGTTTTTGAAAAAAATGTACAATTGCCTTTTGCACACAACTGTTGCTTTAAGCTAAGACTTCATCCTCACCTGAAATGCAAGACCAGGTTTTTGAAAAAATTTTCCTTCAGAAAGACATTATTTTCCCAGATAGACTAACCCCATTCCCTTCCTCAAAAAACATTTTTTTTTTATGACTTTCTGACACTTTTTTTAAAGAAGAAATAAGGGGTTTAATCAAGGAATCACACACTTTTATATAATCTTCTGAAGATTTCTAAGTGGGTGGCAAGAAGAAAATAAAGATCATACGCAATGTTTCATAATCAGTGGCCTGACAGGTGTTGAAAGTGGGGAGGGGGATGGAAGTAGAAAACATTTCCAGTGTGCAAATAATATCGGGAATGGTAATGAGCTGAAAAGTAGGACGGGAGAAAATGCAATTTCAACCTCTACTTAAAATCATAGAATTTTTTAACATGCTAACTGGGCAGCCATTCGGTCGCCCAGTGAAAAATTTTGGTCGCCCAGTGAACAAAATTCTGATTCACTGGGCAACCAGGATTTTTGCATTGGTTTAACAAAATGGCTGCTCCCATATACAGTTGTAGAATAAAAGTTTTTAAACATACAACATCATATGAAATAAAGTTTATGCATGTTATATTAGACTCAGGGGCATAACATAAGGAGGGTGTGGGCGTGTTTCACCCCCTAAAATAAATGTAGTGCAATTCCGATTTTGACTATTTCGTCAGGCAAAGAATTGGCCCAGTATTGAAAAACATTGTAGGAAGATTAATATGGTTATAATTTTAATTTCATTCAGGACAAAATACTTCTGAAAATGTTCTGGATAATATAAGTCCCGCCCCCTCCCCTTCTTCAATTGGCCGGACACCAATCCTCGTCGGGCAGAGATGTAGACTGCGGGATGTGGGCCTACTTGTATCAGAGTATATCTCAGTCATGCACGACTCAGCTAAGTATTAAAATCATCTTCTCTCGACCTCCAACTCGGCATGATGCTGACAACATTCTTGGGCACTTCGTCGGGCAGAGATGTAAAATGTCGGATGTACTGTTTAATCAGAGATACATCTCAATCATGCCTGAATCGTCTCCATGTATCAGAATAATGTCCTCCTGACTTGGTATAATGATGCTGATTGGGCACTTATTCGGGCACAGATTTAAAATGTCAGTTGTACTGTTTAGATTATACATCTCAATCATCTGATCATGCCCGAATCGACTAGATATCAGAATCATCTCCACTCGACTCGGCATGATGCTGATTGGCAGGCGTGGCCCACCTGGATACTGGGAGATTTCCAGGTGAGCCCCAATGATTTGTAGCTCAGTGGGCCCCAAGACAAGTGATAGCAATTGTTTGTTGATTTTTGGTCACATCCATTTGTAGTTACTCGGCCCCATTATTTTATCAATATACAAAGTCGTAGGTCCCGAGGTAAAAGCTAAGATTGTATGCAATTTGGGCAGCATAGAATGTTTAGTTTGCACTGTTGTGAAATGTGAATTCATTTTGTTTCAATTCTATAAATTTCTCCTCTGCCTGTTTAGAAATGGTAAGCCAAATGTTTATCTGATTTAAGATTAGTAGTTAAATTTTGTCTTCTTTCCAATAATTACATTTTGGGTTTTTGTGTTGATTTTAAGCCATTTTGGGGCAAAAGAAACAAGGAATCTCCAGATCGAGGCTGCACCCATGAACGCCTGCTCAATTTTGAACAAATTTTCTCAACTTTCTGCAGAAATTTCTCCTCTGCCGCTTTAGAAATGGTAACCTTATGTTTATCTGAGTCCATTTTAGCATTAAAAATTGTCTTCTTATCGTCATTTAATTTCCCGAAGTTTGTCAGTTTGTGTTAATTTTTAGCCATTTTGGGGCATCAAAGACAAGAAATCTTTAGAGCTTCTAAGGGCTTTGCCCCCTTAGACCCATTCCAAGGGGCCCCTCCTGGAGTCCCAGGAACCCATCATTTTTTATTTATTAACTGATCAATGGAAGTCTGTGTATGGATTAGTTGATTTTAAGCCATTTTGGGGTATCTAAATCAAGAAATCTTCAGACCCAAGGCTTCATTCATAAGGCTTGCACAATTTCCCCAAATTTTCACAATTTTAGGAGAAATTTCTCTGCTGCCTGTTTAGAAATGATAACCCGTTAATGCTTATGTCAGTCGATTTTAGCATGAGAATTTAAAATTGTCTTCTTTTCATCACTTAAATTGTCCAAACTTTGTTAGTTTGTGTTAATTTTCAGCTATTTTGCGACATCATAGACACGAAATCTTTAGAGTTAGTTTGTGTTAATTTTCAGCCATTTTGGGGCATCAAAGACACAAAATCTTCAGAGCTTCCAGTGGCTTTGCGTGCTGTATCCCTTCCAAGGGCCCCTCCTGGATTCCTAACCCTGATTTTCCCAGAACCCTATGATTTTTCATTTACATTTTGGAACTTCTGTGTTGATTTTAGTCATTTTGGAACATCAAAAAATAGAAATCATCTTAAGACTATTTTTTTCAAGGGAAATTTCTCTCTACCTGTTTATAAAAAGTAATCTGGATTTTGACATGAGAATCTAAAATTGTCTTTTTTCATCACTTACAGTTGTTTTTGTTTGTATTTCACTTTAGGCATAAGCCAGGGAAAGCACATGTAAGTCCCAATAACTTGTTTTCAGTGTGGACCCAAGAATTTTGCCAGGATGGAAAGTGGATGAACACTGGGTTTAAAACATTCTTACTCTTTTCGAGAAGTGTTCAGAGCACCAGGAGTGAAACTCCTACCATCGGGACTGACGGCTTTATGTCCCCTCCAGAGGACAATGAGCTCCACCCAATCATTGGCCACTTTTCATCAAAGTCGGGTGCAGGAGAAGGTGTGATGCAGAAGACAAACCTCTGCGCTTGATGTCAGCATATATCGTCTGCATATCTGTGGAAAAATTGTTGGTTAAATTGCTGTTGGACTCAAACCTGGGACCTCCAGCATCTCAGTCGTATGCTCAGCCAACCGAGCTACCTGCCTACCTTTCAAACTTTGTATTGAATTTCAGTCATTATGGGGCAACAAAAACAATACATTTTTAAAACTTCTGGGGCTTCGCCCCTGGAACCCTACCAAGGTTTCACCCTGTATACCGCCAGGGGTCCTTAAGCCATGTAAGCAGGTAGGCTACATGCTGTTTTGCAGTTCCGCATGTTGTACATGAGTATTACAAAATGTCTGGCGTTGCCACTTGTTGGGGTGAGGACGGTCTGTTCCCGATTGTGTATATCATGTATATCTTTTATAGATAAGTCGGGCTAGTGCAAATTTTCATCAGGCAAATTTGTCTTCCCCACCCCCCTCCCCCCCCTCCCTCATGCTTAAAATCTAGTTACGCCTCTGGTCAGACTTAATATCTCCTTTAATTTTAAAGGTGTTCAAATCAACATGTTCCTTCGTACCCAATTGCACCAATTGCCCTCAGGGTAATTGTGGTCATCCAGTGAAATTTTCTTAAAACATTCACTGCTAAGCATACCTTGGTAACATATAATTTGTTATTCACATTACAATTTTTTTTGTTAAATTAACCACAAAACTTTAAACCCTAAAAATCTACCTCAAATTTCCATTAATTTTTAGGTTCTGTGTACACTTACATCCACAAGGGTCCACTGCCAAGCATTGGCATAGAACCCAACCAGAGCTGGATTTCCATTTGGTGTGGTGCTGTCGAGAACCATCTGAATGGGCCCTGTGTCACACTCGGGTATCACCTGTTTTCCTCCATTGCTCACGATTTCACCCGAGAAACCCTTATCTTTCCAGAAAGCCTAAAATAGCAAAAACAGGACAATATCAAATAAAAACATTTGAAAGGAAAGTGCATTTATTAGAACAATGACATCTTATTTCGTTTATAATTTAAGACTTGTATTATTAAATGCAATTAGTTTCCAACATTGTCTCAACCATTCACTTTCATTGTTTATCAAGTAGACAAGCATTCACTTGTGACAAAAAGCATGAAGATCTCCTTTCAAAACTTAAATTGTATATCACAACTGATAATAATTGTTAAATTAACTGCTGTAAAGCTTCATTAGAAAGGAAAGTAAAAGTTTTGATTAGAAAGGAAATTCTTTTTATTACTGAAAATAATTGCTGACTTTATTCTAAATCTTTATTAGAAAGTTCTCTCACCCTTTTGTATGTGACAATAAATTTGGTAAGATGCCCTACGGTCATTCTTTCTGCTAACGCCATCCGTACAGTGGGCATTGTTGGAGTGTACACAATTCTCGCTGCAGAAAAATTAATCAGTTTTTAGAATTTTCAATTAAAAGTTCTTAACAACTTTTTTTATAAATTGAAAGAAAGCAAAGCATATAATAAGCATCTTGAGCTGTATTTACAATGTGTCGTCTCCTCAGCACAATGTTTGAGCAATAAGTCCTACCTATTCATCCCCAACTTCAAATGCCAGTCTAAAATCCTAAGAAAACAACCTTAAGATATGGGTTGATTTAAACAAAGTTATAAGATTAAATATCAGAAAGAATAATTTTTCTTTTCGGGTTGTGGACTTATGGAACAATTTACCGTGTGATGTTATTCAATCACCAGGTATTCAGGCCTTCAAGAGAATTAGGCTGGATAAATTTTGGATTAATCAGCCAATGAAGTACACTTATACTAAAAGCAACAAATCATCCAGACAGCAGTCTTTTTGCAGAAATAGATCATTCAGAAGAAGAGCTGATCGGAGGAACTGAGGGGCCTTCTACCAGAAGAGGATTTGTAAGAATAACATCTTCAGAATCTCTAAACAGAATAAAAGAGTGGTGCGTTATTAGTGTTCTTATTTTAAATCTAAAAAAGCACACTTGCTGGAAATTAAGCTGATAACCTATTTTGTTTTTGCTAAATTTGGACCCTGTTTTACCAGAACATCATTTTTTTATTAGGGTTTTTCAGCTAAATTTGGATCAAAACCACTGTTTTATCTGCCATTTGCATGTTGTTATATAGAGATTATTTTTGAAAAGTGAATCTTGCTGTTTGGAAGTAAAAATGGGAAAAAAAGACATTTTCTCGATTTCCATCTGATCCTGATAGACATTCGATGTGGGTTTCTGCTGTATGATATGCAAAGGCTTTCAACCCATGGTAGGCCTTACACACTAGAATTTGCAGCAAGCACTTTATATCAGGAATTTAGGCTTGTCTGAGTATAACGAACAATCAGATGGCATTAACATTAAAGTTACTCTTCGTATACCCAGTGAAAATATAACTTACTCAAAGAAAATTTGAAGAAAAATCGAAAGCGAGCAAAAACACTGCAATCAGTAAAATTGCTGAACTGGTACTGGTAGGCTAGCATGTAGTATGTTTGTTGTACATGTGATGTGACTGAGCTGTGTGAAGATGCGTGAAATGCAATGATGCCGCTGCTCTGCAAAATGGAGTCCAGTTGAGTTAGAAGTCACGTGATGAAATCCCTCTATTGGAGAAATTATGCCCCCTTTTATGAGTAGAGATTACTTATACTTAGAGAAGAACCTCTTGAGTGAAATCTTACTTGAGTGTTGTACTGGGGCAGCTACTATCATGTACTTGCACTGGAAGCTTTTTCCTGTTGTTGTTGATACTGTGATGACATCCTTGTCTGTCTGGTCAATCGCAAGAACTGGCTCCCCAAGCATGATCTTCTCCTCACCGATCTGTTCAACCAGTTTGTGAGAGATGGACTGTGCTGCACCCTAAACAAACAAAAGAAGGTATTGATGTCCTGGAAAGGGGAAGAGAACAGGAAGAAAACAGGGAGAGAATAGGAAGATAACAGGGAGAGAACAGGAAGATAACAGGAAGATAACAGGAACAGAACAGGAAGAGAACAAAAAGAGAGCAGGAAGAGAAGAGGAAGAGAACAAGGAAGAGTACAGGAACAGAACAGGAAGAGAACAGGATGAGAACAGGGAGAGAACAGGGAGAGAACAAAAAGAGAGCAGGAAGAGAAGAGGAAGAGAACAAGGAAGAGTACAGGAACAGAACAGGAAGAGAACATGAAGAGAACAGGAAGAGTACAGGAAGAGAACAGGGAGAGAACAAAAAGAGAGCAGGAAGAGAAGAGGAAGAGAACAAGGAAGAGTACAGGAACAGAACAGGTAGAGAACAGGGAGAGAACATGAAGAGAACAGGAAGAGTACAGGAAGAGAAGAGGAAGAGAAGAGGAAGAGAACAAGGAAGAGTACAGGAACAGAACAGGAACAGAACAGGGAGAGAACATGAAGAGAACAGGAAGAGTACAGGAAGAGAACAGGGAGAGAACAAAAGGAGAGCAGGAAGAGAACAGGAACAGAACAAGGAAGAGTACAGGGAGAGAACAGGAAGAAAACAGGGAGAGAACACGAAGAGAACAGGAAGATAACAGGAAGAGAACAGGAAGAGAACAGGGAGAGAACAGGAAGAGAACAGGAAGAGAACAGGGAGAGAATAGGGAGAGAACAGGAAGAGAACAGGGAGAGAACAGGGAGAGAACAAGAAGAGAACAAAAAGGGAGCAGGAAGAGAACAGGAACAGAACACGGAAGAGCACAGGGAGAGAACAGAAAGAGAAGAGGGAGAACATGAAGATAACAGAAAGAGAACAGGAAGAGAACAGGAAAGAACAGGCAGAGAAGAGGAAGAGAACAGGAAGAGAACAGGGAGAGGACAGGGAGAGAACAGGAAGAGAACAGGGAGAGAACAGGAAGAGAACAGGAAGAGAACAGGGAGAAAATAGGAAGAGAACAGGGAGAGAACAGGAAGAGAACAGGAAGAGAACAGGCAGAGAACAGGGAGAGAACAGGAAGAAAACAGGGAGAGAATAGGAAGAGAACAGGGAGAGAACAGGAGAAAAACAGGGAGAAAACAGGGAGAGAACAGGAAGAGAATAGGAAGAGAACAGGGAGAGAATAGGGAGAGAACAGGAAGAGAACAGGGAGAGAACAGGGAGAGAACAAGAAGAGAACAAAAAGGGAGCAGGAAGAGAACAGGAACAGAACACGGAAGAGCACAGGGAGAGAACAGAAAGAGAAGAGGGAGAACATGAAGATAACAGAAAGAGAACAGGAAGAGAACAGGAAAGAACAGGCAGAGAAGAGGAAGAGAACAGGAAGAGAACAGGGAGAGGACAGGGAGAGAACAGGGAGAGAACAGGAAGAGAATAGGAAGAGAACAGGAAGAGAACAGGGAGAGAATAGGAAGAGAACAGGAAGAGAACAGGGAGAGAACAGGAAGAGAACAGGAAGAGAACAGGAAGAGAACAGGAAGAGAATAGGAAGAGAACAGGAAGAGAACAGGAGAGAACAGGAAGAGAACAGGAAGAGAACAGGAAGAGAACAGGGAGAGATAGGGAGAGAACAGGGAGAGAATAGGAGAGAATAGGGAGAGAATAGGAAGAGAACAGGAAGAGAACAGGGGAGAGAACAGGAAGAGAAAGAGAACAGGGAGAGAACAGGAGAGAATAGGAAGAGAACAGGAAGAGAACAGGAGAGAGGGAGAGAACAGGAGAGAACAGGGAGAGAATAGGGAGAGAATAGGAAGAGAACAGGAAGAGAACAGGAGAGAACAGGAAGAGAACAGGGAGAGAACAGGAAGAGAACAGGAAGAGAACAGGAAGAGAACAGGGAGAGAACAGGGAGAGAATAGGGAGAGAATAGGAAGAGAACAGGAAGAGAACAGGGAGAGAACAGGGAGAGAACAGGGAGAGAATAGGAAGAGAACAGGAAGAGAACAGGAAGAGAACAGGGAGAGAACAGGGAGAGAACAGGGAGAGAACAGGGAGAGAACAGGGAGATAATAGGAAGAGAACAGGGAGAGAACAGGGAGAGAACAGGGAGAGAATAGGGAGAGAATAGGAAGAGAACAGGAAGAGAACAGGAAGAGAACAGGAAGAGAACAGGGAGAGAACAGGGAGAGAACAGGGAGAGAATAGGAAGAGAACAGGAAGAGAACAGGAAGAGAACAGGGAGAGAACAGGGAGAGAACAGGGAGAGAATAGGGAGAGAATAGGAAGAGAACAGGAAGAGAACAGGGAGAGAACAGGAAGAGAACAGGGAGAGAACAGGAAGAGAACAGGAAGATAACAGGATGAGAACAGGAAGAGAGCAGGAAGAGAACAGGAAGAGAACAGGAAGAGAAGAGGAAGAGAACAGGAAGAGAACAGGAAGAGAACAGGAAGAGAACAGGGAGAGAACAGGAAGAGAAAATAGGAGAGAATAGGAAGAGAACAGGAAGAGAACAGGAGAGAACAGGAAGAGAACAGGGAGAGAACAGGGAGAGAACAGGGAGAACAGGAGAGAATAGGAAGAGAACAGGAAGAGAACAGGAAGAGAATAGGAGAGAACAGGGAGAGAATAGGAGAGAATAGGAAGAGAACAGGAAGAGAACAGGGAGAGAACAGGGAGAGAATAGGGAGAGAATAGGAAGAGAACAGGAAGAGAACAGGGAGAGAACAGGAAGAGAACAGGGAGAGAACAGGAAGAGAACAGGAAGAGAACAGGGAGAGAACAGGAAGAGAACAGGAAGAGAACAGGGAGAGAACAGGGAGAGAACAGGAAGAGAACAGGAAGAGAACAGGGAGAGAATAGGGAGAGAACAGGGAGAGAACAGGGAGAGAACAGGGAGATAATAGGAAGAGAACAGGAAGAGAACAGGGAGAGAACAGGGAGAGAATAGGAAGAGAATAGGGAGAGAACAGGAGAAAAACAGGGAGAAAACAGGGAGAGAACAGGAAGAGAATAGGGAGAGAACAGGGAGAGAACAGGAAGAGAACAGAATGAGAACAGGAAGAGAACAGGAAGAGTACAGGGAGAGAAGAGGAAGAGAACAGGGAGAGAACAGGTAAAGAACAGGGAGAGAACAGAAAGAGAACAAAAGGAGAGCAGGAAGAGAACAGGAACAGAACAAGGAAGAGTACAGGGAGAGAACAGGAAGAGAACATAAAGAGAACAGGGAGAGAATAGGGAGAGAACATGAAGAGAACAGGAAGAGAACAGAACGAGTACAGGGAGAGAACAGGAAGAAAACAGGAAGAGAACAGGAAGAGAACAGGGAGAGTAACAGCTCAAATTCTGATCCAACTAAATTTGAGCTAGCACTCCTGGATGTAATATTAGAATTTGTTATCGTCAAATACTGTGTATTATACCTCAGTATCTTCTTATGGAAGATAGCTCTTCAAGCCACTATGTTAACATCTCTTGTTGCTTGTAGTTCCAGTGTTCTGCAAGTACTAAAAATGGCCTTCCTCTTTCCTGCTACCGGTGCCATTATCTTACAATAATAACTCATTTTGTTTCAATTTCTGAATTAAAAACTTAAGGAAAGAAATCTTATAAATCAATTTAAAGCATTTTACCAACAAACATAGAAAGTAGTACATAAAAACATACACAAGAAATTAAATGTTTATTTCAATTTTTTTTCAATTTCAGGAAAGGGACATTGCAAGATGGGGAATGAGGAAACTACAGTAGGCAAGGGGTCAGTATCACCACCTGTGATTGCAATTTCCATTTTCATTGTGCTGGGACATGGTACCATACTGTCATCAAAATCAATTGCCAATCAAGACTGCCATGGGTTTAAAAAATGAATTTATATTGGAAAAACTATGAAAAGCATGATCAACAAAATTTATGAACATTTTAATATTTTTTAAATGTCTTTAGCAAATGTTTCTTCTATATCAGAACACGATTAAGTAATCAATTTGCAATATATCATAACTTACATGGATCTTATATTCTTGGGCACCCCCATTTTCTGGTTCAAGAAGGCACTGGAAATCCCCCGCAGTGGCTGCATAGTGTAGAGCATGAAGACATGATATTTCTCTCAGTCTGAGCCCGCTGATCATGGCAAAAGCCATCTGAATGATATCATACGTTGCTAATGAGGGGAGAAACAGAAAAAGTGAAATAATATTAGCAACAATTTGTAGTCTTTATTTACAACTGCATAATAAGTTACTTTCTAAATATAAACTCCTACTACCCATGTAGATAATGTTGAGCTCACTTAAGCTCATCATGAGCTCACTTAAGCTCATCATGAGCATGTACTGAATTGCAAGTGGAACCTCTACAAGCTCGTCAAATAAAAACAGGATAAAAATCTCTAAGTTTACCATAAGCAGGTATAAGGTTCCCTAAAGCTAACTACAAGCGCGTCAGATTTTTCAGTGAGCTATAAGTATTATTGTTTTCATTGATGTATAACATTTGCCCCATGTGGCAAAAATGCTGCTCATGTCTCCAACAGCACTGTTTTGGCATATCAGAATGAAGATGTGCAGGAAATAAAATATGTACAGGAAGCTAAATCAGAGATACTGAAAGTTTGAACTGTGCCCCACTTGCATGAAATCAAACAAAGAATACAAAATATGAGAACATGCCCAAGTGCCCCCTTTTGAAGTATATGTACCCCCACCCCTCCCTCGCCTTTGAGAAAAATCCTGGCTAACGCAGGCTTGCTATCACTTGTATTATATGTCATGATGAAGTGAGAGAACTTGAAAGTGAGAATAAGATGATCCATTTTTCCTCAAGCAGAACAGTAGATCACCCACACACAACCTCAGACTGAAACTCCTTTGTCTCTCAGGCTTCTGTATTGAACGTTGAGAGGTTAGAATAGAAATGAAAGTGCTGATACAATAAAAAAAAATCAGGCAACTTCTGCACGTTGAGCACCTGCTGTCTTTTTTGCAATTTCATTTTCAGTTATAACAAAAAATCAAAAATTTACTTGTAATATGAAAGGAGATCCACTCGTAAAATGAACAATAAATTAGTTTCATATCGGGACAAAAAGTGTAACTCAAAAGTGAATGTTACTGACCATTAGCAACATCAGCAAAATATTCAACATGGGAATTGAATTTTTGCAAAGATAACAATATATGAAAACAATTGAAGGGAAACTCTTTTCATACTTTATAATACTTGGTTTTTCTGACTTTCTTATTCACACAGAACATGCTTGTCAGAGCGTTGGGAATATAAATTTCATGTATTGTGTTATTACTGGATTCATGAAGATTTGTTCTTATTTTAAAGTGTTTTTGTTTTGGAATGGTTTGAAAAGTAGATAAAATTTTGACAGGAAGCAAACTAATTTGCAAGGAGTATACAACAGCTACAATTGAGTAACTATGGAAGCAAATGAATGAAAACTTGTCCAAAAGTGTAATTTTTATGTTTGAAAATAGAAGAAACTTTACATGATGTGTATCACTTAGATTAGAATAAGCAATGCTCAGACAACTTTGAAGCAGTTTTGTAGCACTACTAGTTTTACTTGAACATTCTTTGAGTTATTTGAAATAATGAAGTGGAGACTGGACTTACAATCTACTCATATGTTGCGATAAAACTGAATACAAATTTTAGGTTCATCTCACATACAGTTTAACAATTTAAGGAGGTGGATTAAAGTTTGTGAAAGTATAATAACTGCTCCTCCTTTCCAACCCTTTGTGATATGAAACCAAACAAATCAGAAACAGTAATACAAACAATCTTCTTAAAATGAGTGAAGCAGTAGTGGTAATCTTGATTGTTTTAGTGGTAATCATAGTTAGCTTGCTGGTCGTTATTGCCTATCTAAGTAGAGATCAATCGCGACTATCTTCTCTTCCTGCGTGGCTCATGCAAGCATTTAATTGGCTGAACTGTTGCGAAGACGATCACGATCATACCTATGATGTAATTAAAGTTTCAAATGCCAAAAAACCGGCTAAGAATTCAGACAAAAATCTTGATTGCACCACAATAAAAAATAATGAAAAGGTGACAACAGAAAATGAGATCAAAACAGAGGAAACCAAAGCAGAAGGTCTGGATGAAACCAATAAGACAAAGCTATCACCTATTTTCTCCAGGAAGAAGGCTCCCACGGATCAATGGGAGTCAAAGAACAGATCTATTCGAAATAGTTCCCCTTATGAGATCATCAACAAAGCCAAGCGTCTGTTTAGTATGCATGAGGAGACTAATGAAAGTCCAAGACAAACAGATTCCACGTATGAGAGGGCAGTATATACCATGAAAGAAGATGAGGATGATAACGACAATGATTATAACTACGTTGAACCTAATGTGGTGATACATTTACAAAATAGTTTGGCAGTTGCAGATAAACAGAAGGATAGGGGAAATTGCAAAATGGTGGTGAGCGCACAGTATCTGGAAATACATGGAGACACAACATGAGATCACATATAAGTACTATCATGGATAGCACCAGGATGCGCCCCAGAGGGTTAAGCTATTCCAAATGAGTGAGGGGGTGGGGATAAGATTTTCAGCTTAATGTGACTGCTGTCTAGACAATGATATTCACAGTAACATTTCTCTTATTGCTTTAGAAAGCATTTCAGAAGGGGATTGTACTCCCACAGCGAGGCTTAGCTCATAAAAGCTACATCAGCCAGTGGCGTAGCCAGGATTTTAATATTGGCATATTGGAGGGAGGAGGGGGGGGAATTAAATTGAACCGACACGATATTTAGTTGTGTAGTTGGGTGTCATGCTCGAATTGTTAGCGTAGGGTACAGGGACCTACTTAAGGGCCCCTGAGGGGTCCAGCCCTGGTAAGGATCCAGGGGGAAAAGTCCCCAGAAGCTCATGCAAAATTGACATTTCAAGGGCACAAATGTATATCACAAGACATAAAATTCAAGCCAAAGAAAGCTATAATACACCATATACAAAGCACAAAGCGCTGGACTTGTCGGCGTGGGGTCCAGTGGCCCACTTAAGGGTCCCTGGTGGGGTCCAGGGGCAAGGCCCCGGTGGGGGTCTAGGAGTCAAAGCCCCTGGAAGCCATGTATTTAAATACAAAATTGCATAAATGTTTAATATATCATTACCGAAGAACCTTTTTCTGAGAAAGTGCCCTTTTAAAATCCAAAAACATAATAAGCACCTGGAATGTCAAAGCTTGTTGAATCGACTGCACGAATCTGAACCAATGGATTAAAATCGGAACCGGTGGATTGAAATATTGGGGGCCCCCCCCCCCCCTCTGGCTATGCCACTGACATCAGCTATACACATAAGCCTACATAATTAATGTTCATTTTTAAATCATTGTATCTTGAGGCAGAAACAAGAGGACAATTGAAACTAACATCTTTTGATGTCAAGCAGCCAAGAGTTCTGACTTCTTGCATCCTGATAGAAACTACATGTGTATATTGATTTGAGATACATAATTAAGCCTTCATTGATGTACTGATTTTTGATAGGTGATTATATTTATATTACATTTATACTGTAATTGATGACAGTAGTGGCAGAACAAAACAAATATAGGGGGCTGAAATTTCCTATGAATTTTGGGGACTAAACACATGATTTAGGCTCAATTTTTTTTTTTTGGGGACTGAGCCCTTAAGCCCCCCTCCCCTCCCTCCACAAAGCCCTACTACACAATGGAGCTATTAACTTGTGTATATTTGTTGAACGTCCAATTGTTTTGGTAATTGATGATGCAAGATTGGACCTACATATATGTTTTCAGTTGAGATGCAGAGCTAAATGCAGGAACCTTAAGTTATGTGAAATGAGATAATCTTATGGTGTACATATGCTTAAAATCATGTAGACATCCTTCTTTCCTCCTTCCTATGAGAACACATTTATGTACACTTATTACAGCTACACTTATTCTTCAGAAGTAAATTGGTTCTGTAAACAATTTATCCACCCAATATTTATGTTTACTTTCGTGAGTGACATTAAAGGTCAATGGTGGTTATAAGTTATTTTACTGAGCTGCCAAAATAGCCCAAAAAGGCGGTTGGGGAATAAAGAGCATGCACACAACATGATTTGACCTTGGAATAGACCAACTCCTTGATTGGACCTGCAACTGTTTGTTCAGTGCAGATAATAGATTGGACCAGTTTTCTGCCAATTATTAAATCATAACTGCAAATTTTAAAAAGCACAAAAAAAACAAAATCAGCATTTTGGGCAGATTTTAAAACTTATAAATCACAATCAATAAAATAAAAAATTCAAGTTGACAATCAAAATTGATTTACAACATATCACCTACTAAGTGATTGGAAGTAAAAAGAAAATAGCAAAAAAGTATCAAAAAATACTTAAAATTTCCCTGAAATGTGTCTTTTCATGATGCTTCTTGGTGCACAGATTTCTTTATATCAGCTTTATAAAGGAATATGGCGAATATTAAGGATTGTATATGTACTTAACCCAGTGGCATGGCCGCCAGGGCGAGGGAGGGTCCTCATTCAGATTCTTATTTTATAATTTAATCTATATTTAATCTACAAGATTGCTTACGTAATGCCACGTAAAGAGTACATGGTAATGTTAACCCTTCTCTTTAAATGCATTTGCCAATGTTGTGTATACTAAATAAATGCAAATTTGACCTTTTTCGTATGTTATCCCCCTTATATGTTACCCCCCCCCTTCAATACTTATTTTACCCTGGGCATGTCATTGACTTTACAACCCTTTGATTGCAGTAGGCCAGTTTGTATACTTCAATAGTTGTATAATAATCTCTTGTCTATATAACTTTTCAAACCAAGTTTAACCGAACATGAAAAGTTAGGGTACTAAGTTCACCAATGATCAAATGCTGGGGAAATTAAACCAACCAGTCAGCTGCAGCGAACATTGTTGAACAACAACAATACGCGCGCATAATATAATCGTTTGTAGGCATGTACAAACATTGCATACATGTATGTTACGTAAGTACAGTGTGTAAAATGCATTAATGTTTGATGTGAACGTAAGTACAGTAAACAAGCTGAAAAGCTCAAATTGCTTTGATTGGAGGCCTATTACTTGTTATGAGATTTCTTAGAAAAGGATTCCAAATCTTCCCCCATTAACACGTCAGAAGGAAGTAGTGAAATAACCATGCAGGTAAGATTCAAAAGGCAAATTGCGACACCCCTTTAAGTACCTGCTTGACTGCATGTCACATTAGAGAGGTGGCAGACTTGGGGTCAGGCCAGCCAGGACTGCTCACAAGTGTGATTTTTCTTCAGTTGATTTGACTCCAGGGGCACATACCTTCACAAGAAAGAAGCACAGCTCCCATGCTATGGGTCTGCTTGGGGCCTTATCTAATGGATATCTTTATCTCTACAAAGTTTGTTTCTGTAGCAGCTGACGTTTAAAAAAACAACCCAATGAGAAACAATTTAGTCAGCCAAATAAGCATACAAGACAGGACAGTGGTGGAAATTGCCAACACACCCCCTCCCCCTCCCCAATGATAAAAAATTTGATGGATGTTTTTGGATTTAAATTTTGGATGGTTGTATTCAGCACAACAGACAAGGAAAGAGCTGCAATAAAGACAACCAACGTGAGTTAGTTGCAGATTGCCCACTTTCATTATAATGAAAATTTTCACAGGAATATGAAAATCTTTCTTCTCTGATAAAATGGCCAGCCCCTTTTATTATTAACTTCCTGCCCCCTCCCCCAACTATATCTCACTATGTGAGATATGCTGCCCAGTGGCACAACAATAGGGTGAAGGGGTGGTAAACCCTGCAGGCTCTGAGCAAGAAGGAAACTTTGAGGACCCAGATCAATAACATTGCCACAAAAGTTTTTAAAAGATTAGTTTACAGGTTAATCATGTTCATCTTATATGAAAGAGGACTAAACATGCTGTGACCTTTACATAGAAAAGTTTGCAAACAATCCAAAATCCAACCCAACATCGGGTTAAGAGCAGCCTCAATTTTACTCAAAAACAAAAGGTTCTTTCATTAGAACCCAGATAAACTTTGACAACAGATACGGCTATCTGAATGCCGAAGAAAATAAATCTTGTGTTTAAGGCTGCCACTCGTAGGGGAAATCCCTATGGTAGGGGATTTTAGCCAAATGTAGGGGCACCTGCAGGGAAAATGACAATTCTGTAGGAGAGAGTAGAGGGATTCACAAATCACACAAATTAATAGGTTTTTTGGCAAGATAGATAAGAAACAAGCTGGAGGTCATAGTTGAACACCAAAAATCTTAGAGATTTTCAAGCAAATCTGGTCCGAGAATCATGTATTCTGTGTATATTTCTTACTATGAATTTATTGTACCATACACCCGTATAGTGACACAGAATGCCGGTAGATCCACTCATTTCATTTTCATTAGTATGTAGGGGAAAACTCAATTTTTGTAGGTACAAACAAAGTAAAAACATTTTTTTTTTTGTGGGGGAAAACTGAATTTTGTAGGTGGAAAAGGGCCGAAGAGTGCAGGGAGATGTAGGGGAAATGCGCATGCATGGTAGGGGAAGCAGAAAATTTAGAGTGGCAACTCTGCTTGTGTTATTTACAGTCCATGTATGTACATCTCCGTAGTTGATGCACCATTTTAGTTTGTTTAGTTACATTGGAAAGCCAGTGCAGTAAATGCACTGTGCATTGTATAGTGTACCACAGCATACATGAGTGAAGTCCAGTTTACGTCCAATTCACGGACGAGTGAACAGACATGTGGGCTTAAATTTCAATCAGTTTTGACCGGCATCTTAGGAATTAAATTAAACAGTTGAGTTAAGATAAGGACCTTAGTATTTTTTGTGCTTAATTAATCAAGGCTTTTTGGGATAGAACTTCTTCTGATTCTAAAGAAATTGTACTCTACTTGTTAGGCTGATTTTTGCATTGAAATAGTGTGGCAACAGCTTAGGCCTCAGTTGTCAGTTGATTTTGTCTGTGTGTGTTTTGCTCTATCATTTGTCTTAACGTTTTCTAGATAAGATTACTTTTTATTTGAGGGTCTTGATTGTTGAATGACCATAAGATATATGTGGAATACCCTTCTAAACATGCCGGACAACTTATGAGAAATTTGGTATCTACGAATTCCACGAATCTTTGGCCAAAGGTACTAACGTTAAATATATATATATTTTTTTTTGCATCGTTACTTAAGTTTACGTGATAACTAACTTATGTACTTGCCAAAGCGCCAAAATTGACTTTAAATTTGTTACACCACTTATTTACAAATAAGAAATAAAGAAGAAAATTTGGTGATATATTATTTTGAAAGAACTGGAAATTTCCATTAGAGAGGGGAGGAAGAAGGAGGGGATGTGGTGCATTTTTTAGAAGTTAAGCATTTTTTCCATTATGTAAAAATACTGAAGTGAAGTAGAAAGTGTAGTGGGGCTCAAAATTTCCCAATTTAAAATGAATTATATGAGAGGAGGTATCTGAAATATTAGACACTGACCTTTATCAAGGTCCAGGGTGGAGGGGGGGGGGGAACAATAAGGGCATGTGAATGTGATCCAAAGGCCTTCTTAAGGGGCTTTAGTGGGGTCAATAGACAAAGCCCTATTAGAAAACCAGGGGCGGAGGTCTGAACATTCCCTGTTTTTGATGGCCCGCAATGGCAATGGAAAGCTTTTCGATGAAAATAACAAAAAACCTATAGCAGACAGCCTTGCATGGTACTAGCCATGGAAGCGCTAAAGATTCCCTGCTTTTAATGTCCCCAACTGGCTTAAAAATGATGATAATAATGATTAGTCATATAATTAGGAACATAATCTAAAATCCAAATGACTGCTCAAAGTAATGTGTGATTGATATTTTCAGTTGGAATCCCCTTCAGAATTTTGGAACCAACTGAATCCATCCCCTATTTAGAGGTAGAATTTTGCCAGTACAGCCTACTATTATCATTCACACATACCTGTATATTAAATATTTAAAAAATGCACTATAATAAAATTTGACTTTCTTAAAATTATACAAATATCTAAATCCATTTTGCTGGTGTCAACATTAAAAACAGACCCTGATAAGGTCAAAAATATGTAAATTTCTAAATACAAATTTGCATAGAATTTGAACATATTTTAACAGATGGGCTCACAGGAAGTGAGGGTATGTCACCCCGTCATAACCTTTCCCTACTGGCCTAGAACCAAGAATCCTTATGCTGTCGGGATTGTGCAATACCAGAACATAACATTGACTATATCGTGATTGAGGAAAAACTGCCATTTTGAGTAAAAAGCCAGATATTTTGAGGAAAAACCTTGGAAATTGTTAAGTAAAAGTCGGATGTATTTATTGTACAAATAATTAAGAGATCTTGAAGATAAGGCAGATATTTGAAAAATCCTTCAGACATTTCGAGGAACAGGTCAGATATTTTGAGGAAAAACATTAGAAATTTCGAGGAAACGTTGGATATATTGAGCAAGAAATTAAAGATATGGAGGAAAGAGTTGGATATTTTGAGGAAAAAAGTCGGAAATTGGGTAACTCTAAATATTTTGGTGGGTGGATGTGGTGGGGGCAGGGGTGGCAAAAACTAACTTAGGCCAGACATTTTCAGACAAAACTCTGGAGCAGACCCTAACTTGGGCACTTAATTCTCGCTAAAAGGACTTTTAGTGACACCACTGTCTAACGTGCTAAATTACCAAGAAGAAAAGACTTGAGATTGAATAGAATTGAATATTAATCATGAAAAAGGTAAAAAAGAACACATAAAATCATTGCTTTTAGAATTATGTGAACAATAATTATAGCATGAATAATTTCGAAGGATCGTATTAAATAAAAAGAAATATCTTAATCTGTCATCGATAATTTATATAAAATCTGTTCTTACAAATAGAAACAGAAAATCAATTGCCATTACTGTAATTATCAATTGATTAACAGTTTCAGAGCAATAAAATTTAATCATTTTTATTGGTCTTTCAAAACTCACTCCTTTATCTAACACTAATTTCATTCTTAAGTAAATAAACAGAAACTTGGCAAAACAGCATTTTCTTGATGTACAGAGAACTTTTTTTGCATAAGAAATTTCACATAAAATCTGTTCTAACAAATAGAAACAGAAAATTAATTGCCATTACTGTAATTATCAATTGATTAACAGTTTCAGAGCAATAAAATTTAATCATTTTTATTGGTCTTTCAAAACTCATTCCTTTATCTAACAGTATTTTCATTCTTAAGTAAATAAAAAGAAACTTGGCAAAACAGCATTTTCTTGATGTACAGCATTTTCTTGACGTACAGAGAACTTTCTTTGCTACTATGCAATTCCCTGCATAAACCTATATATTCCAGAAATTCCAGTATGGCTTTTGTTTTTAACACACAGTATCTAACTTATTAATGCATTGTTTTCAGAGAGATTTCAAATTTACAAACATCACTGACCTTGGGAGGCCACAGAGTTAATTATTAACAGTTAATAGCTGCATGGTAGGAATAGATCAGTGCTGAACTGTAACTGATACCAAAAAGTAATTATGGATTCAACTGCTTTGTGCATTCAGGCATGATGGATAAACAGTCATTAAGGAGTTTAATCAACTCTGTGCAGTCCTAGACAGTTCAGCCATTTGATCTGAACATGGTACTATCAATAGCTCCATGATCTGAAAAAACGTCTTGCAAACTTTTTAGAACAAAATTTTCATCATGAAATAGAAATGAAATGGTGAAGAAAGCATTCAAAAATCTTATTCCATTAAGGAGACATTTAAGTTTAAAATTTGGTATCATTTGTGTAGCAACGACTGAAATCACGACTAGTTGTGATGTCAAAGCCTCAGATTGTCTTTATGTATTCTATCATAATTTGTCCCGCAATTTTGTGGCTTAAAAACCATGGGATATGTCAAAAAAGTACTAAAACTGAATCTAGGAATGGTATTTATAATATACCACCTGAAGAAAGTTTGAGGATAAATAATTTAAATAGTGAAAAAATTAAATAAACTTTCTTTAAAATACATAAAGACTGAGGAATCTGAGGCTGTGACATCACAACTAGTCTGATTTCAGTTGTTTCTACAGAAATGATACCAAACTTTAAACTTGAATATCTCCTTAACGGAATAAGATTTTGCAATGCTTTATTCACCATTTTGTTTCTTTTGAAGTCCTCTTTCATATAAGATGGACATGCTTGGCCACTAAACTAATCCTTTAATGGGACCCTTAGCATCAAATTACAAGGACCATGGATTACATGCTTCACACTTTTTTGTGAGCCAATCCTAAACAAGCTAGGTAAAAACAGGTGGGGGTGTCATCATGGGGGTGCAGCAACCCCCTCCAGTACCCTCCCCTCCGCAGAAAAGATTTTCTGAAATATTTGTCGAGAAAATAATGCAGTTTGTTGGGAAAATCATGCCATTTGTCTCAAAAATCATCCTAATGTTAGGTACATGGATACAAATTTCAACCCCCCCCCCCCCTCCACCCGCCCTCCCCCTTCAATCATCAGACTTTAGTGATGCCTTTGAGTACAGGAATATCAAGATGTGGAAAATTTTCAAACAGTTTGTAAACATTGATGAAGTTTGAATAGTTATTTCTTAATGGCAAGGACAGGACTTACTTTTTCTTTGGAACTCAAGCTCTGGCTGCAAAGTTTACACAAGTTTTTAACAATATATAAACCTCAGGTTTTGCATTTGATTATCCCCTAAATAATCAGAAGCACCAGAGATCATCCTGAAATGCACGTAGTTTAGATAATTTGAATCCCAGATGTTAACCTTTAATCAAAAATAAGTTCTCTTAAATTGTTTGAATCCATTTGTTCTATGTAAATGTGTTTACTTTAATTGCCAGTCATCTGCATTAGTCCGAATTTAGAAACAATAATAGATGGTAAATACTTTGCTTAAACAGTACAAACTCCATGCACAAATTTCATTGTTGAAAAAGTATTACACTGCATGTTATCAGACTCATTCATGCCAAGTTTCATTTGATCATCTAGACTGACAATTTGACAAACTACAAAAATTAGTTTCAATTCTGGCCTTCCACAAATAGGGTACTCTGGACCTCTGAGAAGAGAAAGCAGCTAGGTATGCCACAAGAATGCCCAATGAAGACCCAGACTGGCACTGGTACTGACCCCTGCCATATCAATATCCAATAATACATTCCAATTATAAATTATTCTTATTTTCTTCCCCAAATCTATAATATTTTGCCCTGCAACACACCCCCTCTCACCAAAATGAGATCAAGGACACATGCACAAAGAGACAACAGGTATGGGCAAGAAGTCCCCTTTAAAAATGTTACCCCTAGCCATAGAAATAATCATTGTGATACAGTAACTCTAAAATCCTTTTATGTTGTGGTGATGGATACTTTTAAATAAAATATGTTATTTTTCTTCAGTGTCACTCCACCATTTGCCATGTGCATGCAAACCTGCATGCTCTTAAAACGCCTGAACAAAGGCTGGATTTGGCGGGATTTGTTATATCTTTTGTATATGGTGATTATTTCTGCATTTTAGAGTGATTTTTCCCTCCCCCACACTTTTAACTTTGTCCCCCACTCATGTTAGGTCAATCCCACCTATGTGCCTGGCTGACTCGATGTAATAGAAAGTGCCCTCTTGTTACATTCCCCTAGCTCCACCCCATCCATAGCTCCACCCCTCCATAGCTCCACCCCCTCCATAGCTCCACCCCCTAAATAGCTCCACCCCTAAATAGCTCCACCCCCTCCACCCCTCCATAGCTCCACCCCTCCATAGCTCCACCCTCCATAGCTCCACCCTCCATAGCTCCACCCCCTCCATAGCTCCACCCCCTCCATAGCTCCACCCCTTCATTGCCCTTTTGGATGCAGGCATCCCTGGAGGCCTTGTTGGTGCCATAATTGTCATACTTCTCCTTCAAAGTTTAACTTCAAAGAATCTCTCATACTTGATAAAGTTATCCTAAAAAGAAAACAACATTTTCTGTTGCTATAAATTTACTGATATATGCAAATTGTAGCAAAATATTTGCATTAACATAATCAATGATTCATACCTCTTTGGAGCCACTGACATTTGAATCATAAAAACTAAACAAAAACATACTTTTTACTGTCATAATGTGCATTGACAGTTTTACAGGTTTGGGCAGTTTCAGTATCATAAGGTAAACAGAAGGGAAGTTAGCTTAACTTCATGACTGCCATGTTATGCATCAGATGAAAGATTCTCATCTCATAGAAATGAGAAGATTTGAAAATTGTAATGACAAGTGGTGATGGAACGCTAACAAAATACTTGACTTTATTTTATGGACACTATGACATCATCATGACGTTACAATCTTTACAAACAAATCGGTACACAATAATAACAACAATTAACTTCTACTTTCTCATATTGAGCAAACTCATGCAAACTGACCAGCCATGGCAGCCATTTCATTGTTTACCTTTGGTCACCCTTTTGACAATTGGACAAAGCCTGGCTTAATTTCTTGGGAGGATCTACAATTGTCCAGCCATCCTTCACTTTCAAATTCATCAGGTACACACTGAAAACAAGTCATTGTGACTTACGTGTGCTTTCCCTGGCATATGCTTTAAATACAAATACTTTACAGTTAAATCCCCCTATGAATAATCCCTCATTTTGAAGCTTGAACCATGGTCACCTAAGCATAACAATTACAAAGATTTTTACCAGTCTATTCACAAAGCTAGACAGGGACCAGGAAATATGTTCAGAAACTGGTTTTTCAGTTTTTTCTGACTAAGTAAAAATTCTTGAGGTTTAACAAGCATGGTATACAGCAGTGAAGATTCTGTGAATTAGTCATGGTCTCCATTTATACAAATTACTTAAAACATTTTGAAAGTGCTGGAAGTGTTTGATGGAAAGGAATATTTCGCTAAACAAACTTTACTTGGACACAAGTTTAATTTCAACTTCAAGAAGTTTACAGAGGACAAGCAAACTTTAAATGAATATTTTTCCTTTCATTTCTTGGAAGTGTCAATCAAAGTTTTCTTGTATGAACAATTTGCTAAAATAGTTTTCAAAGAGTCACATTGATTCTCATGTTATAGATAGTAACAATTTTTGCTGATTTAGATTGCGAAAAGTCTGCAAACATGAAACTTCAATTTTCTTGGGAATTATTTCTCCAACAGTGCTTTATTTAGTTTTTCCATCATTGACTATATAAAACAGATTTACATGAGTGTAAACGAACTTAGTTTTGATAAGAAACGCTGCCAAGTTTTTGGGAGTTCTGGATGAATCTTAAGGAGGAACAGTTTTCCCCGAGGAAATAGAAATGGCATCGGCTCAGTTCTGGAAACTTTTAACAATATTTTTCTTAATTTCCAGGTTTTTCACTGTGATTGTAATGAGGTTTTATTTATTCATGCTTGTCAGAAGGAAACACTTCACATAGCCTGCAGGGAGCATGTCACTATTTCAATTGTTAACGCCACTTATGGCTACAATCCAGCAGATGGTGATTATCGTACACAGTGCAGTTTATCTAACTTTTCAACAAGCAGACCACCTTGCGTCGCTGAACGTTCCACCAGAGTGGTAACTGAACTTTGTCAGAATAAAACAAACTGCAGTTTCAAAGTTAGTAATAAAATCTTTGGTAATCCATGTAATGGTATTACTAAATACTTAAAAGTTTTTTACATGTGTCCAACCACTTACTCATCAACTCAATTTATAACAAGCTCCCATTTACCATTTACCACAGTGCTTGATGATAACCTCCAGGGTCAAGAAAGGTCTGATAGCATTTACATCATCATTCCTGCAATTCTTGTCATAGGATTACTTATTGTGCTGGGAGTAAGCATCTATATATCATCCCGATTTATACGGAACAGGAAACAATCTTCAAGAGATGATAAAACTGTGGAAAATACTTTACAATCTCAAGATTCTGGTGTTTATGTGGGAGAAAAAAAGAGAGAAGGAAACAGTTGTGAAGAAGATGAAAGGAAAAGGTATGTTTTCCATTCTCAGCCTGAACCAAAAGAGGACGATGTATCAAATAGGGGCCCACTGGAGAAAAGCCAGTCCGTATCGTACTTCAGTGTTTCCGAAGATGATCCAGACGTAATGAATTTACCCTCTGTCATCCCAGAAATCAACCATGAATCTTACATGGATTTAAATTTTAATGGACTGGGCTCAAATGATGAGTACACAAGCTTACGCACACCAAAAGAGATTTCATCAGAGATGGTCTACCAAGATTTGAATTTAAGCAGTGAAGATAGAAAGGAGGAATCTTCGGATGATGAAACAGAATATTATAACGTTCCACCACGTCTTGATACAAAAGTTGATGACGGTGGAGAAGAGTGTTGTTATCAAAACTCAGGTTTTGATGGAAAACTCGATGAAGTATTTTGAAATTTATGATTGACATGGACAATAAAACTGATCGAAGTGAAAAGATGAAAAAAATGTATTCTTCTTCTAGTGGACAACAGCTGATGGTGTAGTGACACACTTCAAGAGGCTGGGAAAATTATAAGTATTAGAGCTCACAGCATGGGATAAAAAATCACACTGCAAAAGGGCCCATCATTATGCAAAGGGCCAGGGGTGCTAGAATAAATGTGACATCTCTGTTTTAGAAATTTTGATTATCAGTTATTTTCTTTTGAAAAGTAATTATAAGTAAGGAAAGAACATAAGTTTCTGGTCATTTCCATTACTTATTACTGCTCAAGAAAGGGACATAAGTTTCTGGTCAATTTCATTACTGCTCAAGGAAGGGACATAAGTTTCTGGTCATTTCCATTACTTATTACTGCCCAAGGAAGGGACATAAGTTTCTGGTCAATTTCATTACTGCTCAAGGAAGGGACATAAGTTTCTGGTCATTTCCATTACTTATTACTGCCCAAGGAAGGGACATAAGTTTCTGGTCATTTCCATTACTTATTACTGCCCAAGGAAGGGACATAAGTTTCTGGTCATTTCCATTACTTAATACTGCCCAAGGAAGGGACATAAGTTTCTGGTCATTTCCATTACTCATTACTGCCCAGGAAGGGACATAAGTTTCTGGTCATTTCCATTACTCATTACTGCCCAAGGAAGGGTCATAAGTTTCTGTATTTCCATTACTTATTACTGCCCAAGGAAGGGACATAAGTTTCTGGTATTTCCATTACTCATTACTGCCCACTAAGGGCTGTTATGTTTCTAGCGCAAGCATCATCCCCAAAGGGGACTCACCAATTAGATCAACTTTAAAATCGATAAAAAATAAAGAAAATTATTCCCAAATGGTTCACTATTTAGCTTTTTGAATATTTTGGTTTTACTATCTGTAATGCAGAATAAACAGCTCTTAATTTTGTATGTAGGTCCTCTCAAAATTCAAACGAAAAACAAAAGGGTGGGGGGGGGGGGGGCAGACAAAACATGGCAAGAGCAAACATATTAAGTAGTACAAACTTGTTAAAGGTATATGGGCAGGTAGAGGCAACATTAGCTAGATTTATTTAAAATCTAGTAAAAACAAACATTTTCATCAAAATCAGTTTAAATTGACCATTTTACAGCTTTTTGAATAAGGTTGACAGTGCAAAATATGGACAACATTGCAATTTTGTATTCATCTCTTGTTCTTGATTGGTGGACATCTGAAAAAGCAGGAAATGCTATTCTGGATGGCATGTATGGGACATTTTTCTCTATTTTATCCCATTGTTTTTTGACCCTGTGCAATTTCTCTTTAAAAACAGGAAGATAATCTTTATGGAGAAGATTTTATTACCATAACCCCAACCAATCTGCGCTAAAGGAGGATAGGGGAGGGGGCTAGGAGAATCCCCAAATAATTTTAGGTGAACATGTGTTATTATGTTACACGACCTCATTAGTCCCCCAAAATTGTTACCACATGTCACATGACCTCATTAGCCCCCCGATATTTTCAATGCTCCTCTGCCCCTGAAAGGCCAGTACAATGCAGAATTTGGCACATGAAAAAGGTGTTCATTTTAGGGTAAGGTATCAAAAAAAATGGAGCTGGAAAAAATTGTCTGCTCCATAGGAGTATGAAAAAAACGGGAATTAGCAGAAAGAAAAACAACAGTATGTGTGGTAAATATATCCTCTAAAAACGTCCCCCATGTAATTGTGCGAAGAAAAGTATGTTAAATTATGAAAGAAGGAAGTAATAAAGATGTATTCACTACATTAATATTATTTCTGTCGCGATTTTACGTGGGAAGATTTTTGACACTTTTACTCAAAATTGTGGGAAATGTAATAATTAATTCCAACTCTGCAAAAAGAAACTTTAATGTTTAAACAGTAGTTACAATGAATGTGTCAAAATTTGGCACCAGCCCCATTTCACTTAAGAATATTTAGGGTGGGGGAGGGTGTTGTGAATAGGTGTAGAAACAGTGGGCACTAAGGACACGTGCACCCCACTTTTCGAAAATGACAAAGTCCTGCTTTAAGTTGTTAATAGCCATTGCTGGCAGTGCTTGTGCATATGAACTTATTCTTTAAAGGATTACTTTGAGGGTCGAGCAAGTTCATCTTATATGAAAGAGGACCTCAAAAGAAACAAAATGGTAAAGGGATCATTTAAAAATCATTCCGTTAAGGAGATATTTAAGTTTAAAGTTTGGTATCATTTCTGTAGAAAGAACTAAAATCAGACTAGTTGTGATGTCACAGCCTCGATTCTTCAAAACCTTTATGTATTTTAAAGAGAGTTTATTTAATTTTTTCACTATTTAAATTATTTTTCTTCAAACTTTCTTCAGGTGGTATATTATAAATACCCTAACTAGATTCAGTTTTATTACTTTTTTGACATATCCCATGGTTTAACAACCAAAAAAGTGCAGGACAAAATATGATAGAATTCATAAAGACATTGAGGAATCTGAGGCTGTGACATCACAACTAGTCTGATTTTAGTCATTTCTATACAAATGATACTCAACTTTAAATTTGAATATCTCCTTAACGGAATAAGATTTCTAAATGATTTCTTCACTATTTTGTTTCTTTTGAAGTCTTTTTGATATAAGATAGACTTGCTTGACCCCTGAACTAATCCTTTAATATTAAATTTATATATAAAGTTATTCTTTAAAATAAGAGCTAAAGTATAATAAATCCTGAACATTTACTTAGTCTAGGTGCTAATTCTAAACATGAACCAGAGCTGTTCTCTGATCAGCCTTGGCAGTGTTTGCTCCATAATTGTGATGGGTGCAGTCTTTGTGTTTAAACTTAAATTGTACCTAGGTTAATTAGTTAGTAAATATTAAAGAAGAGCCCATTTGGTGTTTCCCTTCTCAACGGTATTTTAGTCTGGACAGAATCAACCAGAATTGGAGATGTAAGTTTCATTCCATTTTCTCCAAACTCCTTAATTACTGACCCAATGGCAATAGTAGGAAAGTGGCAACTTTTGTCAGTCCCATGTATGGGAAAAGGGTTCCCATAGGAAAATTTCCCCTTTCTAAAAATGAAGTGCCCGTTTTATTTTACTCTAATATTTACAGACAAGGGGCAGACATATGCATATGTCTTGGGGAAGCACCCCTAAGGTCCTGCCCCCCCCCCACTTTTCAAAAGCTTCCTATACCCTATTCTTATGCCGCTTACATTGACACTCAGTAACGATTCTTACCATATGTCCATGTGTTCCTCTTTATGTATGTCTCCAAAGTGATTTGATCCAGCTCCTCCGCGTTGGCTGCTTTTCTTGGATCTTCCTCTGGTACTTTTCTTGTATCTGATTCTATCTAACAAGGGAATAAAATGTGAAAATTATAGTGCAATTATGAGGGGCAGAGTGCAGTGCTTCAGGACCTTTTACCATGGGATATTAAACAAGGCATAAGGACTTGACTTGTCCTACCACTTTAAGGCTGGAATTTAAAAATTAAGTACAATTTAAAAAAGATAATAATCATGCTTTGAAATTTTTGGATTTAGGATGTGCATCTTGGTTAAAATACCATTGAACTTTGTGTGAGTGTTTTTTGTTTGTTTTTCCATGGCGGAAGGGAGGAAGAAGGGGGGGGGGGGAATGCTCCACCCCTAAATGAGAAATATGGCTCTGCTACTGAGAAATGATTTAAACAGCCCTAAAAAGTTCTAAAAGCAAATAATAAGAAGTTTATCACTATGATTTGGATGTTATTTTTCATTATAAAATGTAAATAGTATTTGTTAACTTTTGGAAAAAAATAACTAAATTTTTGTCTTCAACTCCTTAAATGGAAAATGACATTAATCTACTTGCAACCAAACCATGCAGAGCCATTGTTAACTAAAACCAAAGCCTCTTAAAAGTCTTAACTGTTTGATACTGTAGCAAGTTTCATCTGGGACCCATTTCGTTTGACTTTCATCCAACAGCTTACAGCTTTCTATATTTCTATATAAAGATAACTCTGTGGCAGTGCGGAAAAAGCTTTGGCTTCCAAATCTAGGGTCCAATTTCTCATGGGTCCCAACCTGTACGTGCTATAAAACTGGTAAATAAAATGGCTGTGTGCGTTGTGGCCTACCTTTCTCAGCATATGTTCAACATCTAGGAGTTCAAACACAGACAGTTTGGGCATGAAGCCTGTATACGATGTGATCTTTGTGCCTCCAATCTGCATCAGTTTAGTTCCATCAACAAACTGTTTGTATGTGTCAATACCAAGCTCTTCCAGTAGCCATAAGATGTGATACTGTGTTCTATAAGAGGAGAAAAAGGTTTAAGTAAGGTTTTTTTTCAAGGTTAGGGATAGTAGAAATGGATGAAACACACATTTTCCCCTTCCCCTCTCTCCATTTGGTGATAATAAAGAAATTAAAATACAACAAAAACACATTAATACTCAGGTTTAAACCCTACCCATACACCTATAACTTTGATTGTTCATGTTTGTATATGCAAAATGATTGACAATTTTTACAGACATTCAAAAAAAAAGTGTATTCCACTGTGAAATTCTGATCCAGTTTTAAGATTTTAACTTGTCTAATCAAAATATTGAAGCAGTAAAACAAGAAGGGCTCAATACAAATTATTTGCTTCAATTCATAACCACTCCAAAGACCATGGAAGGTGTTTGAAAGTGCAGTGTTTGAGGACTTTAAGGGCGGGGGTGGCACCAGCTGAGGGCTACGAGGTAAATTTATCCAGCCTTTGGCCACTATTTGTTAAACATATTGGGGAATAAAACAATCAGAGGCAGATAATAAAATTAAAATATTGAATATAATAAAATTGTTCTCAATTCTTAAACCCCCATTTGGCACTTTCCAATGCCAATGACTGCAGTGATATTCCAAAAGTAGAAAATTGATGCATGAAAAGAAATACAAAAACGTAATAGGCAACAGAAACACTTTTTGTTCTGTCAGAATATGTATGTCACTTATTTACTTGCCGACCCATTGACCACCAAGATCCCAGTAATCTTTTCCATTCACACCTTGCATCTCAGCTGAGTACGTCCTGCCCCCAACTCTGTCTGTAATCATGGAAAAGTTGTTGTTAGTGTTAGGCATTTCAAGGGAATGGTTTTCTGGTCAGAAATGATGATCTCGCACAATGGAACAACTAAAGTATTTGGGGTCCATAGAGAAATTGGGATTCGGGAAAGTGTTTTGGTGTAAATTATTCTGGCCCCTTAATTGTAAATCTGCTTAGGATGGGTTACACTTTCTACCTGTTCCAGCTTAAGTGTAAATCTGCTTAGGAGGGGGTTACACTTTCTACCTGTTCCAGCTTAAGTGTAAATCTGCTTAGGATGGGGTTACACTTTTTACCTGTTCCAGCTCAAGTGTAAATTAGCTTAGGATGGGGTTACACTTTATACCTATTCTAGGGCTGATAAAACATGGTTGCCCATTGAACACAATTCTGATGCACTGGACAACCAGGATTTTCACCTTGGTTAAACAAAAGACTGCTCCCATAGACAGTCGTAGAATAAGTCTGTAAAACATACAACATCATATGAAATAAAGTGTATGTATCTATGTCAGACTCAGGGGGTGTAAGGGTGTTTCACCCCATATAAAAAAAAATTTATACTACTTCGTCTGCCAAATAAATGGCCCAGTATTGAAAAAAATTGTAAGAAAATTTATATGTTTATCATCTTAATTTTATTTAAGGCAAAATACTTTTGAAAATGTTCTGGATAATATCATAATTGTATTGTTATCTTCATGGCCGTACGAGCCCCACCCTCTTCCCCCACTAAGCCAGACACCAATCTTAGTCAGGCAGAAATGTAGAATGTAGGATGTGGGCCTACTTGTATCAGAGTATATCTCAGAATCAGCTAAGTATCAGAATCGTTAAAATCGGCTGAGATAAGCATTAAAGGGTTATCATTTCTAAACACGCACAGGAGAAATTTCTCCTGAAATTGAGAAAAATCAGGGATATTCATGGTCTGAAGATTTCTGTTTTCGATGCCCCAAAATGGCTTAAAATCAAGTGATCAAACACAAAGTTCCATTAATCAGTTAATAAATGAAAAATTGTGGGGATCCTGGGGCCAAAAAAAAATTGTGGGGTCCTGGGAGGGATCCAGAAGGTGCCCCTTAGAATGTGTCTAGTGGGCAAAGCCCGGATGCTGTAAATATTTCTTGTCTTTGATGCTCCAAAATGGCTGAAAATCAACACAAACTGACAAAGTTTTGAAAATTAAGTGATGATAAGAAGACAAATTTAAATTCTCAGGCTAAAATGACTCAGATAAATATTATAAGGTTACCATTTTCAAAAAGCCAGTAAAAAAATTTCCGAAGAAAATTGAGAAAATTTCTGCAAGGTGAAAAATTGGGCAAGATTTCTTGTTCTTTTGTCCCAAAATGACTTAAAATCAACACAAAAGTCCAAAATGTAATTAATAGAAACAAGACCATTTTTAATTCTAATCTAAATCGGACAAACATTTGGGTTACCATTTCTAAACAGGCAGAGGAGAAATTTCACATAGAAATTGAGAAAATTTAGCCAAAATTGATTACTGTAGTTCATGGATTCAGCTCTGATAGAGTCCAGCGGTGAAGCCCAGAAGATTTATAGATTTTGATGCCCAAGAAAAGGCCAATGATCATTGGCTCTAGATTTTAAACATATGGTTGGGATTCTTTCATATACGTCCCAGTTGCCCCACCTGATCCCAATCAGCATCATGCCAAGTCGAGTGGAGATGATTCTGATATCAATTAAAATGATTCTGATATCAATATCTCTGCCAGATTAAATGCCCAATCAACATCATTATGACAAGCTGGGAGGACAATATTCTGATACATCAAGACAATTCAGACATGATTGAGATGTATCTCTGATTTAAGCATAACATCTGACATTTTACATCTCTGCCCGACGAAGTGCCTGAGTATCTTGTCAGCATCATGCCGAGTTAGAGGTTGAGAGGACATGATTCTGATACCTAGCTGATCCGGGCATAACTGAGATATACTCAGATACAAGTAGGCCTACATCCCACAATCTACATCTCTGCCTGACTAAGATCGGTGTCCACCAAGTGGGGGCAGGGGGCAGGGCTCACGGCCATGAGGATTACAAAACTATTATGATATTATCCAGAACATTTTCAAAAGTATTTTGTCTTAAATAAAACTATAGTAACCATACAAATTTTCTGACAAATTTTTTCAATACTGGGCCATTTTTTTGGCCAACGAAATAGTCAAAATCGGAATTGTCCTACAATTTTTTTCTAGGTTGAAACACCCCCTCCCACACCCCTTAAGCTACGCCCCTGAGTCTGACATAACAGGCATAAACTTTATTTCATATGATGTTGTATATTTGAATGACTTTTATTCTACAACTGTCTAAGGGAGCAGCCATTTTGTTAAAAGGTGAAAATCCTGGTCGCCCAGTGCATCAAATTTTGTTCACTGAGCGACCCAAATTTCTCACTGTGGGACCAAATGGTTGCCCAGTTAGTATGTTAAAGATTATGTTCTTTAGATAGTAATATCTCCATGTATTCTGTTTTACTGTAACTTTCTCAATGGGTAAAATCAGAAATTTTCAGAAATATTGCAGTTATACAAATCTCAAACAATTCTAAACTTAAACAATCTCTGCATCCTTACTGGAATAAGATTTTGGAATGCTTTATTCACCTTCAGTTCCTGTTTTTATTGTTGTAAATGTTTCAACACTTCACTTTTATAAGCTGTTTTATCACCAATAGTGTAATCAATTGAAAACAAAAGTAATTATCACAAAGGAAATTCAAAACTTCCTAGGTGAAAGTGAAATCTTTGTTCAGAAATATTTTTTGGATCACTTAAAGGAACACTGTGCCAAATGATGAGGATGTGTGTTATTCCATGGTCCCAACAATAGCTCATTGCACATTTTTCGAGGGGAAAATACTTCACAAGAATATCTATTTCAAGTGTTCTTGCTTTTATGAATATTAAACTAATTTTTCAAAGATGGGAAGTGCTCAAAAGTATGGAAATGGGAAAAGTACAACTATATGTTACATCGGAATTCCTTCAATGATCAATTATTTTTTTCTTGTGTATGACCAGATGTTCCTTGAAAGGATTAGTCCAGTGGTCAAGCATGTTTATATTACATGAAAGAGGACTTCAAAAGAAACAAAATAGTGCAGGAAGCATTAAAAAATCTTGTTCCGTTAAGGAGATATCTAAGTTTAAAATTTAGGTAGAAACGACTAAAATCAGACTAGTTGTAATGTCACTGCCTCAGATTCCTCAAAGTCTGTATGTATCTTAAAGAAAGTTTATTTAATTTTTTCACTATTTGAATTATTTTTCTTTAAATTTTCTTCAGGTGGTATATTATAAATACCCTTCCTACTGTAGATTCAGTTTTACTACCTTTTTGACATATCCCAGTTTTGAAGCTACAAAATTGCAGGACAAAATATGATAGAATACATAAAGACTTGAGGAATTTGAGGCTGTGACTTCACAACTAGTCTGATTTCAGTCATTTCTACACAAATGATACCAAACTTTAAACTTAAATATTTCCTTAATGGAATAAGATTTGACAATGCTTTCTTCACCATTTTGTTTCTTTTGAAGTCCTCTTTCATATAAGATAAACATGTTTGAACACTGAACTAATCCTTTAATATGCAAGCTTCTGCTTCTCTCCAGATAAACAATTAGATTCTATTTTCACACATACTGTATGTATTACACATTAATAAATGGTACAACCCACTGTATGACAATTAACTTTCACCCACTGTATGACAATTAACTTTCACCTACTGTATAAACAATGAGCAACAAGCATTGCAAGCGATGCATTGTGATTGTTTACAATACGGAATCAAACAGAAGTAGGGAATAGTAATACACAAATATTTTGATGGGGTGATGTACCTGACAATTAATTACTGGGTGAAATTCTACCCCCCCCCCTCCCCTTCCCATAATCATTCTGGAAAGTAACAGTAGCAGCAGAGGGAATTTTCCCCCTACTTTTTATATCTTTTGTATGGTAATTTTTTTTTGATCTTAGTATGATTTTGCCCCCTCCTTAAAATTTTGACTTCCCAAGTTTCCACAAGAAATTAGGCAATTGTGGCTTATCCATTAAAGTGAGTTGAAGAAAGTTGTGCAACAAATATTTTTTTCATTTTCTCTTCCAAAGCACCCAAAACTGACAAACTTTCCAGCAACAGACCAATGGCATAGCTAGGGCTCTATGGACCGGGAAAGCGTGGGGCCCTGCGGGTCCCTTTGGTTTAATGGTATGTTTTTATGGGGCCCAGGTTGGCTGTTTCCCCCACCTTAGTTATGCCACTGCAACAGACCATGCCCTAGATTTGTCTTGATGGTCAGAATCTCCCTAATTTATATTTTGCTTTTTGACAATCAAACAAATACATGTATGAAAAGAGGAAGGGATAGATACTCTTAATTTGTAGCTTATCAGTGGCGTTGTCACGAGGGTGGGAGGAACAAAATTCCCCATGTCCGATATGTCAAAGAATTTATTTTGTCCCAAATGGCTATTTTTGACATTTTTTATTGGGGAATGGGAGGGAGGTAGTTTGTATCATTGCAAAATGATTATTGAAGAGTGAGCCATGTGCCCCAGCCCCTCACCCATGTGTGATATCTAAAAAACAATATTTTGTCCAAAATGGCTATTTTTGACCTTTTTAATGGGGAATGGAGAGGGGGGGTAGTCTGTATCATTGCAAAATTATATGCTGCTACACTAGATCGTTCATAATTATCTCATTTTAATTTAAATGTGTATTGCACATATTCAGAGTCTTTTGGTTATCTAAAACTTGGAAAATGTGAGGTTTCTCAGGAGCTTCGCCCCAGGAGCTTCGCCCCAGGAGCTTCGCCCCAGGAGCTTCGCCCCAGGAGCTTCGCCCCAGGAGCTTCGCCCCAGGAGCTTCGCCCCAGGAGCTTCGCCCCAGGAGCTTCGCCCCAGGAGCTTCGCCCCAGGAGCTTCGCCCCAGGAGCTTTGCCCCAGGACCCCCACCGGGGCTTTGTCCCTGGACCCCACAAGGTGGGACCCTTTGACCCCATGCCAAATAGGTTTGTGTCCCCCAATATTGAACCCCTATTTTTGACCTTTTTTAATGGAGGGTAGTCTGTATCATTGTAAAATTATATGCTGGTATATTAGATGGTTTGTAATCATCCTAATTTAGTTAAAAGAGCTGTGTAATGCACACATTTAGAGTCTTTTTGGGGCATCTAAAACTTGGAAAATGCAAGGTTTCCTGGGGCTTCACCCACAGGACCCACAAAAGGGGCCCTAAGGAAAGCCCCTTGACCCCATGGCAAAAAGGTTTGCACCCCTAATATCAAACACCTGGTGGCGCCACTGTAGCTTATTGATAACCAAATTTGTGTTATTGTTAGTGGTGGGGTGGAGGCTGGCAAAGCATATTCAGCATTAGCAGACATAGAGAGGGGATCCATGGTCAATCAAACATGGCATACGATACAAATCCCCTCATCGCTAATAACATACTTTCCAGCCTCTGTCACACCTGCCATCCCACCCGGTTCCACATGCCATACCATGCTACTTCCCTCCCTACAGGAAATAATACAGATGCCATTCCACCACATGACCTATATGTCATCACACCTGCAATCAAGATGACATCAAACCATATAACTTGCCACCCTGTTCCACATGCCATCCCTCCCCTGTACCACGCGCCATATGACATGCCATTCCAACCTGTCCCACATGACATCCCTCTTTGTACCAAGTGCCATCTCACCCTGTCTGACAGGCCATTTCATGCTATCCCGCCCTGTCCAACAAGCCATCCCACTTGAAATCCAGATGCTTTCCATTACATGCCATCCTATTCCAAATGCCATGCCATCCTATTCCAAATGCCATGCCACCCTGTCCTACATGTCATCCAAGCCTATCATAAATGCCATGACACCACCTTGTTTCATAAGCCATGCCACCCTCTCCCACATGCCATCCCTCCCTATCCTAGATGCAATGACATTCTATCCTACATTCCTTGCCATCCTGTCCCACATGTCAACCTGTCCCACATGTCAACCTTTCCCACATGTCAACCTGTCCCACATGTCAACCTGTCCCACATGTCAACCTGTCCCACATGTCAACCTGTCCCACATGTCAACCTGTCCCACATGTCAATCTGTCCCACATGTCAACCTGTCCCACATGTCAACCTGTCCCACATGTCAACCTGTCCCACATGTCAACCTGTCCCACATGTCAAGCTGTCCCACATGTCAACCTGTCCCACATGTCAACCTGTCCCACATGTCAACCTGTCCCACATGTCAACCTGTCCCACATGTCAACCTGTCCTACATGTCAACCTGTCCCACATGTCAACCTGTCCCACATGTCAACCTGTCCCACATGTCAATCTCTCCCACATGTCAACCTCTCCCACCTCCCTTCACCTGCCATCCTCCATTAATCTACCCTCCTCCATTTCCCAACACGCCCCATTCACCTTCCATCCCTGTTTCGCCTACTTCCCCAACCAACATTTTGCTATCCCCTCATCTACCAAATATACTCTTAACCAACTAATCATTATTATTATTATTATTATTATTATTATTATTTATTTCATTTCATAAAGCGCATGCCATAACATGGTTTTCGGCCGCGCTTTACAATTAAAATACAAATATAGAAAAAAATATATAATCATGTACGTATAAATATCAAAATCGGATAAAGGAAAATACAATACTCATATCAAAACTACAGTAAAAAGTTGAATTTAAAAGTAATTTGGAAATCGATAAAATGGTTTAGAAAAATATTACTTTGTATAAATGGTATATAACACTGGATATAAAAAGATAAAAATGTGTAAAATGCAATTTCAAAAATTAAGAAGGGAATAGATGTGTCTTCAGCTGCCTTTTAAAAATGTTTACATTGGGAGAAAGTTTGATGTTATTTGGAAGTTTGTTTCAGAGTTCTGCTCCTGCAACACTAATAGCTCTTGAGGCAAATGTTTTACGCTGAGTACGTGGAATCACCAAATTGTAGGCAACATTACAGGAGCGGAGGGATCTGGTTGAATTAGTGGCTAATGAAAATTTACACCTAAGGTAATCTGGGGCCGACTTTTCAACAACAGACTTGTATATCAGGGTCAACATTTTATGAATAATTACTGTTAATATAACCTTCACTATAACCTTCACTTACTCTGTTGCAGCACAGCTCTCACCCCCCACCCTTCCCCTTCATAACTTAAATATGACACTCCCAATAAAAACATACTCAACTTTTTTCCCTCATAAACCACAACTGGTCTATCTACCAAATTAGAATGAAAATTCATTGTCAATCAATTTGGTGTTGATCAAAAGTCTATTATATTTCCACTCTATTCCAGCGAAGACTTATTGTGTTTTCCCTATTCATTCTTGAGACACTTCATTATGAATTCCATTCAGTAATCAGCCCTATTATTCAAAACAATTTCCATCCCAGTTAATTGCTATTCAAGTCTGGAATGCATTTGTTCCAAGTTTTTTCAAAGCAAGATTTTCCTTTATATAAATTTATTTTCATAAATATAGTTGAAATTCCTTTTCAAGGGCTAAAATCTATTGTTCACCAGTAGCTGAACAATGCATGAGGTCATACAGACAATGAACGAACGAATGGTAGGATGCTAATCCCCTCTTCACCAACTTTGTTCGTGAGATATAAAAATCTTTTATCAGAAGGGCCAACTTTTTTTTTTTGAATAACAACTAAATTGATCATTTTATCAGCACTTTTCAGCCCAAAGTAGATCTATAATAGCTTAACATTTAGTAAAAATGAACAAAAATGAAAAAGTAGCAGAGAAAGAATTTCATTTACTGTATACACTGTAACGAGCGACAAGCAGATGCCAATTAGCAATTAATTGCATTTTAAAATGCATTTTGAGTGTTTCAAAATCGAACATAGGAATAGATAGTGGGGAGGGGGAGTCACACAAAATTTTAGTGGGAGACAAATTGCAAGTAACATTATCTAACATACAATAATTTCAAAAATGAAAATCTGGACCAATCAGCTTACATGTTTTTGTCATGACCTCATCAGACCAAATGGTGCTAATTAACGTGATAAAATATTGATGGGGTGCAGGGCTCTAAATTAACAAAGCCCGTTAGCCCAGGGCTAGTTGATTTGATGTAAGGGCCAGCACAATTTCAATCATTCAAGCCCCATCTGGCTACTCCTGTAATCAGAATATTCTAGCACACATACAGTAGGCAGGATTTGAAGGGAGAAAAGGGGCACTTTCCCCTTCCCCCCCCCCCACCCCTACTTTTTTCCAAATTTGTATCTTTTGATGGTGATTTTTGCATCTAAAAGTGATGTTGTAACCCACTTGTGGTAGGCAATCCTGCCCATGCTAGTACAGTATGTTTATGTGAGATAACAAAAACAGGCTTGTGGAAAGTTTAGTCAGGCTAGTAAAATGTGAGGTGGATAATGGACAAGCGATAATCCAATGCCAGTTTTCAGCCCTGATAAGGTGTATGGGCCAAAACATTTCTAGTTCTGTATTGCTCATAAGAATTGTAATTATCTTGCAAAGTTTCAGCTGATATTGACAACCATGCTGGTGACATTTCTATTCTTGCTTTTCATGATTTTATTAATGCATCAATTGATTTTGCTTGAATTTTAAGAGCCATATCCTCCCCTTCCCATCTTCTATGACTTATAAATATGAGGTTTCACCACAGTGCCCACATTTGCAATTTTGTCCTTCATTTTCATACAAACTATACATAAATTTGAAATCAAAGAAATTTTGCATAATAAAAAAGGTAGGCTATTATACTGGTGAAAATTAAGTCATTGCTTTGAAAAAACATCTTGTGTGGTATAATACTGATCTCAACAACCAATTAATTGACAATTCCAGCCCTGAACACTGTGCTCCCAAGCCCCCTGCATGCCGAAAGGTTTCTCTTTACAGCTTTCCGTACCCAACACTAGACTTTTCATACAAAAAGTCAGGTATAATGATACCCCAACCTGACTTCCAGTATCCCGTGCTTGGTATACACTCATAACTAAGAGCGTCTACGCAGAGTACTGTGGAAGGAGCCTTAGGGCTATATAATTATGCACCTATCAATTGAATGACGCATCCTCAAACCCCCCAGGATGTGCATCAATGTTGCGTCAATTACAATCAAATTTTAACGCAGGGGTTAGTCATTGTATATCAAATGTCGGTCATTCAAAGAATAATAGGTGCGTCAATGTGTGTCATTCTTTCAGTTGTGATAAAACCTATATCAAACAAGATTGTGTCAGTCCCAATACCTATTCTATGTATTAAAACACAACTTATAAACAGCCCATGACCACAATCAGATACACACAATATTCAGGCAAGAGTCATGTAATTATTGATCGGCATTCTGAAATAAAACAAAACATTTGCACACTGCAACTGGTAGAACTTCTAAAAAACTATTTTAAAAATTAAAAAATAAAAATAATTTATAAATAATAGTTGAGTGCATTCCATGAGGAAGAATACACACAAGAAAGTTTGAAATATTTACAACAGCTTCATGTAAAACATCGTCGGAACCTTTTTAAAAATTGTCCACAATTTTGGTGGAATTTTAACTATTTTTTTCGTTACCAATAAATTCTTGTCAGGTACGTCACAAGGACAGTCATTGTCAGTCACTCTTACCTATATGTCCATCAGAAAATTATTTTAAAGTGTGTCAAAAGTAGGCAATTGTCAGTCAAAAAGGGGTGCATCAATGATTATAATGTATGACAAACACAAACATTGACCCACATATCCCCCGGGGTTAGGGTGCGTCATAAAAATAATGAGTGCATTATCATTGTACCATGTTTCATGTAAACAATTGTCATAGTGTGCACATGTGGTCAACGTTGATGAGAGTGAGGATGATGAGCAGGGGATTGGATTGCATACTGGTCTGGCCATCAGGTGGCTTGTGCGGTGTAGTGTGAGATTGGCAGACTGGATGCTTCAGGCAATTTTGACCAATTCCCTATAGAGAGGAATTTCTTCATGTGAGAGGGTTTCATCTTCATAGTTACATGCTTTCTTCCTACTCCTAATAGGGGTTAAATTAAGGTATTACCCCCTTTCAAGCTCAACACTAGTTAGTAAATTGAATATGTAATGAAAATAGTTATGTTACTTGTTCTACATGATTGGAATTAAAATTGCAGTGTACTTACCCTTGGCCTCTAGAACCAAAACTTTACATTCTGGGTTTACTTTGAGCAGACGGTACGCGGCAGTAAGTCCTGATATTCCAGCTCCAACAACAATCACATCGTACACTTCTTCCCCTGCTGCGACATTTATTTTCTCAGCAGAAGCCATATTTCTATCTCAAATTCAACACTATTCAAATGTGTATTTTATTTTACATATAAATTTACGAAATGTAAAGAAACTAGTAACACCCAAAATGTCAATCGCGTCTATAGACTATTAACACCCAAATTCAAAAGCATTTATAACTTGTGACTATTAATGGTGTACAACGGTCAGGTTAAAGGCTTTGTTTACATTCCTGGACGAGTTGGTCCCTAGTACCGCCATTGAAATCTACTGAATCTTGTTTTGTTACACAATCTACATACAAATGCATTATTTACAATACAAACAGGCAGAGATTACATCTTTCAGATAAAGATTATAAATCAAAATGATATGAAGATTTCTGCCTTTTTATATTTGCAAAAATAAAGTTTTTAAATCATACAATATGAAATAATCTATGTTATATTAATTAATTATGATTATTTGACCGTAATAAGCAAATATTTTGCATAAAGAATGATTTTAAATTAATTTTGTAATCCTTTTGAAAAGTAGATTTTTGATACAATGAAAAGGGAAATTCCAGAACAAATGTTTGAGATCAAGCAGTTAAAGTAAAACTTTGAAGTTGTATCTGCCTCCATTGAGTTTTAAATGTTGCCTGAATTCGAGAGAAGAATAACATTGTTAATTTCGGTTCTATGTTTGCATACTGTAGCCTCAGGTAGGTGTAAGCTTTTACAGAAACGTGTAGGCCTAAGTAAGTTACATTTCATGACTTCGTTACATACAACTTGCAAGCTTTACAACGAACAGCGCCGTATAATTATTTTCGCGAAATTTTCCTACATAATGCTTCATGATTTTGTGTCATGTATAGACTCTGAAGTTAAAAGGTTACAGAGCCATTGACCTTTTCACCATTTTCCCTATTCACTTGGTCGGTACACGTCACATTGAGGAGATGATGTCATTTGTTGTGTTTGTTTACATGCCATACGTACCACACACAGTAAACGCATACGGACTTGCCCACGTGTATCGCGCAAAGGTTTGTTTTCCTCAAGAAAATGACGTCATCTCCCAGATGGACATATGGCACCAACATGTGAATAGTTATGGATTGATAGAGTACACTGAACAGGAAGTTGGGTTGGTAATTGTCACACCTGAGTTTTCAGGATTAACTTGGATGTCAGGTGTGGGTAGGCTTAAAGAGAATCTTTTCGACATGAATTTCAGCTACTTTTATAAATCACTCACATGTCTGATTTTAAAGTCAAGACCTATATACCAACCCAATGTTGTACCATGGTGCCTTGGTACATGAATGTGTCCCTAGACTTGGATTCAAAGGTCACAGAGTTATTGACCTTTACCATATTCCCCTATGAGATGGAATGGTAAGTGTGACATAAGCATGAATGGTGTCATACAGTAGGGTGTGTTAAATGTGAAGAATTGCATAAGTTATTTCAGTGATTAGGGTCAGAGGTCAATTATGCATGATTTTAGGGGTAATTATGTACTAATTTGTACATTTTTGCAGCATTTTAAACTCAAAATGGATTTTGTGTCTGGTAGATTCTAAGGTCAAAATGTTACAGAGCTATTGACCTTTCTTCACCATTTTCCCCTATGTGATGGAATGGTGAGTGTGACGTGAGCATGAATGGTGTCATACAGTAGGGTACGATAAATGTGTAAGATTGCAGAAGTTATTTCAGTGAATATGGTCAAGGGTCAGAGGTCAAATGTGTGATTTTTAGGGGTAATTATGTACTAATTTTGTACAGTTTGCAGCATTTTAAACTAAAAAAGTACAAGACCTATACCAACCCAATATTGTACCATGACACCTTGGTACATTAATTTGTGTCCCATATAGACTCTGGGGTCAAAAGGTCACAGAGCTATTGACCGATTTAACCATTTTCCCATATAGTTATGGAATGGTACAGTACATGTAAACATGTAACATGAGCATGAATGGTGTATGTGTACATCATACAGTAGGGTATGATAAAAGTGAATTTTCAGAAGTTATTACAGTGATTAGGGTCATGGGTTAGAGGTCAAATATGTGATTTTAGAGGGTAATTATGTACTAATTTGTACATTTTTGCAGCATTTAAACTAAAAAAGTACAAGACTGTATACCAACCCTATGTTGTACATTAATTTTTGTGGTCAAAAGGTCAAGGTCTGTTTGTACTCACATGGGCAGTACAATCCATCAACATGCCCAAATAAATTGATAGCCATGCCTGTCTCAATATCTGCTTTGCATCATTTTGGGAATTCTATGATTTTAATGTGCCCATTGTTGCTAATTTTACCATCAGACTTTGTGACCAGAAAGGCATTTTGTATTTTCTTATTAGTTTGCAGTTTTAAGAATTGTATTTTTGTAAGACTAACATTTAACATTAATTTGTTTTCCTTTTGCTGTAGTTTTTGCTGCCACTGATTGTCGCCTGAATGTGACAGAAGTGATTATCTCTAGAGAGGCAGAAAATTCTGGTTTTCACAGGTAATGTTTGAAGTACATGTATGCACATCAGCAAAATTGTTTTAAAATCTTTTGAAAGCCTACAGTGTATTTTAAACCCATCGTAAGTCAAAATTTTGAAACAAATTTCATGCAATTACAAAAAGATTTGACCATGTGTTAACCAAATCTGTCAAAAAATTATCATATGCTTTACATTATTTGAACTTTGGTCAGACATAATAAAATAAAAGTCAGTTAAACACGATTTATAACGATTTCCAACATTTAATTCTTGTGAATCTCCTACACACAAAAAGGATCACAGTTTCCTCACCAGTACAATGACCTCTTAGGTCATCCTTGACGCCCTCAACATCTGGCGAGTAGCACACAATAAACTGGGATGAGTTGTTAACAATAATGCAGACAAAACAAGAAAGCAGTCCCTGCAGTTGCTGATCTCATCACCTTAAGCGTACAACATAGTGGGAAATAGCTAAGTGGGTCACTATAGCTCTGTGAATTTTGATGGATTGCACTGCCCATGCGAGCTCGAATACAAACGGATGTGGAGACAGGCATAGCTGTCTTTCTTTAGGCATGTTGATGGATTGTACTGCCCATGGGAGTACAAACAGACCTTTGACCTTTTGACCCCAGAATCTATGGAGACACAAATTCATGTACCATGGTACAACATAGGTATATATAATTATATTTTACCATGTGATAATGTTACTGATGGTGCCTTGTGTGTTGAGGGTCGTGTTGATGACATTAGGTAATGGATGATCCATAACAGATTAGTTCTGAATGATAATAAAACTGAAGTACTTCATTTGCAATCTCGATTAGGAAAACAGCTCCTTTAAATCAATTGCGTGTTGGGGTCTCACTCTAGTAAAACAAAGTCCTGTTGTGTGTAATTTTGGAGTATATTTTGATGACATGACTTTCATATCTTATCATGTCTCTTAAGTCTGTAGAACTGCCTCTTACTCTTTGTATCGCATTGGTAGAATTCGTTAACTTTTAGACCAGCTCTTAATGCTAAAAAACTAATTCATTCCTTTGTTACCTCACAGCTTGATTACTGTAACAGTTTATTGTATGGCATTGATGATCAACTCATCTTGTGGTTGCAGCATATTCAGAATGCTGCTATTGGTTTAGTTTCTCGCACTAGGAAACATGATTACATTACACCTGTTCTTAGAGAACTTTATTGGCTTCCAGTCAAAGCACTTATTGGGATTGTATTTTAATGGAAAGTACTTTATAAATTTAAGTTATTATTATTATTGTTATCGTCGCCGCCGCCGTAGGGTTGGTCTTATAGGTCTTGTACCTTTTGAGTTAAAAATGCCACAAAAATGTACAAATTAGTACATCAATAACCCCCTAAAATCACATATTTGACCTCTGACCCTTAACCCTAATCACCTAAATAACTTCTGAATTCTTTTACATTTGTCACATCCAAGTATATGACACCATTCATACTCATGTCACACTTACCATTCCATAACTATAGGGAAAATTGTGAAAAGAAGTCAATAGCTTTGTGACCTTTGACCTTTTAACCCAAGAGTCTACAGGTCACATGTACCTAGGTACATGTATCATGGTACAACATAAGAGTTGGTATAGGTCTTGTACTTTTGGAATTCAAAGTGTAAAAAAATTGTACAACTCCCTAAAATCACATATTTAACCTCTGACCTGTAACCCTTGACCCTAATTACTGAAATAACTTTTGAAATTGTTACATTTATCGTACCCTACTGTATGACACATTCATGCTCACGCCGCCCCTTATCATTCCATAATTATAGGGGAAATGGTAAAAAGAGGGCAACAGCTTGTGACCTTTGACTTTTGACCTCAGATTCTATGGGACACAAATTCATGTACCAAGGTGTCATGGTACAACATTGGGTTGGTAAAGTCTTGTACATTTTGAGTTTAAAATGCTGCAAAAATGTATAAATTAGTACATAATTACCCCCAAAATAATATATTTGACCTCTAACTCTTGACCCTAATCACTGAAATGACTTCTGAAATTTTTAACATTTATCATACCCTACTGTATGACACCACTCATACTCACGTACACACGTGCCATTCCATATCTATAGGGGAAAATGGTGAAAAGGGTCAACATGTCTTTAACCTTTAGACCCAAAAGTCCATATGGGACACAAATTGCATAAAAAGCACCCCTAATATGAAGTCATCATATGAGACCCCCTAGTGGGCCCACACCCCCCTTCCTCTAATTTGAAGGGGGTGACCATGTAGTGAAGGAGGTACAGGCAGTTCTTTGCCTATACAGCAAAGTGACTACAATATCTCATTCCCACATGTGGATGATGAGATAATAAGCATATAAAACATTGTTGTATTCAGTATTTGTTTGATGCTCTTTCATTCATTTTTAGCAGGTTTCCCACTATCTTTTTAAATGCCAAAAATTTAGGGATCAAAGGAAAAAGTTTATAAAGCCCTTTTATTCGAAGAATTCGAGTGTTTTTAAAATGAGTCAATTAATGAATGCTACAAATAAAAGCATCCAGGCAAATTATCAAAATTCATAAGCCTTATTCTAAAAGAAACGGCAGACTACAAATGTAAATAGTGTAAATAAGTTTTTTTTTTTTTCTAAATAAGCTTTATAGTATTCAGTAGTTTTTTAGTCTCAATATACATTTTAACATTTATTTATGTTTTCTTAAGTTCTTTGATCAGTTGTTTATGTATTGGCACAATGTACTGTCTCCATACCCAGAAATGGGTTATATAAGAATGAGAATAAACTAAACAACCAAAAAGTTGAATGCTTATCTAGCATGCAATGGTATAGTAATTTTTGGTTAATATGTATATTCAAGTGACCTTTGCCTTCACCTCGTCTATGGGTTATGGAGGCATGAAATTTATTGATCTATTGTGGATAATATATCTGTGAATTCACAAAATCGAGTGTCCCTTACTTTTCGGTCTAGTGCTCTTTTCAGTATGCTAAGTATCTCTGCTAAGTACGTTAAAGAAACACATTTTGTTGGGTGTACAATCATCACTAGTTTTGACATATATATTCTCTAAATTTTTCTTTCATGATATTTGAAGTATTGCAAATATTTTCACAGGGACATAAAAACCACTGCAATAATCCAGTTTGAGTCCACCTCCTCACTTACCAGTGTCTCCTGTGTGCTCCGGAATGTAGAATCCTTCTCATCTGGTGTATATGTGGATCCCTATGAGCTCAGCAACTTTGAAGAGTTTGGTGGGGCTAAGGTCAGCCATGTTTTTATCATACAAGTCTTACAGGTTTTAGATAGAAACACATAATTTGAAACTAAGTAACGTCTTTTCTAAATTGAAAGACTACTTTTTTTATAGGATTTAATTTTTTTGAAGAAATCCATTGGCAAAAAGAAGCAAAACAGCTGTTCCCAATAAAATAACTAAATTAATTGTTTTAGATTTCACAGTGTACAACTGCTATAGCAAGACTGCAAATAGTACAGTGCAGGTCAAAGTGAAAGCCCAGCCCAAGTTTAATGTTCCAAGGTAATAAAGTAGTTACTATATTCAATTTGTGCTGGTGATGGAGGGGACATTTACCCATTCTCAATTCATCATTGATTTAACATTCATAGAAAAGCAATGATGTCAAAACAATGCAGAACATTTCATGATCATAATTAATGCAATTATTCTCATCTTCAACTTTTTAGGTTGTATTGAAGATGAGATTGATGTAGAGAAGCCAGCGTACGGGTCACCAAATCTTACCATTAAAGTGTTCTCCTCAACGCAAGTGGTTGATAAGTCAGGGAAGGTCACCATGGAGGTCATACTTCCTGTACATTTTAGATATCATTCACCGTCACATGGGGAAGATGAGTACACCCAGGTCAAAGTGCCAACCCCAGAAATCTCCTTCAGCTGTTTCGTAGGTGAGGGCTACTTATGTATCTTTCATATTTTGTATTTGATAGATATCAAAATCACGAAAAAACATTAAGAATTTTTGGCCCTTAGACCCCTCCAACCCGACACCCTTGATTTTCTCAAAATCAGGGGTAATCAACACCATTCAACCACAATTCATTGACTAGCAACCAGCTATTGTTACACCATACACAACACAGGGGTAATCTATACATTCAGCCTGACAGCATCTTCATAGTCATAGTCTTCAGGTTGGAGAAAGGGGGGGGGGGGGATTATGTGCCCCCTGGTTCCGCCACCTATGGTGGTGATAAATGAGCAAGTGTATGTTCATTTTGCATCATATTGGGCATGATAATATTGTTGGTTATTGTGTACATGTGTTTGTTATCAACAGATGTCATTAACATGCATGGTACAGGTGTGGCTCAATGTAGAAGTGCTTAATGATATAAACACCATACTGAATTTCATGAACAGTACATCTGATTTATGCCATATCTTGTACACAGATGTAAATATCTGTACATATGATCATATCTGTACACACAGATCTGTACATATGTTTTGATTTTGTGGTAGTGATGTCATAAATATAAATGAATAGGCGGGGCTTACTGACAAACTCTTGAAATAGGATAAATGAGTAACCAATTTTGCATCATTCTTACTATGATGTTGTTAATTATTCTGCACATCCTAATAATATCAACAGGTGCTATTTTATTGATCTGCATGGTGGGTATGACTTATGAATAAATATCATGGAACAAATATATCAACATGCAATTACTTGACAGTTAATACAAAACTTGCAAATCAATCAGCATATAAAAAAAGCATTGGAACCACAAAACCTTTTGGTTTGGTTTCTGTTTCCCATTCACAGATGACAAGCTGGGATGCAGGATTGATTCAGATAGGAGAGTAAAATCATTCAAGGCACCTTGTGGAAAGTATGAAAAGAGACAGTGTGACTGGAATAACCTGACTTCCTATTTGGTAAGAGTGTATTGATAATGATTATAATATGTTTGTTTTTTATGGAGAGAGTGTTTTAATGATAGAATAATACATATTTTCTATATCATATATTAGAATGTTAGTTTAGTGACGTGATTTACTAAAATATATACTGCAACATTTCTGAAGAATAAAATGATGCTAAATACACATTTCAGGTATTTCAGTGGCTGGAAAATGCATTTTACTGTCGGAGTTTGGTTCAGGGCTTCACGATCAAATATCCATAAACCAAAAAAAATATGTCCACATGAGAAATTCATAAAAACTTAAATGATTCTTTAATCAAAAAATGCCTCTTTCCTCTATAACACGTATGTAGAAATGTGTTCTTAACGAACGCCCTCTTTGTTTACCTATTTCGTAGTGCATCAATACATAAAGTAGATCACATAAATCTCTTCACATTTTTATTACTTTTAAGTAAGCTTCAATATGGTGCCAGATCTGGAATTATAGCTTTTTTCTTTGAGTTGTGAATAATTTTTTGAACAGACATATCTTTACTTTTGGAAACATTGCAATTTGATATCATGGCACATTTCTGTAAGTAGCCTACCAAGTATCACATAGGCAAGCCAGCTAGCATTAGGTTTTATCATGAAATTGACGTAAACGCTTACAAATAAACATGTCCGAAGCATTTCGCAGGCCAAATGTCCTATGCCTTTGAATACGCCCTTTGGACGATATCGCTTCCTATGTATGCCTTTCGGTATTAATTCAGCATCCGAAGTGTTTCAGCGTGCCATGGAACAAATTTTCAGCAGTTTGCCATGCGCACTAGTTGTCGACAATATAATTGTTATAGGAAATGGCATCGACGAGCATGACACAAATCTCAAAAAAGTTCATGATCGTGCGCGAGAGGTAAAGTTAAAACTTAACCCCTCCAAGTGCAAAGACTCAAGGAAGTGAGCTATGTTGGACACATTTTTACAGACAAAGGTCTCAAGCCTGACCTTGCAAAGGTTAAAGCAATAGTAGAAATGCCCCAGATGGACAGCAAGCGCTCCAAGATTCCTCGGCATATTCACTTACCTCAGCAAATTCATAAGCAACTTGACCGAAATAGCAGCGCCAGTTTACGAACTTGCCCACAATTCCGGTAACTGGTGTTGAATGACATACACCAACAAGCATTTGACACTTTGAAATCACAAATCCTCCAGTGCTCAAATACTACCATGTCAAACAGCCAGTAACGCTAACATGCAATGCCTCAAAGTTTGGTCTAGGTGCCGCATGTTGACTAGACGGTGAGCCAGTTGCATACGCATCTCGAGCCATGACCAGCACAGAATGAAACTACGCACAAATAGAAAAGGAACTCTTCGCGGTAGTATTCGCATGCAATCACTTCAGGGATTATGTACGGACGACCAGTCACAGTCGAAACCGATCACCGACCATTAATAACAATCATGAACAAACCACTTCACACTGCTCCGGCAGGTCTACAACGGATGATGCTGAGACTACAGCAATTCTACATCAATCTTGAATACAAGGAGGGAAAAGAACTCTTTATAGCAGACATGCTATCACGCGCACCCCTCAAAGATTAATTTCAAGAAAGGAATGAAAGCGACTAATTTGCGGTCATGACACTTAACTTTAATCTCAGACCAGTGAACTTGCGAGCTTGCAAATGAAATCGCCAACGACGTCACACTTTAAAAGCTATCTGACGTTATACAAAATGGCTGGCCCTCAAAGCAAAATTGTGTACCATCAGAAATTCAGTCCTTTTTCTCATACAGGCATGAACTCCTCATTGGTAACGGATAAGTCATGAAAGGAGCATCCCTTCAAACTGAATATGCTAAGATACTACATTAAGGACCTTCCGGAACAGAAGCGACAAAACGCTGTGCACGCAATCTGGTGTTCTGGCCAACCATGAACCAGGACATTAAAAACCTTATCAAGAGCTGCGAGGTAAGCAATAATAGCTCTAAACACCACCAGCACAAAGAGCCCCTCAAACTGCATCCTATCCCTGAAGTACCATGGTCTACAGTTGCCAAAGACATTTTTGAGTGGAACACTATACATTACCTCATTCTTGTAGACTCGTATTCAGGATGGACACACTATGCAGCCTCTTATCAAAAACAGAAATCACTAAACTCAAGTACCACTTCGCAATTCACGGCATACCCCAACAAACTGATTTCAGACAATGGCACCCAATTCTCCAGCCATGAATGCACTGACTTTGCAAAGGCATGGAATTTCCAACATGTCACAAGCAGCCCCACATATCCACAATCTAACGGTCTCGCTGAACGAGCTGTTGAAAGTGCAAAGAAAGTTCTCGAACAAACAAATCGAGATAGAACTGACATTTACTTGAACCTCTTGAATACTCGAAACACTCCTTGCGACCCCACCCTTGGTTCATCTGCACAACGACTTCTATCAAGGAGGACTCGAACAACCATCCCCATATCCAAAAACTTGCTAAAGCCTAAAAGGACAAAACACCTCTCAGATCTCCACACATCTTCGAAAAAAACGCAATTAACAAAAAGCGCACTGCGACAAATCAGCAAAGCCACTTACTCTGTTAAAGCCAAATCGAGCTATACGAGTCCAAACATCCACAGGACACGACCAGCTAGGAGTAGTTCTGCGTGTGACAAACAAGCCTCAATCATACATTCTTAATGTCGGTGGAACCGATTATAGAAGAAATTGCAGACACCTTCTTTCAGGGCCTGAGCCTACTCCGAACCCCATAAAACAAACTATCATACAATATGACCTTCCCCCATGACAAGTATACCCCCTGAAAAACAGCCTCCAGATCAAAATGTACCTCCCATACTAGCAGGTCCTCCAATCGTTGTAACCAGGAGCGGATGCATCTCCAAGCCGAATCCGAAATATTTTGATTAAATTTGAACCCTGATATTTTTCTGAAATTTGGACACTGAAATTTACTTATATTAAGCTGACATACAAGTGTACCTTTCAAGGAAAGGAGATGTAGAAATGTGTTCTTAATGAACGCCCTCTTTGTTTACCTGTTTTAAGTGCATCAATACATAAAGTAGATGAAGTATAAATCTCTTTGCATCTTTATTACTTTTAAGCATCGAGCTTCAATAACGTTCATGTATAATTAGCTTGAATATGTTTCGTCTGATTAAATGATCAAATTCTATATTTCTCACTGGCTAAAACTTTTCAGAATATATCTCAAATAAGTGCCTCTATCAAAAAAAATGTAAGTTACTATCTCCGCACTCAATTCCAAACTCTCTCTGGCTTTCTCGTACTTTTCCATTTTGTCAGCTCACAAACCTCGTGGGTTTTACTGCGCCTGTCAACACTTCAACCAATGAGGTGTCTTGTAGGGTGGAGTTTACATACTCAGCTAAATTGAAATAGCCAATCAGAGATCTCAGTCTGAGCCGTCCAGTCATAATCCTAACCAATTCATGTTTCTCTGAATATTCATTAATTGTCATGTAATCAGTCTGTCAGCTTTCTTCAAACCTAAATAGTAATTATTCCCATCTAGCTTCGAAATTAAAGAAAAGTTAAGAAATTGATTGTGGGAAAATTTGTCGAGTGGATGTTAAGGCCCTAAGAAAGGAATTCAAATACCGATCTCAACAGTGTTCAAACAAAAGACAGATTTGATCTGTTTCAGTTTGTAAACAAATGAGGCACTGATGGATAATGACAATACCGCTGAAAAGGAGCATGGAATGCTTGAGATGTAGAGGTTAAAGGCATATACGATATTGCTATCAGTTTAATAAAAATGTAGGGCAAGGTTGTGGAGTTCAGCTTTTTCAAGAGAAGGTGTAACCTGTTACCCATTGTCAGTGCAATTAAGAATAAATATATTTTCTCTGAATTTCTCTGAAAAGAAATTTTTCCTGTTACCAGGCCGATAGATAGGAGTGATTGCAAAGGGGCATGTATGGATGCTAAGTGAGGCTCTTAAAAGCAGAAGGGAAGCTCATCTGCATTTATTTTGTCATGGTAGCCTCAGCTGTGTTTTTGTAATTGATTGTTTTTACTGTTTGTCTATGATTTGAAAACTCTTACTTTCACCAGCTAAACTTGAAAACATTAATACTTCTTGATTTTGTCTATAGGGAATAAAACAGATTTTGTTTTAGCTTTTCACAGACCATGATATGTTATGTTGCATACAATTGAAATGTCATTTTCTTTTTATTCGCCAGAAAACAAATGAACTATTATTCCCAATCCCTATTGGACAGGAGAGGCATATCAACTTTGTTCTGCCTGTGACATCACTGAGTATCATCTTGGGTGTGGCCTTTATATTGCTTGCACCAATTGAGTGACCAATCAAGAAGACAAGAATGCAGGTCTTAGATTGATTGGTTAAGTGCAGATCCAGGGATCAGTTTGGAGGTTCAGGCACACCTCCCGCTCCCATTTTTCATTTCTGTTATAATTTTTCATTTCTGTTATTACAATTTGTTACAATCAATTCCCAAAGGTGAGGAATATTTTCAGCTGAACACCCACTTGCAGTCTCCTAAACAGATCAAATATTGCAGTGCTATGGCGGTAACATAAGCTTCAGCCACCACAAAAAGTCAATGGGATCAGGCTCATAAGGTTTAGCAGTTGTTATGAATACTTTTCAAAAAGTTTACTTCCTTCAAACCTTGAGGGCTTATAAGAGTATGTGGTAATACCCAGTTTTCATGGTGCTAAGTGGATGGGAGTACTAGACTCCATGGATGGGACACCAGTTCATCACAGGTTAACTTCCCAGCCGAAAATGGGACTCATTTCACAGCTGAGTGAACTGGAGCAAATGGAATAGTGTCTTGCTCAAGGACACCGCGATCCTGATATCCTTTAAGTACGAGACCTAAGCCTGGAACACTGGGCTACTGCACTTCCCGCGATAAAGACTTCTATCTTATTATGTATTTTGTGTATCATTGGTTTGTTTGTTGACTTAATCCAAAGTCCATACACTCATTAATGCAATGGTGCATGTAATGTACATGTAAAGACCGAGTTGATGTCAGCTGCTCCTTAGTAGTTTTAGTTGAGTTGGTAGAGAGGGAGGTAACGTAAACAAGACTGCAGTATAAAATGAATAACTTGTTTGCCTGTCACTAGCAAAGGAATAGTACTTTAATTTGTTAATAGGTGCCTTACTGGTATTTATGACAGCTTTCCCCCTCTGTACTACTTCACCAGCATTTGTCAATGCCAGCTGTATGTATTCATAGTAATAGTGTGGCATCCGAGGGTAAACCACAAAGTTGTCGAACGTTATATTTTTTCCCCGATGACCAAAGGCGAGTGTTCTTTGAGTTGGTATTGTAATATAGCAGTGCGAGTATCTGGACTCCATACATGAGGAATAAACGATGAAAGGTGAAAAATTACAGAAAAAGTAATTGTTTTTGATTTATTTTTCTTGCCAGCTAGCTGACGGTCTCTTGATGAGAGTATGATCAGTATTACAAGTAGGATCGTTTTGGCCCGCGTGGATTTGGGATCACAAAACCCAGTTTAAAGAATGTGTGGCAGGGTCTAAGGGGAGATATACCAAAGACCCATTTGGGATCACAAAACCCAGTTCAAAGAATCTGTAGCAGGGTCCAAGGGGAGATATACCAAAGACCCATTTGGGATCACAAAACCCAGTTCAAAGAATGTGTGGCAGGGTCCAAGGGGAGATATACAAAAGACCCATTTGGGATCACAAAACCCAGTTCAAAGAATGTGTGGCAGGGTCCAAGGGGAGATATACTAAAAGACCCATTTGGGATCACAAAACCCAGATCAAAGAATGTGTGGCAGGGTCCAAGGGGAGATATACCAAAGACCCATTCGGGATCACAAAACCCAGTTCAAAAAATGTGTGGCAGGGTCCAAGGGGAGATATACCAAACTCATTTGGGATCACAAAAACCCAGTTCAAAAAATGTGTGGCAGGGTCCAAGGGGAGATAAACCAAAGACCCATTAGGGATCACAAAACCCAATTCAAAGAATGTGTGGCAGGGTCCAAGGGGAGATATACCAAAGACCCATCTTGGGGATTCTTCCATGGTTAAGAAGATTCAGTATCAAGCTCGTATTGTTGACAGAAATGACAGAAATCCTAGTCTAAAGTATCAGCTTTGCTGTAAATTATTTGATATTCAATATGATAACAGTTGCAACACCAATGTTTCATCTGCAACAAAAAGGGCCTAGCAACACCCATCAAAAGTAGCGCACCATACGCGGTACAATACGCCAGATGACGTGACCATTGGTATAAGGTCACTTAAGCCGTCAACTCAAGGGGGCCAAAGCCACTTCCTCCTAGGACTAAAATAGTTCTTCCTTCACAACTCCTTCGGATGCAGGCTTGGTTTGTTTTTTAGGGAGCCTTGCCGGCCAATACAAGGACAGCATGATGGTCTAACATTAAAGAATGTAACAACAATAGATAACAAAAGAAGCCTCAAGGTTGAAGGTTACTGGTATTTATTCCAAAATATCATCTTAACAGATATCAACTACATGTACAACAAGTCCAAACGTTTTACATACAGGACCTGCACTTATATTATTGTTTACAAATTCCAAATTCAAATATTACAAAAAGAAAGAATTCTCCATTTCCACAAAATAAACACTATGTACAGTTTTTACAACGTGATCGACTTACCTCTGAATTTGGTCTTGGAATCCCTGGACACATTGATCTTTGGTTGTGATCACACTTTGTACACTTACCACATGCCAACTGACCCTTGGGGCTTAATTACAGCAATGACATTATTAGCTTAGGTTATCATTTTTATTTTTATTTTCATTTAAAAATGTTTTGTCCAGGTTTAACCTTTAAAAACACAATTATGACAGATATTTTGGTTCTATTACTTCTCAAGCATCGTCTCAACATTCATAAATATTTGTCAATTCTGGAGTATTTGAGATTCAAAAACTTAAAAGGAGACTTAAATAAAAGAAAGGGATGGGTTACAAAACTGAGAGAGAGCTTTATAATCCTACTTCTCAGCAAATTACTTGTTAATTGATGTTCCACATCCTTGCTGCATTCTTTGCATGGCAAAAGTTCAAACTTTTTAATAATTTCCAGACTTTTAAACCAGTGAACCTTAAAAGAACACATCAAACTGATAAGTTATTTCCAGGGTCTTAAATAGGGCATCTGCCTGACTGAAATACAGCCCCCTGTAACATGTTGGACTGCACCTGCCTAACTGAAATACAGCCCCATGTAACATGTTGGACTGCACCTGCCTAACTGAAATACAGCCCCATGTAACATGTTGGACTGCACCTGCCTGGAATGTAATACAAGTCTGACTGGCAATAAGGGGGAAATTGGAAACATTCTGATTTGTTTTCCTACTTCCAATTTAGCGCTGGTTTTCGTGGAGTGAAAAAACATGATAGGCTAAACTTCATATTGTTAAGGTTCAAATACTCTTTTAATTTACAACATAAGATGAGATACAATTAGTGTATGCTCAACTCATTGCTTGTGTGTACTAAAAAACTGGTCCAAGTCAATTGTTTTCTGAAAGTGAACCCCCACCTCTAAGATAAGATGTTGCGTGGTAGGTATAATTTTGTTTTCTTTACTCCAAAAAAATGCTTTTAGGTCAAATGGATGAAACACATCAAACAATCCTGAAAATCTATTTTAGCATTGTATTTCAACTATTTTGAATACATATGTGCAACAAAATGAATAAATTGCAGTTTTTCTTGCAGGACAACCAAATAAAGTCACCTGTAATAGTTTTCAAAGGGAAAAAAAACACATAGGGGTGATATTTTGCACACCTAAAGATCCTATATGCTCATCATATCTCACCTATCTTATGTAATCTGCACTGGCTTCCTATCAAACTGCCTCAAGATTCTTTTTCTTAACTTACAAAGCCACCCATGGACTTGCTCCTACATATATATATATCAGAGCTACTCCACCACTATACTCCACTTCGTTCATTACACGCCTCCAGTCAGTTACTTCTTGCACACAAGTTTGAGCTTCTTCAAATGTTATGGTCACAGGACATTTTCTCATGGTGCTACGTCCTTATGGAATAACCTACCACTTAATATTCACCACGCTAACTCTGTAGACATTTTCAAAACACTACTAAATATTCCTTAGTGCGTTATTTAATCCTTTTTTTCTTTTAAGCGCTTAGAGGCTTCTGCAATTTGCGCCTTATAAATTTCTATCATCATGTTTGTTTGGGGTTGAGAATGCACCAATCTTTTAGCCAAATTAAGTCACCTGCAATGAGTTTTCAAAGGAATAAAAACACATAAAGGTGATATTTTTCACACCTGAAGTTTGGTACATGCCCAATTAATCCAACCCTTGTGCCAAAACATCACACCTGGTGGCTGAATCTTCATGGACAACATGACCTTTAATTTTTGACACCTTTGGAGTTAAAGTTTTTTAGATAATTAGAACATTACTGAATGATCAAAAATATAAGAAACTTTTCTTTAAAGCAACCACGCGGACAACCTTAAAGGTCTATGGACATGTAGCAATTTCTACATTGGTTCAAAGAGTTAAAATCTGAACAGATCAGTTTTTCAATTTTGGAAAAAAAATTTTAAAAAAATGGTAGGATTGAGTTATGGCTGATTAAAGTTTGAGCAGTTTTTTATTCCTGCAAAATTTTGATGTATGACAGGGCTGGAATTTATATTCCTTTCCTAAATCTTTAGTCACTGAAATAATGGAAAAGTCTATTCCATTTATTGGGGGCATCAGGCCCATACCCAAGGGTCTTCCTCCGGGTCAACGAACCTCCTTTTTATGGAGATCTTACAAAATAATAAGCACAAAGTGTGTGCAAGAAACAACAGTGTGAGCAGACTCATTGGGAAATGTTGGGGCACCATCCCAGATACTCTACGGTCAGCTGCCTTAGCCCTCTGCTACTCAACTGCAGAGTATGCATGTCCAGGGAAAGATCAGCCCATGCTAAGAAAATCTACCCAGCCATCAATGCCACCTGCCGTCTAGTTACTAGATGTCTCAGACACACACTTACAGACAGCCATACATCCTATAGCGCCACCAGAAATTTGACACGGTGCAACAAGCAGTAAAGAATGCCAGTGCCGGACCACAGATGAGCCACATCCCCTATTCGGCCACAAACCAGCAAAGAGATGGCTCAAATCCAGGAAAAGCTTCCTCAACGAAGTTGAACCCAGTGGAGCAAAAAGTACCAGAATTGTCTTATGGTAAAAAAAAGGCTTGTCAATTCTCCAACAACAACAACCATGTCCATAAGTGCCAAAGAAGAACTTCTACCTGGTGCGGACTCAAGCTGGGCTGAATGAAAATGCCTCAACAGGTTAAGATCTGGTACCCGTCACTGTAAAGTCACTCAAGAAATAGAGCTACCTGGACAGTGAAGATGTGACTTGTGAGTGTGGTACTGAACCACAAACCATGGACCGACCTGTGAGTGTGGTACTGAACCATGGACCACTAACCTACTAAGATGTCCACTTCTGGAGCAGGAATGCCAAGCTAAAGATCTAGCAGAATTCAACGATAGTGCGAAGAATTATGCTCAGGTTTGGCTGAACCACAACATCTAGCGTGTGTGTGTGGACACGATAAGAAGAAGAAGCACTGGAATTTCTAAGTTTGTTGCCCTTTTATAACAAAAAACGAACCCCCTTTCAAATTCCTGGCTACGGGCCTGGACATGTAAAAGATTAAAAACCTTTTGGTCGGAATTTGCTGCACCCTCTCAAAGAATTATGATCCAGTTTCATGAAAGGATTTACAAAAGAAAATACAAAGGTAATACATCATAAAAGATGCAAATTGATGCTTGAGATTTAAAAACGCTGTAAAATGGTCAATGGTTCACTGATTCGGATGAATATTTTTTGTTGCCATTTTTGCACATATATTAGTTTAAAAAGATTTGACATCTTTAATGGTCTACACTGCCCACTTTAAAAACAATGGGAAGGTAACGGTCAACTATAATTATTACACTTGATTTCAGCTCTCTCTATGACTTCATACAATTGGACAAAAAGTGTCTCTTACAACCAAGCATGAAAAACTGCAGACTTGAAAATATTCAATCAGAAGAATAAATGACTTATTCGATCATTCTTAAATTAGCTTTATAAGTTAAATTCACTTGTAAATGTCTAATAATTTAATATTTAACTTGGCATTCAAAATCAAAGCAACCTTTCTATTTATTTCTTCCAATTTCTAACAATTCTGTTGTAATTAATCATTATAAAAAAAAAAAAAATTATTACAAAGAAATTAGGTCATGTAATTGTAGTATATCCTACCGCACATATGGAGCTTTGAATTTATGTCTCTTACATCACATAACCAAGTGGCATCTAACCCCATATTGGTCCCACCCTCATCCAAAATCTTAAGCACTTTACAAAATTGGACGAAATGCATGGAGGGTGGGGAAGGGGGTTACAAGGATGAAGCTCTTACTGCAGCATGCAATAATGATTTTACATCCTGCTTTATGATCCTGAAGGTTGGGGCAGATGCAGAGCACTTATTCTTCCATGACAAACTGTTCATACCACACCAGTCCATCACACACCATTCCGTATCACACCAAGGAGCTACTAAGCACATCATTTCTTGAACACCTTCATCTTCTGAACAAAAAATTTCTCCAGGACGTCAGCACACTGGAAAAATGGTGAGTCACTTGGGTTGTAATAGCGGCAGTTGTCGAACATCTTGCTAACGTCTGTGATGAACTCGTGGAGTTTAGTGTAGGCTTTCTTCTTCATTTTGTCATCGATTGTTGCTAGGTCTGTAACAGGAAGACGTGTTGAAAAGTAATTAAGGTGACCAGTTTGAAAAGAATTGTCTTTTAATCAACTTAAACAAATGTTCTCAATAGCCTCTAATACCACACTCATTTCATTTATTTATACCATAAAATACATAAAGAGTTGAAATATAATAATAGGTAAAAATACAAATTTGGAAAGAAAGTAATTTATATGAAGGATGTTTCACAAAATTCCATCAAGTTGGCAGTTAAGCGTTCCAACAGTTTTGTGTTGAAGTGACATCTCACACATTCCTCAAAAGCCATCATTAACATTTGTTTCATACCTTAAACTTGCTTGGTATGTCAGCAGATTAGTGATAACACTCAAGTTCATACAAAGCACATAGTATGCACACTCAAAGCCCATTAAGATAGAAACTTTCTGAGGTGGCAGCCAACATACAGCACACAAGACTACTATTATTATGCTGTTTTGATCCCTTATGCAAGCACTAATCAAGAGGGCAGCAGGTCCCATCTTTAAATCTTTGGTATGCCTCGATCAGGTTTGAAGCTGGAAAGCGGGTGCACTACCAATTGAGCTGACCAATCAGTTCTTTCTAGTATAACAGAAATTAGTCAGGTTTATGGGATTTACAATCTGAAGAATGAGATAATTGCATAGAAAGTGAGGGGGTGACATCAGTCTTTCTACAACAACCAATTCACAACAACCAATTCACAACAACCAATTCACAACAACCGATTCACAACAACCAATTCACAACAACCAATTCAAAACAACCAATTCAAAACAAAATCTTGACATTTTCAAAATGCAGCAACTCCAGAAGGGATACAGATATTGAAAAAATGTTTTCACAAATGTATTTCTATTATTCACTATCAGACAAAATGGATACACTTGATGGCAAAAGTATTCATTTATGGAAGCACAATCAATCATTCCTTTGAATTCTATTGAAAGATAAAGACCAAGTTGCTTACCCATTGGATCTGTAATAACTTTGTAGTAATCTGGAACCTCAAACTCATTCACTGGTTCCTCAAAAGGCCAGGCCATCTTATGACTCTGTACAAAACAAAAATGGGATAACATTTCATGAAATGGACCTATTGCTACAATTACTTCTTTGGCTTTAGGAATAAGTAATTGATGTCTTACTGTTTGGAATCTTTTGCAAAGAAACAGGGGCAACTTATAATTCTAATCTTTTTATAAAGGATGGTCAGGGAGGGGGTCAAAGAGAAAATCTACTTGGCATGGGTTTTTTTACTTTTCAATTTTTTTTTAACATTCTCCTATATGTGCTTAGGTACTAGAAATTGATTCCAACTTAATACAACAAAATAATATAATAACAAAAAATTGACAATAGTTCTCTACTTTTTTTACCAAATTATCTACATTTACTTCAAAATGGTATTTATGGTACCATGTAATAAGCTTACTTTTAAGTTTCTTGGACTTTTGGATGTTGCAAATAAACACTAACGCAATGACATATACCTTAAGGCTTACTGTCCATTAGCTTATTTTACCTTAATAATACAAGAGATTAAGAAGGGGATGGGGATTTCTGGATAGGGACATGAGGGGCAGGAGGAATAAAAGATATCTTCCCCTGCAACCTCCTAATCTGCCACCTCTTAGATGTATTGAGCAGAAAAAGTCTTTATGAAGAAATCTGGAAAAAAGAAAAACAAAACCTTACCTGTAATTGTCTTAAACTTTTTAAGATGCTCGTGCTCCTTGCTGGTGAGTGGTTGTTCGTTGTCTGACATGGACTGCACACTTGTGCCGGCCTTGCAACTTGGACAAACGTACTCCTCTACCTCTTCCGCCTCATGCTGTGAGATGCCCACACAGTGACCATGGAACCAATCGTTGCAGCGGTCACAACCAATGTAGAATCTAAAGATAAGAATATGACAGGTTATGAGTTTGCACCTCAAGAACACTTATTGGTGTGATAGATTGATCAGTGTGCAGCAATCAATAATACCAAACACTCATGGGTGTGATAGATTGAGCAGTACGCAGCAATCAATCAATAATACCAAACACTCATGGGTGTGATAGATTGATCAGTGTGCAGCAATCAATCAATAATACCAAACACTCATGGGTGTGATAGATTGATCAGTGTGCAGCAATCAATCAATAATACCAAACACTCATGGGTGTGATAGATTGATCAGTGTGCAGCAATCAATCAATAATACCAAACACTCATGGGTGTGATAGATTGATCAGTGTGCAGCAATCAATCAATAATACCACACTCATGGGTGTGAGAGATTGATCAGTGTGCAGCAATCAATCAATAATACCAAACACTCATGGGTGTGATAGATTGATCAGAGCGCAGCAATCAATCAATAATACCAAACACTCATGGGTGTGATAGATTGATCAGTGCGCAGCAATCAATCAATAATACCACACTCATGGGTGTGAGAGATTGATCAGTGTGCAGCAATCAATCAATAATACCAAACACTCATGGGTGTGATACATTGATCAGTGTGCAGCAATCAATCAATAATACCAAACACTCATGGGTGTGATAGATTGATCAGAGCGCAGCAATCAATCAATAATACCAAACACTCATGGGTGTGATAGATTGATCAGTGCGCAGCAATCAATTAATAATACCAAACACTCATGGGTGTGATAGATTGATCAGTGTGCAGCAATCAATCAATAATACCAAACACTCATGGGTGTGATAGATTGATCAGAGCGCAGCAATCAATCAATAATACCAAACACTCATGGGTGTGATAGATTGATCAGTATGCAGCAATCAATCAATAATACCAAACACTCATGGGTGTAATAGATTGATCAGTACCCAGCAATCAATCAATAATACCAAACACTCATTGGTGTGATAGATTGATCAGTACGCAGCAATCAATCAATAATACCAAACACTCATGGGTGTGATAGATTAATCAGTGCACAGCAATCAATCAATAATACCAAACACTCATGGGTGTAATAGATTGATCAGCGTGCAGCAATCAATCAATAATACCAAACACTCATGGGTGTGATAGATTGATCAGTGCGCAGCAATTAATCAATAATACCATTCATGGGTGTGATAGATTGATCAGTGTGCAGCAATCAATCAATAATACCAAACACTCATGAGTGTGATAGATTGATCAGTGTGCAGCAATCAATCAATAATACCACTCATGAGTGTGATAGATTGATCAGTGTGCAGCAATCAATCAATAATACCACTCATGGGTGTGATAGATTGATCAGTGCACAGCAATCAATCAATAATACCAAACACAGATACAAATCCACCTTCTTCTGATTACATCTCTTCCACATACAATATTATCAACGATCCACCTCTCACTTTCTTCAAAGCATCCACTTGCTCTTCTATAGAAAGAGTCTTAAGTCAGTCATCATATCATCCTTACATTCTTTCCCTAACTACCATCCCTACCCCATTAAAATCCTCACCGCTCCAAACTCCAATCAACCTACTCCTCATCTCTACAACATTAGTAAAGAATTCTTCCCACCCCATAAATTAACCCACTCGCCCAACCCACTCGCCCAACCCACTCGCCCAACCCACTCGCCCAACCCACTCGCCCAACCCACTCGCCCAACCCACTCGCCCCAACAACTCGCCCCACCCACTCGCCCCACCCACTCGCCCCACCCACTCGCCCCACCCACTCGCCCCACCCACTCGCCCCACCCACTCGCCCCACCCACTCGCCCCACCCACCGCCCCACCCACTCGCCCCACCCACTCGCCCCACCCGCCCCACCCACTCGCCCCACCCACTCGCCCCACCCACTCGCCCCACCCACTCGCCCCACCCACTCGCCCCACCCACTCGCCCCACCCACTCGCCCCACCCACTCGCCCCACCCACTCGCCCCACCCACTCGCCCCACCCACCGCCCCACCCACTCGCCCCACCCACTCGCCCCACCCACTCGCCCCACCCACTCGCCCCACCCACTCACCCCACCCACTCACCCACCCACTCACCCCAACAACTCACACCACCTACTCACCCCACCCACTCACCCTACTCACTCACCCCACCCACTCCACCTTTTGGGGGTTATAAATATTCTCATATCTTTTAGATCCAGCAAATAATCTTTAAATTGCATTTTCTTGCAACTCCAAATATCCAATTCCTGCCTAACTTACTGTGTTTCATCATACGGTTGTCTGCACAAGCAAAACAGATCCTCCTCCCGTTCTTGTTTTTGTTTGAGACAATCGCTGCAAATGTACTCCTTCAAGTCCTTGGCCATCTTCTCGGAGACCCCAACACAGGAGCCATGGTACCAGTTCATGCACATGTCACAACCAACATAGAACCTACAGAGAGAAGTGATGCTAAAAATGTTACAAAAACATATTATTGCACATCAATCAGATGATTGTCTCACATGGTTAAAAATCTTGGTTTGGTTTAGTTATGTTTAACAATACATCAACAGCATGGACAATTGCACCCGAGGGGTTTACATAAATCAAAGATAACCTAACACAAAAGCAAATGAAAAAGAATTGCAAAAGAGAGACTGATGCAATTTTTTGAGAAAGAAGAGTTCAACTGTTTCAATGTTGTAAAATGGAGATAAACGAGTGGAGGGTTGACTGTTGTGGAAGAGCTCCGTGATGGAATTGGAGAGAAGAGTAGAGTGTTACAGAGAGCAGTCCAGGAGGATGTGTTTAACAGTTACTTATTAATTGCATTTATAACTGGGTGTTGATTGGAGGAGCTATAAAGTGGGTGGGAGTATTCAGAGGTTTCCACTTTTTGTTTACTGGCATACACATTAAACAACTGTTCATCTTTCCATTTTTACATGTAAACAGTTGATGACTACATAGAGTTCTGGAAATCAGTCACCCCAATTTATTACAATGGTGCTGCAACACCATAACCATGACTTACTTTGTAGCATCATATTTGGTCTTACAGATGCAGTAGAGGAAATTGTCTACATCCTCATCAGCAGGTGTAGCTGCAACAACCTCTTGCACTGCGGGTAGAGGCACTTCCGTCTCCTGAGCCACTTCAAAGCCCACAGATGAAGGCTTTGCTACGACAACTGGTGACACCTGTTTCACTGGAGACTTCTTTTTTGGCGATGCTTTCTGCTTTTTAGCTTTTGAAGGTGTCTGTGGGGCAGTCTCTGCGATCTTCCTCTTCTTTGCTTTGGCTCCGACTCTCCTTTTCTTACCTCTTCCTCGTGCCATTTCCATCTGCAATGAGAAATTTTAGATCAAACCTAAGCTTCGCTTGTGTAATACTAAAAAGGTATCAACAGTTAATCACTAATTCTGTAATTAAAAATAACTTGCAAACAATTAATCGATAACTGTTTAAGATAATTTTATTTGAAGGTTTACAAGAGGACTGCACTCTAGGAAATGATGCTGCTTTTTCCTATAAATACCATTTTAAGTTTGGTTTTAATCTGTGTGAGTTAAATGCTTTTACCTTACAAATTAAGTTGATTTGTTAGCAAAAAGATGTGCCAAGAACACAAATAGGTTATCTGTAGATGAAGCAAATTGGGTGAAAACAATATCTGTCTCCCAAGTTTATATCTGTGACAAAAAGACTCACACAACTATCTTCTTAATTTCAATTGTCCAGAAATTGTACACAAACTCTACCTCTTGAAGGATTATTATCCAAATTAACTCAAAATTAGCAATTTTCATTGGCTTGTAAGTAGACAGTATTTTGTGGCAAATTTGAGCAGGGTTTAAATGCAAAAGTAAATCAAGCAAAGCTTCCATTGACCTTTTCAAATTTAAATCGCAATTTCCGGATAACTAATTTAAGTAATGTCACATGGCCAAAATTTATGTGTCCATAATGGACCAATTGTATACTGGAGGGATCTTACTGACCAATAAAATACTGGAGGAATCTTGGCAGTCTGCACAATTCACGCAGGGTATGGGACCAAGAGCATGAAAAAATGTTTTCAAGTGCACGTATCATACATGCGTTATACATGAAGGAAATACGCGCATGTAGTGCTGCTTACATTTTTCCCTCAAACCTGCACCTGATTGGTTGGGAAACAAAGGAAAAGTTCCTCCAGCATTTGATTGGTTTAAGTACTCTGACGTTTCATGTTTGGCTAAACTCAGCTTGAAAAGGTCTATTGTCTATGAAATTGCAAAAAAATTGCCCCAAACTCCTACCAAAACTCATCACTATTCCAATCTTTTTTATTTACCTGTACTTCATTTGTAATCTTCTGCTCTAACAAGGCTCTCCTGACCATAATCTCATTCCTCAAGAAGTCTTTCTGCTTGGCCAGCAGTCCTTCCAATTTGTGCTGGAACAGCTTCTGTCTCTTCTCCTCCTTCTGCGCTTCCTGCCTCTTCCTCTTCTGGGATTTCCGCTCTATCTTCTCGATCTTGTCGAGCATCACTTTCATCAGCTGCTGACACACTGCCATCCTAGTAAGGAACAATAATACAGTGAAGCAACAGCACTAACACTAAATTATGATTTTGACAAGTACTCAAAAGACACTTGGAGAGTTTCTAACCCATTAAAATAAAACAATTTAACCCTACAAGACACCCAAACTGTAGACTAGCATATACATGTGTTTCACACTTTAAACTTAACCATGAAGTTGGCAATCACCCAACCAGACCTGAAAAAAAATCTATGGTTACAACCGCAGAAAAACAGGAATTCACTGCCAGATACATTTTCTTCATTAATCAAAAAAATGTTGTTTACTATATCTTAATAAGCAACAGTATATGGCAAATTCACCCTGCTGGTTAGTGGGGGTATGTACAAGAATTATACTTACCTTCTACGCTATAAATATATGCAATCTGGTCTCAGAGACCTGATTCACCGAACTATACAACCAAAAAAAAGTTACCGTCATAGAGCCCCCTCCCCCTCCTATGGCTCATGTAATGCGACATGTATCATGTACTTTACTAAAATACCATCGAGGACTGAACCACAGGGGAGGCATAGAAGGTAGGTATAATTCTCGTAAATACCCCCGCTAACCAGCAGAGTAAATTTACTTCAAATTATACCTTACCTTCTACGCTATAATTATATGCAATTAAGACTGCAACCGAACCAAAGGGGGGCAGGAAGTTCAGGACTCAGTCGACCAAACTGCTGAACTTCATGAAACACTCCCTAAAATGGAATGGTAGGTACTCAGTCAAGTACTTGCTCGAGAATTGGCGCAATGCAGAGCGAACCCCAGCAACATGACATGAAATACATCTTAACATATATACCACATATATGTTTGGAAGAGAAGTATGATCGCTCACCTGAGTGGTTGGTCTTGTTCCGCCTTGACAGAACTGCTCTTGCAACATTACCCTGATCCCCAGGTATATCTTTCAATAAGCTGACACAAAGGTTGCCGGCTTTTTTCATACAGCTGCACTCATTATCTCATTAATGGGTACCCCACAAAAGAGGGCCTTGGACCGTGCACTTGGTGTGCCTTCACATGTTCACTACATAGCAAGGCCTCGGAGTTAAACCTGATTGCCTGCACGATCCAGCGCAAAATGGTGCCACATGACACCGTAGAGTGTGGTCTTTGTAGAGAAACGAATAACGCCTTTAGAGTTACCTCTAAGTGACTGAGTACGTTTAATATAATATTTCAGACAGCAAACTGGGCACCACACCCTGTCCTCCTGCGTGTCTGAATAGGCTGAAAGTGACGGGAAAAAAATTGCCCGCGGCAAGAACTCAAACATCTGATATTTGGCCAAGAAGGATGTGTCCAGGACTAAACAGACCCCCTGACTCAAAATTGCTATGTCCTGCCCCTAAGAACAGAGCGTGAATCGCCTCCTCCATCTTGCTGAGGCTGCTGAAAGAAGGAACACCGTCTTTAATGTAAGTTCTTTTATGGGGTAAGAGGCGAGAGGCTCAAATGGTGGCTTGGCTAAGGTGTCTAGAACAACTGCATGTTCTATGCAGGCGAGGGTTTGGGACCATAGGTCGTTGTAGAAACATCCCTTTAGAAGATTCTCTAGCAGCTTTGCTAGAGATCGTCAAGCCATCTGACAATTCTCTGTAGATGAATACTATGGCTGACCTGAACCCTTTTGTGGTATTGACTTGTTTTCAAGAATACACTGGTGCAGGAGAAAATCAGCTATGACCCGTACAGTCACCGAATGCATAGAGCTGCTCTGTCCTCATACCAGATTCAGAAGATTCCGATTCTTGAATTATACATGCCCAAGGTGGAGGTCCTTTGAGACTGTGCTGCCATTTGGGCAGCGTCTTGCGAAAGACCTTGCAAAAGCAGTGATTGGCAGACAGCGGCCACACATTCAAATGTAGTGCCCCAGATTGTAGTGGAGCACATCTGGCCCCAGCATGGACACCAGATCCGTGCAGTTGGGAAGCTCATATGGGTAACCAGCTCCAGCTTCAACAGGGCTGGTACCAGCAATGGCACTGATCTTGCTCTACTTTGTCCAGTACCCTTGAAACGAGATGAAATGGTAGGAAAGCGTAGCTTACGAAGTTGTAACACCAAATAGTCGCAAAAAATTGTTAACTTGTGATTGACCAGAGACAAACAAGTCCACGTCATGGCCAAATGTTGATTAAATGGTCTTGACCACCCAAGGGTGAAGTGACCACTCCAAGGGGGACGTGAGGAGGTCTGCCAGTGTGTTCTCCTCGCCTGGCAAGTAAATGGTTTGAAGACGAACGTTGTGTACTTTGCACCAATTCAGCTGGGATTTGGTGTGAAGCCAGAACATTCTGGACTTCATGCCTCCATGCCTATTGACATACGCCACTACCGTGGTGTTGTGTCTGTATGGACTAAAACAGTCTTGTCTCTGATATGTGGCAGAAAATGCATCAGGGCCCAACACACTGCCACTAGCTCCAGCAGGTTTATGTGCTGGTGGCACCAAACTCCCGAGAAACCCTGGCAAAAAGTGCTCGATAAAATGTGCTCCCCGACCCAAAAGTGAGGCGACAGTGACAATTATCACTGATGGCTTGGGGGGAGAAAAATTCACCCTTGCATACATATTGAGTTGGTCACACCACCACAGTAGGTGTGGGACCACATCCGGGGAGAATGGATCTCGGGAAAGTAGGTCCCTCTCTGATGGGACTAAATTTCCAAGAAGGTCAAATTGAAGGTCCCACAAGTGGAGCCTGCACTTGGAAACTATGTCCACCAAACTGGCTAAGTATCCCAGGAAAACAAACCATGCCCTCGCTGGTGAGGATGGTTTGAGAGTAGAAGGTTGCCCCTGCCTCACAGCAGGGGCCCTGCCAAAATTGGTGTGACCAGACTTCTGGAGAAATCCAGGGTCGCCCCTAAATAGGTCTGGGTCCAAGGGGGACTAAAGTCCGACTTTCTGTGGGTGATCAACCAGCTCAGTCTCTGGGCTACAGAAATCACAGTAACTGTGTGTCTGGCCACTAACAATGGGTCATCTGCAAAGAGCCAATTCCAGATACATGAACATGGTTATCCCCTGCTTCTGCAGGTAGGCCGCTAACAACCCTGATTATCCTGGTAAACACCCTTGTTACCCTGGTAAACACCCTTGTTACCCTGGTAAACACCCTTGTTACCCTGGTAAACACCCTTGCTACTCTGGTAAACGCCCGGGGTGTGGACCATAGACTGAAGGGGATGTAAAAGTTCCCTCGAACATGAAGGTAAAAAAATTTCTGTGGCTGGCATGGACGGGTACATGCAGGTAGGCTTTCAGAGATTGACCGAAGTCGTCAAGAGGAAGAATTCTGTGCAGTGTCTCCATTTTGAACTTTGTGGTTCTTCCGTAGGTTGTCTTGCCGACCAACCTGGCGCAACAAGACATCCTGGAAACAGCCTGCAAAGAGGTCCTGGCCCCCTTGCTCAGCAGGGGAGAAGATTCCTTTGCTCCTCGCCACCCTTGCTGATGCTCTCCCCATCTGGTCTAAGATGGCGTCGAGTAGGGTCTGAGAGATTAGTCAGCAAGGGTATGGCTTTTTGACTTAAGTCTTGAGGGACAGTGCCCAAGACACTGTCTAGACATTCGTTTACCCAGACCACCCCTCTCTGATGGCGCTATCAGCACCCCATAAAGCCTTTCCCTCTTCTGCATGGCTGCATTACGTAACATGGTTCTTTCCTCTCAGTTTGCACCACCATAGGGGTCCCAGCCTGAGGGTGATGGAGGGGCCAAACCTCCTCATGGATTACCAGAGCCTGGACCAGGTCCTTGTAATCTGAGTCTTTGACTCTTAATTGACTTGGATAGGTCCTTGCAATAGGCTGTCCAGTAATGGATGTGCTTTCGCCTCCAGTGCCTTGCTCTCCACAAACAATCCACCAGGAACTGTTGCACTGGGGAGGGGGTGGATTGAGACTGTGGAACTACTGGCAGGCAGATATTGCTGTGAACCTTATCCCGCAGCCTTAGCTGGGGGACTGCTCACTGCTAGTTGAATTTCTTTCTGCAGAAATTACAGCAGTTTGGACACCGGGGGAGGCAGCGGAAACAACACCTCATCCGGGGCCCCTTCCGGGACCGCGGTTGTACCTGTGAAAGGCGCCATCACTGGAGGAGTGAGGACAGGTGGAGGCATGGCCTCCTGTGACACCTTCAGACACTGCCGGGGTACTGAGTCCTCGCACTCCTCCTCGTCATACATATCATCCTCCTCAGCCAAGGGGTTTAATGAGAATGTGTCTCCCTCCGCCTCCAGCAGTGAGGGTGGTCCGGTCCCTAGCACTGCTGCTGGGGCTGTGGTAAGAAAGCCAGCCGGGCATTCAAAATCTGAGAGAGCAAAGACTGCATGGAGCTTTGAAGTTTAGACAAGAGTGCCTTCTCATTGAGAGGCTGACCTCATGTCTCTTGCCCACCTCTCGCCGTTAACGGCCATGAACAGCTGTTGGAAAATTTAATTCAAGTTACCTTTAACTTGGTATGGCTATGGAGCCGTTAAGGCCTTTTGGAAATTTTTACTCTGCGAAAATGAAAGAGTTGTTAATCATAAAGAAAATTATTGGGCTGTGCAGGGAGCCGCAAACAGATCCGTGAACAGAGTATGGAAAAACGTCTTACTACAGAGCCATGAAGCCCCACCCCTACAATGCTTATCCACCCACGGGATCAGCGGAAGGAGCACTAAGAATAGTAAAGAGAACCGCCAAGCCATGACGTCCTCAAATTTGTTCTTTCAGAATGAAGAATAATGATTAAGCCAAATCAGAATTTATTATCAATCTCTCTTTCTAACACCAAGGGCAGTAATCTGGCTCTAACACACAGCCCTGCACGAGACAGAAAAACTCACCAGAATAAAAACACTCTGTAGCATGGTAGACTTGTAATAAATTACATTATGAAGGTAAAAACAAGTCCAATCTCCGTAGCTTTCCTATGCAAACTACACACAGTGGTCCGTCCAACACCAAGATGGGCGGCCGTAAAATATAAAGAACCATAATACCTGTATTTCCTTGGGAAAAGGTTCCAAACACCCAAAACTGTGGTTATGAAGCATCATAGAAGGTGAAAACTCTTCAGGTAAAGAGGGAGACTTTTGCGGAATGAAAATCAGAAATTTCAAACTGAAATTTCCGAGACCCTTGCGGTATACAGCTTGCCTGTATACGTGCAAAAAAGTGAAGTAGGTGATGCGTGTCGCATTACGTGAGCCATAGGGAGGGGGTGGGGCGCTAAGCTTGGTTGTATAGTGAGGGGAATCAGGTCTCTGAGACCAGATTGCATATATTTATAGCATAGAAGGTAAGGTATAATTTGAAGTAAATATATGCTTTAAAACATGCCCATGTAATTGTGTTATGGATAGTACACTAAATTGCGAAAGAGGGAAGCATATAAAAGATGTACTTACTACATTAATATTACTTCTGTCACAATTTTTCGTGGTAAGATTTTCAACACCTTTATTCAGAACTGTTGAAATTTGATAATTCCAAATCTGTATCAAACCAAGTTTGATAAATGGTTTCACACAGGGGGTTGACACAAGTTAAACCCTCACATGTGCGAGACTCCTAATACCCAAGACCCAAATACCCAAGACCCTAATACCCAAGACCCTAATTAATACCCAAGACCCAAATATCCACCAAATGCACTCAAGATTAAACTTAACCCTCAAGTTGAGAGACACCCAACCCATAACCTTGGAAGTACATATTCCCCACTCTTGAGGGTCATGTTGAGGGGAAATATTATTTCATTTCTCAAATATTGTTTCTTAGACAAACTTGACGTATATTCTCTGTTACTTTCTCTCCTCACATGGTTTCGTTTATTTCTTTTCCAAATGAAACATTTCATCATCCCTGTGTTTTTGAGGACTGCACATTCCTATAAGCATATTATACATACCTCCCATGTTCTTGTTTCTCGTAGCGTTCCACATTTGACTGTTTTGACCTCACTATCAATGGTTCAATGTCTCCCTCTTTTCCTTGAGCCTTCTGTATCTGTTTCAGCTGTTTGTGGTATTCCAGTTGGAGGTCTCTTTCTTTGTCCTGCAAAGATACCAACAGTGTTATAAGGAAAATGAGAGAAACATGAGAAAAAGAGAAGTATCATACCATAGAAAAAAAAAGAATTTTTTTATAACTTAACAGTAAAATCTCTATTTTTTGGAGGAAGAATAACAGCAACATGAATGAGTTAACCCCTCTTTTCTATCAGGACCTGTAAGGAAACCCTAATTTTGTGATGGAATGTAAATATTATTATATAATTGCATGAAACCTTATCCCAGTTTGCCAAGATACAAAGTGGAAAATTCTCTGCCAACCTGTTTGGACCTTATGACCTCAATTTATGGTCATGATTTGAGTGTGGAACACAAAACCCACCACATTCTTGGCTTAGAACACATGTTCCATTCATGTTTTGTGGATACCTTGACAACATTCAATTTCAAGCAAGAACAACACACATGATGTTAATACAGCCAAGCAATCACTTTGTGGTACGATCATATATATCATACTTGTCAAATTCTGGGAAAATCTTAAAACCATGGTCACATGCTTTTAGAAGGAGAAAAATGACAATAATTGCATCTATTGGCAAACAAGTTTTAGAGCATAATTGCCATTATCCCACTTTGCCCACACAAGTCCACTACTTAACAATGACAAGGTTACCTGCATAGCAGCAATCTGCTGCATCTGCTGAGTGTTCTGTCCTTCCATGATAAGCCCTATGGTGTTTCTCCTCATGGGTGATGATACATCTGTGGCCTGGACAAGCTGGCTGCCCAGTTGTTGCTTTAAAATAGTCACTTGGTCAGAATGGGACGTTGTCTAAGACAGAAGAAAAAAATTGTAAAGATAATTATAATGATAAAAGATTTTCATTATCCTTGTAATTCATAGTTTGCGTTCTCTCAAAATTACTTAATTCAACTGTCTTCAATTGTAAACAAGAGTATGGAAGCATCAATAAAATCAGACAAACCAAGTGGGATACACTGTAGGAGACCCCGTTCCTTTATTAAAGGTTATACAGCTTAAAGATTGGGGCCAAAACGTCTATAATATTTGGAGCAAAAATATGATTTGGAGGAAAAATCCTTGTGCAGAAATTGTGCGACAAATAATTCACATGAAAATACAATGCACAATTTCTTAAACTGATGCAAGAAGCATATTTGTTATTCGAAACCATTTGACTGTTTTCATAGCAAATTATTGGAAGATTCTTTATCTTGACAAGCAGATTTTTTAGTCCAATTTATCTTTACTGTTCATGGCCAATCATAAAAATTAACTTCTATGAAACTCACAGATCTAAATTTGGGGGTTACTATACTTAAGGGTGAAGACAGATATAAAGAGGTTGTCAGCCTGTACATAATCATGAATAGAAGCAATAATGGTTAAATTGCCACACAAAATTAAAAGAAAATAAAAGAAAATCTTACCAGTGGTGATGCCATTCCAAGCTTTGGAATGGCACTCAAAGTGGCCTGTGTTAGCTGCTGAGGAAGCAATCTATTGGTCGTAATGGTGGTCTGGGGTTTGATAAGGGTGGTGATTGACTGACTTTTAAGACCCCCAATAATTGGCCTTGTTCCTTGGAGAATTGAACTGGTCCCTGGGAGTACTGTGCTGGTCCCTGGGATGGGCTGACTGGAGATTAAACTGGTTTGTTGCAGGGAGCCAACACCTTGCTGGATGATTGTTTGAGGTGTCAGCTGACCAGCAATCTGTAGTTTGGGAGTGACTGGCGTTTGTTGTGAGGTAGTGGCCAGTCCTGTGGTCACACTTTTTGGACCTAAAATGAAAGTAAAAGAAAAGATGGATAAATGACTCAACCTAACAATTCTAGTGCAAAATTCATTACCTTTCCTACATTTTTCAAAGAACAGTTCCGACAAGCAAATCAATCTGACAACCCAAAACACTCTATTCCTTCACATTTTTCAAGAGGATGTGCAGCTGGAAATGTCACCAATTCAACATCAGCCCAAAATGAAAAAGCTATCAATTTTCTGTGACATTCTAAAAAAAAAAATTAATTATCTTCCACTAAAAGAAGTCAATTCATACAAATCCACAATTATACGGCGGATAACACCCCAACATATATCTTCAAGATAATGCAATGCGTAATGTACCTTGTGCATTTGGTGTGAGTACAAGCCGTTGGATGGACACCCCTTGAGGGGTTGTAGTCTGAACCAGTTGTGCCTGGATGACTTGGCCTGTTCCTTGGACCTGGACTTGGGCTGGAGTAATGACAAACTTTTGACCCCCTACATGTACCACCTGAGCTTGAGCAGTGAATACCTGGGCTTGGCCTGTAAATAAGAAAGAAAGGGATAAGATCCTACAACTGCATACAACAATTTTATATCTTGAAGAAAGGCATGGCGAAATGGTTGAAGTATTGGATAAACCATTTGCTAGACTAACACAATGAAAAGTAGACTCAATACAATAACAATGGGCAATTTGACAGCTTCTTCAAATTCCATGAGTCTTCCAACCTAGCTATATCTTAAATGTGTGATTTTATTATCACCTTTTTTTGATGTAAATGCAAACTTTTTAATCTCTCTGTCAAAATGTCTTTAATCATTGAGGGAAAGGGAAAAAGATTATGAACTGTAATTACAACATTGATCAAAAAATATTCAAAAAGGAGAAAGAAAAAAAAAAGAGGATGAATTTAACGTTACATAAATTTTAACTGTAAATCAAATTTAGGTTGGATTTAGCCATACATTTTATAAGAAAAATGGATTAGAATGCTCTAAGAAGTTGGAGAATAAAAAATCAGTTGGTAAAGATGAATGTGATGAATGAAGAATCAACTGTGTAAGTACCTGTAAGCTGTGAGGACAGGGAAGTAGTTGATGCACTGGACACTGTGGGTGAACCTATGTTTATCTTCTGGACTGAGCCACCCTGACGGATTGGGGTCACCTGCTGACCGGGTAGCTGTAACCTTGCTGGTGTTCCTGTCAGCAGAGATGGTTGGATGCCTTGCAGACTAGTAAGACCAGCACGGGGAGGGGTGGCCAGTCTGGTCTGACCACCAATGATAGTGGTTCTGTTGCCTGATAGGTATGGGGAGAATGTCTGTGTAGGATTAGCAGACCTTGATCCAAGCATGGGTGTGTTGGTGATAACCACCTTCTGAGGGACGCTGCCAATGGAGGTAATGATTCTGAAGGGCTGATTGGTGCCTGATCTGTCTGTGTTGTACATCATGATTGGTGCAGACTTGAGCTTCTTCCTGGAAGTTGCCTGTGGTGTCAATGTTATCTTGCTTGCCAAGGATGTTGAAATTCCTGACAGAGTACCAAGACGTTTCTGCAAGAAGATGAATTACAAAATCAGTTATAAAACTGCTCTAAGACAATTTCCATTGCATAATGCAACAGGTGAATTGTTATTGAAAAGATTTGTTAAGTGGTCATACATGTTCATTTCATAAATAGAAGACAGAAAGACACGTAGAGAAACTAGTGATATCTTATTCTTGTCATGAGATAGGGCTACGACGATTACACGTGCAAACACACAATCCTTGGATTAAACATTTAGTCTAATCCTCCCAAAAGTTTAAACATTCACGATTCACACTCGCCATTGGAAATCAATAACAATTCAAACACACAAAACTTTATTCAATGACTTTTACAATTCAATCTTTACATAAGATCAACAAAGGATCTATTCCTTTTAAGGCAGGAGTCGAATTTTGTACTAATTACCTATGAATGGGGCTATATTTGGCTTAAACGAAAGTTTAGGCTATTAAACGAAAATGTAGGTGATAAATATTTTTTGTTTGCTTGAAAATGGATGGTGGTGACACTAACCATGCACTTTCATAACAAGTGTTTATGTATTTTATTGAAATTAAATCAAGCTTTTTGATAATTTAAAATATTCTTTCATAATTTCTGTCATATGGTAAACCAGTTACCTCACTTCACTGTTTCAGAGCTCCCCTGGTATATTCAATGGTTCTAAGCGACACAATCTACAAAATACACAAAGACTTTGAACTCTTATGTTACTTCTAGTGTAGTTCCAGTCATTTTTGCACAACACCAACAGAACTTAAAAACTTTTGTCTTCTGTCACGTAAGATAAACGAGAAAAACCACTTAAGTTATCCTTAAACACAAGTTCCAAATTTGGGACGTCATAAGTGTTTAAATAAGCAACAGCAATGAAATTTGTTTTGCCAAGGTATACAAGCTGTCCACATGCTTGAAAACAAACCAGTTTTCTGACTTTAGATGTCAAATTTAATATGCATGGTAAACCTAAGACCAGCAAATATAATTATTTTACCTATCAATAAATTGTTGATATACTGAATGATATGAATAGGGTGACCATCAACAGTTACACCCAGGGTGACCATCAAGAGCCAAACCCAGGGTGATCATCAATAGTCCAACCCAGGGTGACCATCTACAGTCCAACCCAGGGTGACCATCTATATTCCAATTCAAGGTGACCATCAACAGTCAAACCCAGGGTGACCATCAACAGCCAAATGCAGGGTGATCATCAACAGTCCAACCCAGGGTGAACATTAACAGTCCAACCCAGGGTGACCATCACAGTCAAACCCAGGGTGATCATCAACAGTCAAACCCAGGGTGATCATCAACAGTCATACCCAGGATGACCGTCAATAGTCAAACCCAAGGTGACCATCAAGTCCAACCCAAGGTGACCATCAACAGTCAAACCCAGGGTGACTATCAACAGTCAAATCCAGGGTGACCATCAACAGTCCAACCCAGGGTGATCACCAACAGTCAAACCCAGAGTGACCATCAACAGTCCAACCCAGGGTGATCATCAAGTCCAACCCAGGGTGATCATCAAGTCCAACCCAGGGTGACCATCAACAGTCAAACCCACAAACACTGCCAGGTGACAGTTACACTTTGTGGCATGCTACTCTCTGTGAATTCAAGACACCTGACAGTTACACTGGACAACACTATTTCAGAGATAACTGTGTATCTTTACTTGCTTTTTGATTTGTGAATTGTAAATCACAATTATATCAAACCTTCCATTTCATCACACTAAGGATGCCTTCAGTGTTGTTTATATCGCTGAATATCTACATCTTGAATGAGATAATATGAGGAAATTTTGTTCAACTCTTGAGAAAACAAGGACAATGGCTATTCATTTTTTGAACTAAGATGCAAATATATTTTCATCTCAGCAGAGGTTGCAGTAAACATTTTTGTCTGTTCTGGCGTATTTGGTTACGAAAAGCCCTTGAATTTCGGCATATTTTGTAAATTTGCCGTCGTATGTACAGGGCACTGCCTAATGTACAGGGCACTGCGCGCTAGCGAAGCTTGCAAGTATTGTCGATACACACACATGTGTAGGCCTGCCTCGCTAAGGTGAATCAAAATTGCGCTTCAAATCCCAAAAACATTGAAAAATCGGACTAATATTATCATAAAAATATTAAGAATCCTTGTAGAATGTTGATTGTTGACTCATAAAATTTGGGTTAACAATCCCAAAATAAACTAGAATACTTTTGTTTATCGTAACCAAACTTTTTTGAGGTTTAAGTGAACTTTGACCAATTGTCAATGATAATATACTATTCAGATCTCGAACGCGTCTACTTCTTTATAGTATAGTAACTTGACTTGCAGATTGTGATCACTCCACAAATACACGATCAACACAATACAGGAGGAAAGTAGAATCCTAGCTGATAATATTGCTGACAATTGACAGCCTGCATTCAAAACAACTTCAAAACTTCCACGTACACTCTTCAGTGTACGTACATCATGCATAGGGCCAATGTACTAGCCTAAATGTGTTTATGTACAGCACTACCAGCATGTTGAATCACTCAGCTACTAGTCTCGTAGTTGTGTCATTTTCCTTTTATTCATGAGTAATTCAAAATTATTTTTGTGTGAAATAAAACTTTGAATCACATCAGAGAGTTAAGATGTTCATGATTTTCATTTATATTAATTAAAAACTCTGGCGTAAAATTTCACTTGCTTTATCTAAATCTTGAGACGCAGGTACAACCTGTGTCCTAAGAAATTTCAGCCATGGCGTAATATACATCAAATTTGTCAGTAACACGATCTCCGCATCTGAGTAGCCGCCTAAATCTTTGTCAAGATGCATCAGATTTTAAATTTTATATTCAGACTTCAAAAATGCAGAATTTGATACAAAAAGCCTAAAGGAATCTGGCAAAGGTTATAAGCTTCTTCAACACTTCTTGAACAGTTATTATGAACTGAACTATTAAATTTTTTTTATGTATTTTTTTGTTTGTTTGATGAAGTCTTAACGACACCACGAAAATGAGGGTCAATTGTGCCCGAGAGGTCAGATCCTTCTAGAGTAGGAAGGAAAGGAAACAGGGGAGAATGAGAGAAATTCAAGAACAAAAGTCAAAGAGCTGTGATCGAGAAAGGAGTTGCATAAGTGAAACAAAAACAAAGTAGAGAGGGGGTGAAAGAGGAGAATTAAATATGGTTGTAGAGGGAAGCATGATGAAGGAAAGAGATTATTCTATCATTTTTCTAAAAGAACTCAGCAATTGAGTTGTGGGGAGCGAGGGAAGCTCTGGGAAAGGTTATACAGGGGCAATTTTGCTTTAATTTTTTTGAATGGTATGTGGAGTACATTTCATGTGTTTCAGGACCTATTCTGCTTACCATTTTGTGCATTTTTTTCACTAAATAGCTGTATGTGAATAACCAAGTACATGAACCATACCTGCTGCATGGCTTCCTTCTGCTTCTTCAGCTGCTCTTCTAACTGTGACTTCAAAGCCTCGGTGGAGATGGTGACAGTCTTGGGCGTGATGTCCTTTTTCTTCTCATCCTTCTTCATCATCACCCTTGAGGTTGTGGGTGTTGAAGCAAAAGAGACAGTGGGTGTGATTTTTCTTTGAGGTTTTCTTTCTGCTGTTGATGCCATATGAACATCCCTCTTCAGCCTGTACCAAAAAAGAAGAAAATCATGATTACAAACACTCAAGAAGAACACTTTTCGGTCACTATCGCCAAAGTGTTTAGGATTCAAATGAACGTTCAACTTTAAAGCCTTATTTATCTTTTTTAAAGTAAGCAATAACTTATCTTCTTAAGAAAATTGAATTTAATCAGACAAGTTAAAATATAAAAGTTCAATCTGAATTTGTAAAGTATGTCATATCATGCATTTGTCGGAGGTCTAAAGTAGAAATTTCAATTTTGTTTTACTTTCCCACATTACAAAATAAAACAACAATAACATTTTTAAGGGATGTCAAGCATTGCCACAATCTTTGACAATTGTTGGAGAAGTCTTTATTTTTTAAAAGTAAATAATCCTACTTTTCAGAATACTGTAGAATCTCATAAAGTGATAATCGGTCCTCTGGTACCCATATCTCTTCTATGATTGGTTGCTTGGGTCGTCTTTCCTCTTGACCTCTTGTAGGTGCTGAGCTTGACCGCAAACCTGACCGCTGAGGCTTGTGCATTTCTGAATTGTGGAAATAGAGAGCAAAAATCAGCTCCAGTCTTTTACCATAGTAATAATGAAAAATCACAATTTTTTTCTTAACATCATTAGTGCTACAGAATTAGTCATGATTACCCTATAGATGAAACTTGCCTGCATATCATGTTGTGCCAGAGGGGTTGAATTATGTCAAACTTAAAAGAACAACTAAGGTGCATTCAAATAAAGGGCTGAACAAAGGATACAGTAATATAGATGGAACTTTGAGGAGTCACATATAGAAGATTTAACATTCTTTGTACAGAAAAAAAGTCAGGCTGAGTCCAGTACCCAGGTATCACACAAAAGGTCGGGTACCTGGTATGAAATTAACATGTTCAGGAAGCCTAAAAAAATTGTAGATCGTAAACTATTGTGGAACTGGTATGTTATTAGGCTTACACTTAAATTACGGTAATTTTAATTCAGACCAAAAAAGCTCAAGAATGTCACTTAATTTTTTTGGAACGAGTTAGTGTAGTTGGAAGAACTACTGTGAGAAGCTTTATGCTTCTCAGGAAGTTAACCATTATGTAAATGTTGATGCATCCACTGAAAAGTAAGCAGATATTCTGCTCCTACAGGTCAGGAATGCCATCATTAGTTGTGCTGCTCCTTAAAGTTTCAAACAGTCAGACCTGACCTGATACATAACCAGGTCAGGTCAGATTTTTCCTCTTTATTTTCTTTATTCTGAAAACCTTAGTTGTTGTAGAAGTTGGTGCTGAGTATCATATTAGCAATGGATGAAGTCCTTATTGTGTGGTTATTTTAATTAAGATAATGTGGTCTCACTATTTGCTACACTAAGTTTGTGGTTATGATTTGCTGGAACAAATTTTTAGGAAGAAGGACAAGTCATGATTCAGAAACTGAATATCAACAAGACACCTGGTTTTGATGAGATTTCTGCTGAGCTACTGAAAATCACAGTAACAATGGAGTAAAGTTGTTATGGCAGCTGTGTAATAAGGTTTGGCACTCAGAAATATGGGCAGAAGACTAGACAAATTATGTCTTCCTCATCCTGCCAAAAAAGGGGGATACCAGTGAGTGCAAGAACAACAGGACTATAGCACTTATATCCCATGCAATTAGGATTCTGTTGCACATCCTGAATGAGAGACTCGGACAACATCTTGAGCGAGAAAGCTCCCAGCAGAGCAGGCAGATTTCAGGAGAGGTAGGGGGACCATATTTTGAATATACGCCAGATTACTGTATTAGTATAAGTGCAAGGAATACAGGAGGAAAGCATATCTTTGCTTTATTGATTATGCTTAGGATTTTGACTGTGTGAGGTACAGTGCCCCTTGGAAAGCATAGTTAGCACTGGATGTCCCAGCTCATCTGGTTCAGAACTTGTATGGTGGCCAGCTTGCATGTGTTTGCACAGACAAAGGTGATAGTGACTGCTTCAGTATTGGTCAGGTAGTCCAGCAAGGTTGTATTCTTTCTCCAACATTATTCAACTTGTATGCAGAACATATCATGATACGAGCACGTGATGAATGGAGAGGCCGTTATCAATTGGTGGTGGTAACCTCAGCAACTTGAGATATGCAGATGACACCACCCTTCTGGCCACATCCATGAATGAACTTACAGATGTACTAGATAAAGTGAAGTATGAGAATGAAGCTTCAGGTCTGCATCTCAATGTTGCAAAAACCAAATTTTGCAAAAACCAAATTATGACCATTGGTGAAGATGAACCTACAGACCCCCTAATTGTAATTTTAAATTTTAACTTCTTAGGGTCTTACATCAACCAGGAGGGAGACGAAATTAGGAGACGCATTGCACTAGCTAGATCTGTTATGCATATGCTCCCCAAAATCTGGGTACACAGAGTGCAACAAAGTACTGCTTGTCCGAGCTCTCATTTTCCCAATTGCAGCTCACGCCCGAGAATCTTTTGACCCTTAAGCTGACTGTAATAAAATCAATGCATTTTAAATGTGGTGTTGGCGTCGAGTACTGAGAAACCCTTGGACTGCGAAAAGAACCAATGACAGTGTATTGCAGGAAATTAATCAGAGGAATCAACTACTCGGTCTCATCAACCAAACAAGTTCTCAGCTACTTTGGACATATTACCAGAGGTCAAGACAACTGCCTAGAAAGAGTTATTTTGCAAAGTAAAATTAAAGGCTCTAGAAGACCTGAATGTCCCAAATCCAGATGGATTGACAGATTAAAGATACTATTTGCTCTTCCACTACCCGCAATATACAGGCTAACAGTAGACTGGAAAAAGTAGCATGTCATCACAAAAGTCATGAGCCGTCAGCCATGATAGAGACGTACCAAAGAAATGTAGTTACCATGATTTTAGTGTTAGTCTAATAATATACCAGTTCCACAAAAATGTTACACCTAAAAAAAAATGTATACAATTTTTAATTCTAACTTTATTTTATCGGGTACCCAGATTGGAACCAGTTCCAATTTTTTACGACTCAGGCCTAAAAAAAAAAAAAAGATAAAAAACATTTAAAAAGATATGGCAATTTTTGTTCTCTCTTTGTAATGAAAAGAAAAAATGCTCTTACCTCTGTCATCTTCATCATCGATTTCAATTGGTGTGATTGTTTTCCTCACTAAGTACTCTGTCTTGATACCGGTAGGTGGAATGTCCCTCTTTTTAATGACAGCCTTGGTGATGATCTCAGTATCAGTGGACAGTGATTTGATGCTTAGGTTGGATGGTTTCACGGACATGTCGTCCCACCTCAAACAACTCCACAGAATACGAAGCAACAAACCGACCCCAGATAAGTTCCTGACCGTTTGAAGACGGTACCTCCAACAGATCTTGAAGGTGGGTCTTGGCGCCGGTAATGTCCAGAAGTGCCCTACATTCTTAGTGTTATAATTAAAGCCCTCTTTGATCTCAAAGAAGCCCCCTCGCCGACTGAGCTTTCTTAGTTCTTGAGGAGGTAGAATGAGAACACTTTTTAATCGACTGCGAGTCGTAAACATGTAACAAATCGGAAGCGGTTTGGCAAGTTTCTTTGCATTTTTACGATTTTTGTTAATACTTTTCGATAAACTACACACGCCTCTTAAGGGGGACTCCTCTGGTTTTTGGACTGTAACTGCCAGCAGTTTATCCAGTGATGCCAATTTAGCTTGAATGTTCTTTAGTACTTCATCCATATGAACTGAGCTTTCCCCTAAAGGATCCTTCATCTCCATTTTCACTTCACCACTTTCACCCTTTCCTGCTAATTCACCAGTTCCATCAACAGTATCACATTTGGCGGAGGTAATGGAAGATTCGGTTGTCACACTAGGTTTTAAATTATCATTGCCACTTTTGACAATATCATCAACAATTTTTGCACTTTCGGGAGAAATTTCAGCTGTTTCCAATTTAACTGGCTCTTTTTTCAGCAAAGCACTCTCATCCACGGTATTCTGAGATGGCTCTTCAGTTTTAACAAGGGGGTCTTTTCCAGTTTGTTCAACACTCCCTTCAGGCTTGGTCTCACTGATCAGTGAATTCAAAACAAAGTTTTCTGCTTCAGTTACATTTCTATTTTCAGAGTCACAACTGGAAGACAAAGTCTGTTCTTCTACGTGTACCATCGTAGAACTATCCCCTACACTAACTTCAGGTTTACTCACATCCTTATAAATGCCCTCAGATGTACACTCCACACAATCCTGAGACAAAGATGCTTTTCCTTCTGAGTCTTCCCCTATATCAACATTTTTAAAACCAGAGGAGTTACTTGAAGAATCCTGAAGGGAAGATTGCACACTACATTTCATTTCTAACGGACTCTTCTCTGCTGAAGTTTGCAATTCAGCACTTTGTTGTTCTGATAAAATATCTATACTTTGTCCACAAAACAAGTCTTCACTACCCTTCTGATGGTTAACCACTTTTTCAACACTTTTTTCAGAAAACTCCACTGAGCAGCAGATCTTACCTGAGCATTGTTATTTTTCTGAAGATTTGAAACAGATGGTGGGACATTTCCATGTGAATCACTTGGATCATTAACTTCTCCAACCACTGAGTCTGTTTCGATATCACCTATACTTTCTACTTCACCATTGATAATTCCTTTGGAAATGAAATTTGTCACAACAGATTTATTCCTATCTTCGGAATTCTGCTCCTTAAGATCCAAAGAAACAACATTCTTTGTAGATTCATCACCACTCCAATGATTATTGGCAACTTGCTGTTTTAAAAGGCTATTTGAATCAACTAATTGTTTATCAACCGTTCTTTCACTTTCTGGAAATATATTATCTGATTCTTGTATGAGGTTCTTCTGATGAGGGTCCTCTCTGAAGGCAGCAATTGGTGATTTAGCTCGTTCCACTTTCTGCTTCATGCTCTTCAGAGTTTGAGCAATCTTCTCGGGACTGAAAGATAACTTCTTTGGAGGCGAAAGGGCTTTAACTGTTTTATCAACAAGGTCGGTTACTGTTTTAAATATGTCTGATTCTAGTTTATCCTCCATGGAATCTGACTCAACCACTTCCATTTCAGCATCCTCAGAATGATCAAACATACTATTGACGGCAGTCTGTGAAGGCTCACAACTATTCTCCTGGCCTATCGTCTTAGCAAAATCCCAAATACTCCGATGATCACCTGATGTTGTGTCTTCTGATGGTTGTGTTTCCATCTGTTCCGCATTTGAATCTTCAGAACTCTGCACACTGTTTTCATCAAGATGTAAAGCATTTCTTTTCACCTCTTCACAAGGAAGGGTTGAACTTCCACTAACTTCTTCTTCAGGAATAGTAGATTTTGAAGATGGAAGACCTGAATCACGATCTACCTCCATTTCTTGATCTTTCTGAGGAAATGAATCCTTGCTATCATCAATCACTTTCTCAGATAAAGAAGACAACTTTAACTCCTCATTTACATTATTCCCACTGGCAGTTTGATCAACATTTTCTGCATTGTCAGTTTCTTTTGGTAATGTCTCAACTGATACAGCCTCAGTAGCATCCTTTCTCTCAGACTCCATCTTACTATCACGTTCAGAGGAGACTTCTTCAGCAGGTACCTGCTCTGCAACTTCAGCAGGTACCTGCTCTGCATCTTCAGCAGGTTTCACAATGTTCTCATTGTCCTCTGGAATATGAGGCACTTTAATTGGAACAGACTCTTTTTCTGATTCCTTTTCTACTTTCACCATCCCATCAGCAGCATATTGTATCTTTTCTTCTTCAGACACATTTCTCCCAGGGAAGGTTGTATCTTCCTGTGTCTTACTTTCACCCACCGACTTCTGCTCATCCTTGGAACATTTCTCCTTGGTTTCCTCCTTTGCTACTTTGGTAGACTTATAATTAAAAATGTCAGCCGCTTTCTCAGGATTAAGTTTGGTTGGTGATTGATTCTTTCTTGCTTTTCTCTCATTGAGCATTTTAGTGAGCCTTGTCTTCTCTTCTAAAAGAGCTTGATACTCTGCATATTTCTTCTTCTGTTTGGACATCTGCTCCTCATTCTCCACTTCCATCTTTATCCGCCTCTCCAACAGTCCTTCCAAGCGAGAAGGGTACGGAATCACTTTGTAAATTTTCCTCGGGAAGCATTGCAAAGAAGCACTGATATCAACATCTCCTAGTTTCATTTCACGAATGGGAGTTGTTCCTTCTCCTGTAGTGTCTTTCTGTGCAACATCTAACAACTTTTCTAAAAGAGGAACATCTTTACTGCCCGGTGAAGTAATGTTCACTTCTTCAAGATTGCTTACAGTGGAATCTGAATCTTCATCTTTCCTTGCCTTATCTTGGGATTCTGCCTTTGCTGATGGCAGTGATTCTTTATCTTTAGAGGTCCCCTTTCCTTCTTTTTCTTCAAATGGTTTCATAAAATCTGCCAAAGATTTTGCCTCTGGGTCATCATCTTCTTCAAATTCCATCTTATCTTCATCCTCACAATTTACCAATTTTTGCTCATCTTTCTTTGAAGGAGCACTTATCTTCTCACCTGGATCTTGAGCAGAGGTTAAATTACTTTCAGTGTCATTTGGCAAATCTGCACTCTTCTTTGTTTCAGAGACATCTGGATTTGCTGGTGTAATCTCTGATGACTGCACTGTCTTCTCTTGTGCAGCCTCTTCTGCATCCTCCATGACATCAGATTTATGTCCCTCTGCCTCACTACCTGAAGGCTCTCCATCTTTTGTTACAAACTCGGAGGCATCAGACACTGCAGCACTAACATCTTTAATTTTTTCTTTGTCCACTAACGTCTCCTCATATGTACTTTCAGCTTCTTTTGTTTCTCCTTTAGCTTTGCCGTCCTCTGTACCACCTCCCTCAAGGACACTGCCCTCTAAACCATCTTCCTTGAAAACAGCGCCCTCTCCCTTAACATCACTGCCCTCTGCATCATTTCCCTCAACATCACTGCTTTCTATCTCTTCCATCTTTTCATCTTCACTGCATTCTGTCATTTCTGCATCTTTATCTTCCTCTGTTTCTGTCATCTCTGCATCTTTATCTTCCTCTGTTTCTGTCATCTCTGCATCTTCATCTTCCTCTGTTTCTGTCATTTCTACATCTTTACCTTCCTCTGTTTCTTCCAGCGTTTCTGTCATTTCTGCATCTTTGCTTTCCCTCACCTTTCCTGCCTTGTCTTGGACATCTTTCTCCAGCTTATCTTTCTTGAGTTGTGACAATGGAATGCATTCATCTTCATCTTCAGAGGTCAAGTCCCCATCTTTTGTCGTTTCTGGATCTTTAATCTGATCTGTTCCAGCTATCAAAAAAAATATGAAATAGTGGCTAACATATTCCACATACTGCAAAAGAGACAAATACGGAATTTCACAGAAATGAAAAAGATTCCAAAACAGAAAGATGAAAATATCCCAAACTCCTATTTAATGGGAATTAAATTTTAAGGCTTTGCTTACAAATGCACAGTGACACACAAATGGTGACATTGCAGCCCCATATTCTTTGCTTATTTTATTTCTGTAGATTTTAAGGCTTGCAACCCTCAACAGATGAGTCACACAAAGCAAAGTGAAAGAGCTGTGCTCTACAATCTTGAAAGTATGTACAAAACTATATTTATTTAATTTATTTGATAACATCTAAAAATATTTTTTTAAATATATTCCATTGGTGAAAAGGAATAAATCAATTTCATGTCACAGTGTGATATCATCTTTCAAACCATATTTTTTCAGAAAGAAACAAGATATCATAAATATCTTCAGAATTGTCTTTAGACATTTGTCCTCTATTGTACAAAATAAGACAACTGAACTAATCCTATAAAAGAAAATAGTTATAAAACTTCATTTACAATGGCAGATTTGTTGATGGATCGTATTTTGAGGTCAATCAAAGTATTCCCTCCAGGTTCTAGTAAATATAGCTCTCACCTACAGTAAATTTAACTGTTTCGTGACCACTAAAGGGTTCTATTAAGTATTTTGTTTGTCCACTAACAAACTTTGTTGCCTCTTTTCCACTTGAATTTCACATCACTGCCCTTTTCGATCCTCTAAATGCCGAGTATAGGGCAAGGAAGCAGGTACCACTATGCAGCCACTGGTATGATCTGATCCAGGATTGGACATTAGTTTTTTTATGCTTGAATGTTGATAGCTGATATTTACTAAGTACAGGTATAAATTTAGAAAGGAAAACAAAATGGCCTCCTCTTCTTTATTGCAGGCTACTACCCAAAGAAATAAATTGTTTGTTTTTTCTTCAAAAACCTCATGTTTGATCATTGCAAAATCATAATTATTTCTTTTTAGAAATTTCACTTCCACGAAACCCATCCAAAACTTGTGACAACTGTGACAAGTCTTGAGATATTAATTTGTTATTGGTACAAGTTTTGTTTGCGCAGATGTTTTCATGTATATGTAGAATCAGGCTTCATTACCTTCTTTTGCTCTTCTTATGCTTTCATCAAGAAAGACTTTGGCAGGACTCGCAGGTGGCAGCGCACGTTTCCTTCGTGTTGAACTCACCCAGAACCAGCCTCCTCCAAAGAATGTACGAAACTCCTCCCCTTTCAATTTCCATATCTGTAAATAAAACCAAAATACAACACAAAGTCAATAAGGTGAATTATTCTGCAATAGTTAAAATTATGTTACTCTAAATGAAACTTGTTTTACAAAATGATTTAAAATTTTCAAGTTTACAATTTTAAGTAGGAAAGACCTTTTATTTACCATAACTTATGTTTGAGATAAAAAGAAATACTTGTTCAAAATTTGCAGATCTGTTGGGCAACAATAGTCCTACAACAACCAATACATCGGAATTTATGTACCCTCAAAAGCAAAGAATTGTTTGTTTAATGAGAGTTTAACGGCACCACAAAAGCAAGGGTCAAATTGTGCCTGAGAGGTTAGATCATTCTAGAGGTAGGAAGGAAAGAAAACAAGGGGAGATTGAGAAAAACACGCAAACTAAAAGCCAGAAAGATGGGATCGAGAAAGGAGGTGTATGGGTGAAAAAATAATGTAGAGAGAGAGGGGGTGGGGAAGGAGGACTAAATATGGTTGTAGAGGGAAGCATGATGAAGGAAAAAGATAATTTTATCCAGAGTTTTTTTCTTTTGGAAGAGCTCGGCTATGGAGTTGTGGGCAGCGAGGGAAACTCTGGAAAGGTTGTACAGGGGGCAAGCAAGGAGAATGTGATGGACTGTGAGGGTGCAATGGCAATTGTTGCAGAGGGGTGGGGGGGGAGCCAATAAGGAGGTGAGGGAAGGGAGTGAGGTGGGTGTGACCTATTTGAAGGCGGGTAATGTGGACGTTGTCAACACAGGATAGGTTGTGAATGGTGGGTGTGATCAGAATGGTGAGCTGGATGACGTGGAGTTTGTTATCAATTTAGGAGTCCCATGCGGTTTGCCAGCGGCCACAAACAAGGGAAGCGATAAGCGGTTTGATGTCAGAAAGGGATTTGGGAAAAGGGTTAAAGGGAAGGGTAAGGGCAAGCTTAGCAGCTGCATCATCAGCCCTGTCATTGCCAGGGATGCCAACATGGCTGGGTATCCAAAAGAAAGAATGTGTTTCCTACGGAGGAGGAGGGGAGAAAGGAGTTTACGGAGGATGAGGTGAGATGTGGGGTTATCCCATTTAACACTGAGTAATGAAGTAAGGACAACCTTGGAGTCGGAGAAGATGGCAAAGTGGCTGAACGGAGAGTATTCAATAAAGTTCAGGGCGAGGAGGATGGCCTTGGCCTCGGCCGAGAAGATGGATGAGTAGTCGGGAAGCCTGCTACTGAGGGTGATGTCTTGGATGACAGCAGCAGCAGCTGTCTTGTCACCTTCCTTAGAGCCATCAGTATAGATGGAGGTATAGTTTGAAAGTTGGTCTTTGATTTGGTTGTGGAGGTTGATGAAGAGGTTAGGGTGGGTTTGGGTTTTGTGATGAGTGGAGAGGTCCAGGTGTTTAGTAGGGAGAGGGGTGGCCCAGGGAGGAAAAGTGGGTCAGGAGAAAGTGCTGAGAGTGGTGGGGTTGATGCTGAGATGGAGAAGGTCTGATTTGATGCATAAGCTGAAGGGAGGGGATAGGGTTTTAGTCCTATCAAAGAGGGTGGAGAAATTAGGTACCTAATGAGGTTGTAAACAGGATTCTGGGTATTGGTGAGGGATCTAAAAGCATAGGAGAGGCTAAGCTTTCTACACCTTAGCAGGAAGGGGGTGTTCGTTGGCTTCAACATGAAAGCTGGTGATTGGGGAGGTCCTGTAGGCACCCAGACAAAGCCTGAGGGCTTCATTTTGGATAGTGTTGATGTGATTGAGGTAAAAGTTGTGAGCAACACAGTAGACAATATTGCCGTAGTCAAGCAAAAGCAAAGAACTTGATGTTTTTGGGCCAGGAGAGATCAACTTCACATACATCATTGAAGCTGGAAAAAAACTACAGTTCTGGCGGATATAACCGCAGGAAAATCAGGAATTCGCGGCAAGAAAAACTATCATAATTTTTTTAACTTTTTACTTCTGGGGTAAACACCAGTATATGTGGTAAATATGTGCTCTAAAAACGTCCCTCATATTATTGTGCGATGAAAAGTACATTAAATTGCAAAAGAGGTAAGTATATAAGAGGTATTCACTACATAAATATTATATTTGTCGTGATTTTCCATGGGAAGATTTTCAACACCTTTATTTAGAACCGTGGGAACTATTATAATGAATTCCAACTCCGTACCATAGTATCTTCTTGCAATAGAAAGATAAGTTATGGCGAAAGCAATACTTTTCAGTTTAGTAATCTATAGGATCTACAATTATTTCAGATATCTTAAAGCTTCAGAGTTAAAAGAAATGTTTTAAATTTCCCAAGGTTCAGATTTCAAGCATGTTAAAATTTTCCATGAAAGGTAGCTTTTACTTCTTGCTCATCTTTCTTTGATTACAAGATTTTATTCCCTGTAAAATTAAAATTGTCCAAAACTTTTTTTGCAGGAGAGAAGAAAAGAGCGTTTTGAGTCAACAAGATGACTTTCTAGCAACATTTTGCTGGATTAACATTATATATGCAAAATGGGCAGAAAACTAACAGCACAATATGCAGGTAATATTTTACTTTGGTTTCCTTCCTTTTTGACCCCTTTCAGTTTTTGACCTGAATATGTCCATTGTTCTGATACTGGATGCAGTATGTCCAATAATATCTTGCACAAACCTTTCAATTTTAAGGAAAATTTCTTTTCTACTTGTTTAGAATTCAATTTTTGCCACATCTGTGTCTTGTTTTTCAGCTATTTTGCAATTTGGGGCATCAAAAGCAAGAAATCTTCAGCACATCCAGGGATTTTCCATTTGTACCCTAACCGAGCCCCATGATTGCGCCTGAATTTTCTCAGTTTTCATGAGAAATTTCTTCTGTGCCTGTTTAGAAATGTTATTACCACTTATCTCAGTCTGTTAGTGGATTTTATCATTATGATTTTCATTTTTCATCAATTAAATTTTTGAACGTTGTGTTGATATCAAGCCATTTCCCTTTTTGTAATCCCATATCAATATATTTTTGAATCCAAATATACAAAATAATCAACAAATTTAATTAATTTTCTGAAAGGACACAAGATAAAAAAAAAAATTAATAACTGTAAGGCCACCCTGAAAATACTGTCTCTTTCATGTAAAATGAAACCATTTCCATAGTAAAATATTATAATTTCTGTATACATTTTACACATCAAGATATACAGACATTCATGATGAAATCCAAAACAATGTCTGAAGTAGGTAGGAAGTTTGTTAATCAGAAGGGTTAGAAAAAAGACATAAGGGTGGCCCTATGTGCATAGCACCTGCTGTAGCTGTGAGCTTAAATGAATATCTAGACGACCTACCTGATGCTTGATAGGAAAGCAGTACTTGACCCAAGGAGCAATTTTGTGGTAGTCATCTTCCTCATCCTTCTTTTTCTTGTCGTATTTCTTCCTATCCTCCTTCTCCATAACGGTCAGTTTCATCATACGAGAGTGACCAATGGCATCAGACCATACTGAGTTAAATACCACCGGTTTAATCGCACACTCCAGGACGGAGAGGGCTAATGCAAACGCTTGAGGTTTGGAGCACATGTGAACCGCTTTAATCCAGTTGTTTCTGTGAGTGGGCCAGTTGGAGTGCATGAAAGGTGTGGGAATGTTGCTTTCAAGTTGGGTAATGGTCAATCGCAATGTGGATATTGTAAGGACTCTATTTCCGTATATTGTTCCCTGCCATTTGAAGTCATGGTTGCAGCTTATACTAAATTTGTTGCACAAATGCCTCTTCTTATCCCTATCTTCTGCATGTTGGGGCTTGTTCAGTGCCAGTCTGCTTGAGCTGTACAAATTAGTATACACTTTGTAGTTTGCCTCCATCCCTAGCTTGAAGAAATCGTCAGCAGGTCTTTTTGCGACCCCATTGACCCTCTTGATCTCACCCTTAGAATTTATAATGAGTACGGACTCATCTTTTTTTGTAGCAGATCGCAGCACCCTTGCAGCAGCACCACCAGATCCTGTCAGTTTGGGCATGGTACTACTGTATGTAACAAAAGGGGTGGTTTTTGGAGGTGGTGGTTTATAGTTAGGGTTCCTGGACCTTGTCATGATCCTTGCTGATGGTGACTGAGAATCCTCCTTGGTCCCCTCCCCTGCGCCATCTTTACTTCCATCCCCTTTAGGTTCACTACTCTCCTCGGCATCTTTGGCACCAGTGGGTTGATCCTCTGTAGTCTTCAAAGAGCTGTCTCCATCACCACCATCTGCCTCCTTGGGATGGTCCTCCTTTTCCCCATGCTCTGCATCATTAACATCACTTCTGCCTGCCTCACCCGCTTCATTCTTCTCGTTAGATGCCTCACCTTGGGTCTTCTCTCCCTCCTCCTGATCCCCTTCCTTGTTTTGAGCCTCATCTGTTTCATTCTCATCTTTTTCTTCAGCTTGCCTTTTGGCTTCTTCCTCTTCTGCCAGCTTTCTTTCTTCTTCCTCTTTCTTTCGTTTCTCTTCCTCTTCTCTTGCTGTTTTCATTGCCACAATGTCATCTATTAATTCAAAAATAAAGAAATAATTCATGATTAAGATAAGCACTTCTCTTTATATCAATTCTATTTCCTCAATAAGAACTCGGCCATGTACTACAATGGCCGTGTGTAGTTGAAGGTATGAAAATTTGCGTAGATTGCCAGAGAGGAGGAAGGGGTGGGGAAGGGGTTTTCATAAAGTGGTTGAATAAGTATTATTATTATTTTTTTTTTTGCAAGGATGTTTCTTATTTATTGCACTAAAAAGCTTGGTTATGATAGCACAGCATGTTTGCTAGGTGTCAGGGGGGCTTATCTGGTATTTCAACATTTTCCCAATTTTTCGCAAAACCAGAGGTCAAAGGTCACATTTAATCGAACGTAAAATTGGCCGTTTAAATGTTTAGGTTGCTAAACATACATGCACAGCCTTAATATTTATGCAATTCACGGAAATAAATATAATCAGACCTACCAACCTTTAGGATCACCAAACTGTATTCTGAAACTACAAAAGTTGTATTTTTGATAAAAAAACTGTACTCTTCAAACAAAATGTACAAAACAAGGTTTACTGTGGCTGAAAAAAAATTACCATTATCAAAGCCATATTTAAACATTGCTATCACTCACAAAATTACCACCTAGCACAAATTACAACATGATTGAAACACTGGTAAAACTGTGTGTGTTACAATTTACACATGTAACGTTATTTACCGGACCACATGTTTCGTTTGTATATAGGCACCGTGACAAATCATTCATCTCTCGATGCAACGTTCTGATTGGCTACACTCGGACAAAAAATTGTTGTTTACATCCCATGCACCAATCACGGGTACCCTAGCTTAAGGTAGTAAAAAGTATGAGTAAAACAACAAAAAACCAAAAAAATATAATAATAAAAATAAAAATAAATAAATCGTATTCTGGTGCCAAAAATCGTACAATCGTATTCTCAACATTTTCCTGATTAAATATGGCAAAATTGTACTAGTTGGCAGGTCTGTATAATTTAAGAAGAGGTTTCGTAAAGTATACAAAAAAAGTAAAATTAGTATTTTTATCAGTAAAATAATTTTAATATTAACATATGGAATTTCCCTCCCAAAAATCTGAAGCTAGTGCAAACCCATTCTGCAAACAGTAACCCAATTGTGAATTCTTTTAGATGTCACATCCCTTACCGACCTTTATAGTTTCACATTAGATAAAGCTGGCACCATTTCAAGAAATCCTCATTATTGTAAATACAAGCAACAATTCAAGTTATGAAAAGGATGTCATCAGAATATAGTAAGACATGTACAGGTCTAAAGCAATGTAAAGGCAACATTTAGCCAAGTAAGTTGCTTGCAAATCTTGACAAAAGTGGCACAAAAATCAGTGTAACATTGATAATTCATATTTTCTTCAATTTTCAGGCCTTCTCAACAGGATTTGACAAATCACTTGTACAGCTGGCAGGGACAACCAAAAGCTTTGTCAGGACAACCATAATTGTTGCATGCTGTGCTATGTAGACTAGAGCTGTGAACATTTAGGGATTTTAGTAAACGTGTACATGCCAAAAAAAGCAAGCATGTATTCTATACACGCGTTTAGTACCGTAATTTTCAGCAAATACACCAAAATTGCTCCAAAACTACGAGGCGAAGTAAAAAAAAACTCACACAACCAGTATGGTAAAAGTACGGACTCCATTGCCCAAATAGACGCTGAGTTTTGCTTTCCAAATGGTAAAAAGTTTACTGCTACAGTATAAATCATCATTTTGATGGAAAACATGTATGGAAATTTAGTTTCGAAAGAACAAAAACTTCCTTTCAATGTCATTTAAACTCTACATCACTATGGCTTTTATTTCAAAGTTCTTCTGTGAAAATCTGCATACTAGGCCTATGATATACCTCGCCGTAAAACATTTCAAAACTACGCCACCACCACCAGGAAGTTCTGAAATATCAGTCCTCTCAACAAAATGGCCGCAGAATTTCAGCTCTGTTTAAACCTTTTTCTGTTTGTTTATTGTGCAATATTTTTTCTTTCTTGCCAAATTTATTTGACTCATCAGGTAATATTTACTTGTAAATGTACTGATTGTCACGATTCAAATATTTTCAAGTGTGTTTTGGTCGATCTAACAGCTTGTAAAACGGGCCTTGATTGCGTGGGATTTAAAGCCTGATGGCCTAATGTTAGGCCTATTGTTAGTTTCACTGTTTACTGCTGCACATTCGCGGTGCATTTTACAAATCAAATTACTCAGATTTCGGCGAAATCAAAGTGCATAATATCCCCATGCATTGGTGATTACTGCGCATTTGTGATCCCCACATTTAAAAAGGATTATGCTAATCAGGTTTACAGTTTGTGAAAAGTCATTGATTGGGATTTTGTCAGCCGAATGTGTGTGGATTTGAATCATATTGATTTTCAACGGCAAGACTGACTGAAAAACAATTACTCGCAATAAAGTATTTGGTAAACGTTTACAAGATTTGCGAGCGTGTAGCATGTACACGCTAAACGGTCACAGCTCTAATGTAGATATCTAATTTTTTAACAGAAAATGTATGAAGCATATTATTATACACAGGGCACACTTATATTCTTCCAGGACAACAATAGATTTAGGTAATTACAGGATGACAGATGGCCAAGTTGATCTCTGGTTGAATTGTCAATCCTTCCTGCCATTTTGTTCAATTCTGTATTGAAGTCTTGTGCATGATGACATAATTTCCCTAACAGGGACATAAAGATTATAAAGTATTTCTTTAAAAAAATTGATTTAAGTTTTTATTCCAAAATGATGTGACACAAAAGTTTTTACAGCATGTTTAGAGAATTTCATGCATACATAAAAATATCCTTGACCCTTACTAAAGAAAACCAATTTTTCATAAGCTAGAAATTTTGAGATAAAATATAAGGAAATATAAGGCATTCCAAGATCCAGCTGGATTGATGGCATCTTTTTCTGCATAATTAAAAATCAAAATGGTGGCTCCCATACATAGTACTATTTAGTATTGGATTAACGGTTTTAATATCTACAAAAAATAACTTCGGAAGGTATGAAATAGGAACTTTGTCAAAAAATTTTTTTTATTTCTATCATATGAAATAAGAATTATGTCAAGACTTTATACATACATCCTGTAAGTATGATGGTCAACACAATGATAGTATTTGGGTTTTACTTACTGTTAGCCTTGTCCAAGTATGACTTCTGGTGCCCCCTGTGTTCCTTGGTGAGATCCTCTGTCTTCTTCATGGAGTCCAAGATTTCAGGCATGGCATCAGCTAGCGTCTGGCAGAGATCTTTCTCCCATACAAGAGGGTCCAGTTTCTGCATCAATTCTTCTAACTGCAACTTGGTTGAATAGTAAGTGATGTCAGGCTCTGATTCACTACAAAGAAAACATATTTTTCACATATAACAATTTCTCACAATTCTAAAAAGAAATTATAATCAATTGTGTCCACCTGATAACACTTAGTTTGTTTGTTTGTTGAGGGCTTAACGGCACCACGACAACGAAGGTCAAATTGTGCCTGAGAGGTCAGATCATTCTAGATGTGAAGGAAAGGAAACAGGGGGAGAATGAGAGAAATTCAAGAACAAAAGGTCAGAAAGCTGTGATTGAGAGGGGAGGTGCATGATTGGAACAAAAACAAAGTAGAGAGGGGGTGGAAGAGGAGAATTAAATATGGTTGTAGAGGCCCTGAAGGGAGGCATGATAAAAGAAGGAGATAATTTTATCCGGAGAATTTTTCTAAAAGAACTCAGCAATTGAGTTGCGGGAGCGAGGGAAGCTCTGGGAAGGTTGTACAGGGGGGCAAGCAAGGAGAACGTGATGGATTGTGAGGGTGCAATGGCAATTGTTGCAGAGGGGTTGTGGGAGCCAATGAGGAGGTGGGAGTGAGTGAGGTGGGTGTGACCAATTCTAAGACGGGTGATATAAACGGTGTCGATACGAGAAAGGTTGTTAATGGTGGATTTGATCGAAATTGTGGGCTGGATGACATGGAGTTTGTTATCAATTTGGGAGTTCCATGAGGTTTGCCAGTGGTCACGAACAAGGAATGCGATAAGCGGTTTGATGTCAGAGAGGGTTTTGGGAAAAGGGGCAGGGAGGAGGTTGAGGGCAAGCTTAGCGGCTGCATCAGCCCTGTCATGACCTGGGATGCCAACATGGCTGGGAATCCAGAAGAAAGAATACTTTTCCTGCAGAGGGTGGGAGAAAGGAGTTTCCAGAGGAGGAGGTGGCATGTGAGGTTATCCCATTTAAGATTGAGTAAAGAAGTAAGAACAGCCTTTGAGTCGGAGAAAATGGAAAAGTGGCTGAGCGGAGAGTACTCAATAAAGTTGAGGGCAAGGAGAATGGCCTTAACCTCGGCTGAAAAGATGGATAAGTAGTTGGGAAGTCTGCTACTGAGGGTGATGTCTTGGATAACGACGGCAGCAGCAGCAGCTGTCTTGTTGCCTTCCTTGGAGCCATCAGTATAGATGAAGGTGTAATTTGAGAGTTGGTCTTTGATTTGGTTGTGGAGATTGATGAAGAGGTTAGGGTGGGTTTGAGTTTTGTGATGAGTGAAGAGGCCTAGGTGGACAGAAGGAAGAGGGGTGGCCCAAGGAGGAAAAGTGGGCCAGGAGAAGGTGCCGAGAGTGGCGGGGTTGATGCCAAGATGGAAGAGATCTAAATTAAGGCGTAAGCTGAAGGGAGGGGATAGGATTTTAGTCCTATCAAAGAGGGTGGAGAATTTGGGGAACCTAATGAGGTTGTAAACAGGGTTCTGGGTGTTGGTGAGGGGACCCTAAAAGCATAGGAGAGGCTAAGCTTTCTACATCTAAGTAGAAAGGGGAGTTCGCTGGCTTCAACATGAAGGCTGGTGATTGGGGAGGTCCTGTAGGCACCCAGACAAAGCCTGAGGGCTTCATTTAGTACTTTAGGTCTTAGATTCTTCTACCTTTACTTCACATACAAAAAATATATGTACAAAGTTACATACACTTATTTTTGACATCAATTGAATGGTCAGGCCCTGCACACATCCGTGGCTTGAATATGAAATAATGATGGTTCAAATAACAGAGTTGACAAGAAAATTGTACACTATACAGTGTATGTTAATGTTGGAAATCAAGGAAAATGATTTTAAAAGAGACGCTTATATTTAGGGTAAAATACTGGAACCTTAGTACCAAATTTAGAATTCTGACAATATTCATTAATCTGGATATCTGCATATTCAGATCTACAATGTACAAACTTTTATGCTTTTCTGACATATAATTACAATACAAAATAATTTTATGCCCACTCTTGATTTTATCCTACAGTACATGCCACATTATTTCCTTTTCCATAAAGAATGACTTACAGTACTTGTTTCATTTGGCACAATAATGGGCAGAGGCATACACTTACAGTACTTAACATCATACAAAAGTGCAGAACTTGGGTTATGTCTTAAATTCCATTCATTGTAATTGTTATTTTCCATACAGAAATTGAGAAAATGGGTAGGATTATAAAAGTTTAGAGTTTGGTGATTGTCTACTAACTAACTGTGGTGTAGCAGTTATCATACCTGTCTACAGACCACGAGGCCCTGGGTTCAAGCCTGGGTTGGGTAGACACGCCAGTGCACCACAACTGGTTATCAAAGGCCGTGGACATTGACTTGGTTGTCGATGTTATGTCTGTCGTACGTCGTACCTGTGTTCTCGTCCGGGTCGTATTAAGCGTTTCGTGATAGCATTGTTACTATCATAACCGAATACGCAGGCGACGACCCCGTCATTATAAATGTGTGTTCACTCGTCCTCGTCGTCGTCGTTGATTGTGAGTTACTTGATGAAAATGTATGATAGATTGATAGCTGTGTCTTAAGGCAGGAACTTCTTCCTCCTTTGTGTACATGTAGAAACGATTAAGGGCAGAATAGCTGTGATGTCACACCCTTACATTCCTCATAATTTTAATGTATTCTGTTATATTTCTCTGATATTTTGTGACTTAAAAACCATTGGAAATGTCAAAACAGTCAAACATAATGAAGTGAGGTAACTATAATTTTCCGCCCGAAGCAAATTTGAAGAAAACTAGAACGGTAAATACCGTCATGGTTCGCATGTCCATACAAATTGACACCCATATCATATGACCTGGCCAATTGTAAAAATGGCATCTCACACTAAGTCCCACATGGCATCGCATGTCCCACATGGCATCACCCCATGTCCCACATGACATCCCATAGGCTCCATCAGAAGTCTTATCCTAGCTATCACAGTCCTTGATGTAGCATACTATGTATGAAAGTGTCAGTTCATATAATATCTTATATGCAAATAACCTGTTGAATAAGAAAAAAAGGCAGTCAAATAAGTATGCCTGATATAGCCCTTGGTGTATACAACATGGTATATATTATATCATACACTGTATGTCCCACATAGCCCCCATCCATGTCCCACATAGCATCCCTCCCTATTTCCATATGCACTTACATCCTGTCACATTCCCTGACTGAGCATACCAAATAAAAAAAGTCTGGTCAGTTCATATACTGTAGCAACTTTATGCAAATGACCACAATAATAAAGGCGGAGTTTAATAATCATGCCTGATACAATTGTTGGGCCCAAATATTTGGAAGAATTTTAAACCTTCAGTGCTATTAAAGAGACGCTTGAGGATCTCTGAAAATATTGGAAAAATATATCATTTTACAGTTATCTTCTAAGGAAATATCAAATGTTTTGTAGACTATTTAAGGAAAATTAGTTTTCAATCTGTTTTAAGTGTCTCTGAAGAACCTGAAGAACTTTAACATTTAGTAAGAATATTCTAATCTTCCATAAGGATATCTGAAGAAACTTAAACTTTTTCTGAGGAACTTTGAAGAAACTTTAACATTTTATAAGGAATTCTTGAAAAACTTTTAACATTTCTGAGGAAATCCAGGAAAAACTGTGGACAGCCGGAAAGACGAAATCGCCAGTACATACTGTAGGTTTGCATAGGAACCAACAATCAATTATTAAAAGTTTTTATTAATCCTCTTCAAAATATAATAACAAAAATTGTTAAGAAAGTGAGGGATAGGCGGCAATATTCTAGCCTTTCAGCAGCAGTAACTCTACACAAATGAGTATCTCCTTAAACAGAATAACACTGAAGTAGTTTCTTCTCCACTATTCACTATTTCTTTTATCTCCTTCCGCTTTTGTTCTGTTTTTTTTTACAATTGTATGAGCGGACGGATAACGGCATGGGTGGGAAGGTAAAAGTGGGGTCAGGTAGATAGTGCAAGGTGTGTCGAATGGGAATGGTGGGTCACTAGGAAAGGAGAGTGTGTGGGTAGATACTACTTATTACCTTATGCTGTATGTTTTTTTGGTTTGTTTTTTTTCTTTAATGGTGAACTGGCTAGCAAACGTTTAACCCTCCCCAGTTCACTATTTACTCCATTTATACTGATTATGTAATTATGCTTTTATGTACATATGTGTATGTGTGTATGTGTATAATTGTATGCATATGTGTGTGTATATATATATATATATATATATATATATATATATATATATATATATATATATATATATATATATATATATATAGTGCACTCAACATAATTGAATAGTAAATCCACGTCTTAATCCATAAAAGTAAAAACAAATTATAGGAAGATGATGTCAATTGAATCAACTTTATTTTATAATCACAAAATTTTGGACATGCCTGTGTCCTCCTTCATGATGACTTTGAACATAAACATACTCAAACAGTGTAGGAGTGCAAAAGTAAATGCGCGTGTGAATGCGTGTGTGCTGTGCGTGTTATTTAGTGTACTATCTGGGAGCGCGCGTGGAAAGAGTTCATGAAAGAAGGCGTTGGAAATCAATTGTGATGTTATGTAGTTTATTTGAATGCGATGTAATTACTCAGAAATGACATGTCTTTGTTGATATATTGTATGGTATTTCATAGAGTGATAAATAAATAAATAAATAGATAAATAAATAAATAAATATATGAATAAATAAATAAATAAATAGAGTCTTTTATCCCCAAATCTCTTCCTTACTTTTTATCAGCATTTGTCATATGCATTATAGACACTTCTGAGTTATCTACCTTCCATTGTTTTCAGTTTTATTTAGGCTAAACATTCTTCGTTTGAGTTCTTTTCAGGCAAGATTCACATTCCATTCTTTTCCATTCATCCCAAAAGCAATTGTTTCAGTTTTCTTTGATACCCAACCACTAGATTTGATTTTTCCAGAAAATAGATTGTTTGGAAATCCTTTCAGGGCATGAATTCATTGTTCAGCACATTCCATTAGAAAGTTTGAACTAGAAGTCTTGACAGATCTCATCCCAAAACATCCCCACCACTCTATTTGTGCTCTTCCCTTGTTCCATGTCTCATATTTTAATCACCTCTTTCTTAAGCAGCAAACAAAACACACACAAAATTTAATCAAAATCCAATCAGTTCTTAAAATATTTTGATGACAAACAAAAAGACAAACACAAACGAAAACATAACCTCTATCCAACTTCATTGGCAGAGGTAATTTTGTTGGTGGAGGCAATAATCCTAAGCCATTCTTAACTTTGGAAAATAATATTGTTTAATTGTTTGATGAGGGCTTAACGGCACCACGATAATGAGGGTCAAACTGTGCCTGAGAGGTCAGATCAATCTAGAGGTAGGAAGGAAAGGAAATGGGGAAAATGAGAGAAATTTAAGAACATAAGTCAGAAAGCTGTGATCAAGAGAGGAGGTGCATGGGTGAAACAAAAACAAAGTAGAAAGAGAGGGGGTGGAAGAGGAGAATTAAATATGGTTGTAGAGGGAAGCATGATGAAGAAAGGAGATTATTTGATCTGCACGATTTTTCTGGAAGAACTCAGCAATTGAGTTGTGGGGAGCGAGGAAAGCTCTGGGAAGGTTGTACAGGGGGCAAGCAAGGAGAACGTGATGGATTGAGGGTGCAGTGGCAATTGTTACAGAGGGGTTGGGGGAACCAATATGTAACTTACCAAACCTTCATAAACCACTGAACTTTTTGCAAAATGTGGATGTACTGTATGTACAGTACTACAATCAAACGTAAAGGCTTCTCAAAAGAATAAGATACATTTCATATATCTTTTAAGAAAATTTCAGAATACTTGTCTTTTATACAGTTCTGAAAACCTAATGCATATTGGTACAAAAGATTCTTTTGATCTTTTCAGGCTTAAAAATCCCTTGAACTGCTGAATATGTAGCTGCAAATGCTAGAAAAGATCGAGAAAAGATGATTAGTTTCTGGTCACCAAAATGCTCAGAATCCTAGCCTCCCAACTGAAACATTTCCTCCTCACCAGTCTCAGATTCCTTGCTTTCCAACTTCACATCCCCGACTGTAAATTGTTGGTAACCTGAAATAAAAAATTCTTACTGCGATTGTGGATATGATGATAGCTCTCACTACAAATGAAAAAAAAAGTATACAATTTCATGTCATTGATGCAAGAAAGCAATGGTAATTTATATACTTACACGAGTATCCTCCTGCAGAGATGCCAATACTTTCTACCATGTCGATCATAACCTAGAGGTTCTTGTCGTATAAGCAATCCACTCTTCTCTACTTCTGATATACAGTCAAAGACGCCTCCCACTTGATGGCTTTTGCATACAGAACACAACCAATCATCTTCAGGAACCTCTTTCAGTGGTGGATCACAGCATTCAAGGTGATAAACAGCCGAACATGTTTCACAGCAAATCAAATCCCCCAATTTGTGACATGATCGACAATGATCATCATAAGTTATTGCACCTTCACTGATTATCTCCTCTCGAACTTTATTAGAAGACAAAAACTGATCACAAAGAAATTGCAATCCATGAAGTTTTTCAGCCACAGATACAAAAGGATAATTTTCCCCCGCCAGATGATGAAGGACATATTTGAATTCTTTGTCACATTCAACATAATTACGCACAAGTTCTGGCCAAGTCATGCCATCCAGCAAGAAGTTCTGAATATTGATGCTATCCTTTTGATCATGAGCCCCAAATGTTGAACCATTTGCCTCTTCCTCCCTGACTACAGCCCTTAAAAGAGCAATATGTGTTTCTGATAATAATGCACACTGTTCATCACTAATAAGTGCTGCACAAAAGTCCTCAAAGCGAAAAGGTGATAATCGAAGTTGCTGATAAAAGTGACGAAGAACCTCGTACACAGCTAAAGCTGGCATGATGTCAGAATTTTCTAAAATGATATCCTTACTCGTTTCAGGTAAATCTAACTTAGGAATATCTTTTTCCTCATGCAACCAAACTGGCGAAGCAGTCCGACTTAGTCTTGCTATTTTCTTTCTCACACTACTTGCAATGCTTGCATTATCTTCACTCTCAACCTCGGACACTTCGACTCGACGTTATCAAGGTCTAGGGAATCGTGCTCAGATTCTTCAACCGCACTCGATTCAGAGCTCTCCTCCAGGCTTTCATAATCAAGTTCTGCCCTCTCCTCATCTGAGCTCTCTTCAAATTCATACTTTTTCTTTTTCTTGCCCTTGTTTGATTTCTTAGAGTTTGTTAATGAAGTGGATTTTTTTGAAGTTGAAGAAACTGATGTCACTGATGGTGTTTTACTTTTAGGTTTGGGTTTTCGTTTGTCACCAGCAATGACTTCTTTGATCAGTCGTTGGCTTTTACGAGCTGATTCTCGTGTTTTTCTTAGGGATTTTATAGGCCCCTCTCTGGAATCAGAAATTCTGGTGCTATTTGATGAAACACTTACAGGAGTGCTGGATCTTGAGCTGACGGGGCTGTCGCGGGAGCCATTTCCACCAACACCACGGTCGTTTTTGCTCCTACTCAAGGGAGTCCCATCTCTGGAGCCCCCACCATTTTTCGGCGGTCTACCCCGACCTCTCTTCATGTTTATTTCGGCCTACCCTGTACTTCCAGCATGCACAACCTTCTTCTTCGTATGTTTCCAATGTTAGGGAACAGGGAAGGCCACTTATCCGTGTGTTTTGATTCCACAAACTTCGTTGAACAACCGAGAAAAGCTATGCCGTCCGCCATCCATACGTATTAATGACCACGTGACCTCATTTCATTGTCATTTTCTAATCAAATCAACCGTTTTCTATCACTAAAATAAACCTTTTAGTCATATTTGTTACATATTTCATCGCTAAAATAGTTCAAATGGCCAAATTTTCGCGCAAATGAATTTTGATTTTCGCTACATTGAGAAGGTTATAATTATGAATACTTTGTTCTTTAACATCCTTACGCGTTCTTATTGGGTACTATTGTTTACAAAATGTTTCAAAATTTGGCCTTTCTTACTTTGCAACATCCTTAATTTTCCTACAATGTAAAAAGAATATATCATAGTAACAATTTACATCAAACGGTTTACAATTTTATACCAAATTGATGCTAAAATTCATTATAAAAGATAAAAAATGTGCCACTTAATTAGAATCATTTGACCAATCAACGGCAGTGTTAGATTCATTCTTGAAATCCTAATTCTCGAAGCAAGGTAGCCAATTTAAAATATTTTAAAAAGAAGCTTATTTTCACAAATTTTCAGAAATACTCATCATTGATGTTGGGAACTACAAGTGTTTTGTCAAAATAAACTTGTAAGATTTTTTATTAAATAATTTTAATCATTTTACTTCTACAACACACAAAAAGATTTTACCATTTATCACCCGCGAAAATTGATTTAAAAAAGAGAATTATAAGCCACGCCTACCCATTCATCAGATGGAACAATTGTAAGGTACTTTTATATTTATTTTTTTGTAGTGCTTCCGTTGTTTCCACAAATCCATAAAGGATTTTCCGTAATGGACTCCTAATTTCCCGAAATTCACTATTTTCCGAAATTGAAAAAGGCGCTGTTGAATTTACATGAAAATTCCCGAATATCGGTTGA